>CM034154.1:655591684-656191684 GCA_019776745.2 Taxus chinensis
TCCTCACGATTGTAAATAATATTATGTAACTCAGGGCAATATTTCATCATGGGTTGACATCATGACACAACAAGAAGAAATGAGGGGCATCAATGAAGAGATGGCCATAAATAAAGTGGAGGAAAGGGAAAAACATGCTGGGATGGCATTATTAGCACTCTATGATTAGGATCAATGGGGTGTGGCATGGAATAGATTGGGCCTAGAAAAGGAGTACAAGCCAATACATTCCAATGATGTGCATGTATTGAAACACAATGTAAATCTGCAAGGTGTCAAATTAGAATGCTTCGTAATTTAAAAAAATGCATTTCGGCTTCACACAATGGTTTATAGCTCGTAGCTTGAATAAAGTTTCATAAATAAGCAAAACGAGACAAGTTCTTGAGAATCTTAGTTTTTTTAAAATAAAAGGTTAACAAAATGTGCATGGGGCACTGAAAGCACCCTAAACTTTACAAAGCAAATTGCATGACTAAACAAGGAAGGCTAACACCATTTCCATCCATCTAGCCAAGGTTCTAAGTCTAGGAATGTAACATTAAGATAGAAGCTTAAAAGAATGCTTAACTAGTATGAAAACAATACAAAATCTAACTAAACATGCCTACTAATATGCTTGAATTACCTAACATGGGCCTAAATAGACCTAAGAGGGCAATCAAATGGTTATGGTTGCTACTCCAAACAAGGTGAAATGGCCTCTCCAAATGACTACTTGGTCATTTTGGATATCCATCTACTAACCCCATTGAAGGCTTTAAGCAAGGATTGAACTTGGCTATATATCATATTTATTATATGAGATGCAAATCAAAGCATGGTGTAAAGTATAAAGGAATGAGGTGCACTCTTTTTATAGTTTTCCTTTTGGGAGAAACTTGTATTTTGGTGCATGTGGGACTAAAATCCCCAAATTAGATTAGAATTGACTAATCATGATTAGGCCTTGCTAATCACAATTAGTGAATTACCAAGTGATTAAGAGGTATGGAGCCTTAATCAACCGCTTAGGGTCAACTAGGAGGCTAGGATAAGCTTTTGAAAGCTTGCTGAGACGTTGTGGAGGTGAATGGGGTGATTTTGAGTGGTTGGAAGAGGGGTTTGAGTCAATACTAGGGTATATTGACCAAATCAAGGGCAAAATAGGCTTAATTAGCTTATAATCAGCTAATTGTCTATTTTGAAGAGGATTTTGGCTTACGATTTGTCGTAAAGTGGCATCTTGAATGCGAAAGAGGTTTGGTGATCAACGAAGTGCTTGTTAACCGACCAAAGTGGCAAGAAACATTAGTTAATTAGTAAAGAGCACTAATTATAATGGAATTGGGAAGAATAAGAGTGATTTGTGTGCGTTTTGGCAATAAGATTGCAAAAGTAGAATTTAGGTGTCTACATTTGCCCCTGTTTGAGGTGAAGTTAGTGACTTCACTTCAAACATAGTAGACAAGCATAAACAAGTATGGATTTTTGAAGAAAAATTAGACAGGAATGAAGGATGCCCCCTCGAGTGTCGATGGGGTGATAGAAGAAGTCAATCGATGATCGAAAATATGATTTGAAATGGATAGAAGAAAATGGGTCAGAACGGGCGTGAAACCCTTAGGTATTGAAAAGGAATAAGGATAGGGATAAACATGGTTGTTTATTGCCCCGGGTGAGTTTTTTAGGAGAAAAATTAGTAATGGTAATAAATGATAATGGAGAAGAAATGATTAATGGAGAAATATAGGACAAGTCCAACCTTTGCATCCAACCTTTCCATAAGCAACCGGTTTATATCATTTTTCCCTAGGTCTACATCATCGACCTTTATTGAAAATAAACAAAAATGTAAGATAACATGAAAAGCTAAATTACTAACATTTGTTTTGCTACGTATAACTCCATGCAACATACACAATGCAATGCAATACAAGAAAGTAAAACATTATCAATGCAACATACAATAATGAAAGTAAAATGATGCTTAACTCCATGCAACATACACAATGCAATGCAATATGAGAAAGTAAACCAGCTAACCTAACAGAGAAACAAACACAATCACATATACTCAAACAAACAATCGTTCAAGACAGTTGTACCAATGTTTTTGTTATCAAGCTGTAGTTCCCAAATGTTTGTGTTGTAACAACAAGGGTTAAAAATGATGCCCCAAGCAATAACACATGCGAGGGAAAAACGAAGGACACAAGTAGTCCCATGGAAAACATTCGTGCATTATGACACAGTACTCTGACAACTCACTGTTGCATGGGAGTACCGACATAATATGCAGACCCAATTTTGTTAATGGAGGTAGATCATGATGATCTGCATGTCGTTTGAGACAAGAACAAGCAAGAACGTCAGAAAGATGGTTTTTGTAGGACCAATTTCGATGTTGAGGATAATGCAGGTGATACAGGCTTCAGCTGTATGCAAGCCATTTAAAAAATGAAAAACCATAAATTTTTGGTAAATCTAAAGCCAAAATTAATGTTACCATTGTGTATCTTGCTTCAATACCTTTCCAATGCACAAAAAAACGGAGTCGTTTCAAGGTCGGGAGCAAAAGTTATGGCCTGCGCAATGTTGGGGTGCACTGTGCACTCAGGGGAGCGCCTGTGCTGGCCTCCATTTGTTGGATTTTTGGGTTTTGTTGGGCAACATGGGCACCTAGGTGCCTATGCTGACCCTTTGGAGGTTTTTTTGCATTTTGTGAGGCAACATGGGCGCTTAGCGCTTGTGACCTATGTTGGCCTCCTTTTTGAATTTTTGCAGTTTTGTGAGGCAACATGGCGCTCGAGTTCCTGTGTTGGCCTACTTTTTGAGTTTTTTGGATTTTGTTAGGCAGCATGGGCACTCGAGTGCCTGTGTTGGCCTCCTTTTGATTTTTTTGGATTTTTTCATGCAGCATGGGCGCCTAGTGCCTGTGCCTGGTGTGTTTGCAGCATGGGCGCCTGGGTTTGTGCAACACTGAATGCACTACCTATCTTCCGAAGGCCATAACTTTTTCTCCCGACATCAAAACGACTCTGTTTTTTTTGTGTTGGAAAGGTATCTAAGTGAAATACGCAATGGTAAGATAAATTTGGATTTTTGAATTAATATTTTGTGAAATTGGGACCAATCAATATCAATCTGTGTGATAAGGAGCTTACATGGGAGAAAAGGCACTTACGCGGGAGAAAAGGAGAAATGCAAGGGCTGAGCATATGCATGATGCAAGGGTGCCTGGGCACCTATGTGCATGATGCAAGGATGCTTGGGTGCATGTGTTGGCAGTGTTTAGCTCATTTTTGAAGTTTTTGACTGCAGCAGACGCATGGGTGCCTGTGCAACATTGAATGCACTACCTATCTTCCGAAGGCCATAACTTTTGCTCCCGACATCGAAACGACTCTGTTTTTTTTTGTGTTGGAAAGGTATCGAAGTGAAATACGACAATGGTAAGATAAATTTGGGGTTTTGAATTTTTTTACCAATTTTTTGTATTTTGAATTTTTATCAATTTGTTTCTCACCAATTATGTTTATTTGGATGTTTTGACTTTTCCGACTAACATATTTGAATGTTTTGGGAGTTTTTGAAACATATTTGAATGTTTTTTGATTTTCTAGAAGTTTTCTGAAGCTATGTATAGAAAATGAAGAAATGTGGATGTCCCCAGCGATAGATGGGATGTACAAGGGAAGAATGCCACACGTATGTGCAAGAAAGTGAAGATGTGAAATTTCCCCCAGCGTTAGATGGGAATATTCAAAGGAAAACTCTTCATGCGCAAAATTTGGATCAGGGCCAATATGGATAGGTTCAACATGATGATGAACGTAACCCAATGACGTGCTAGGAAGGAGCAAGGATGCCCCCATCGTAAGCTGGCCAAGAAGCACATGATAGAAAGAAGTAGAAGATTGTTTTGAGAAAGGGGACAAAGGTGCCCAACAAACATGAAAAAAAGGAAATATTATACACATGGATGTTCTGAATGAAGTAGAAGAATGATGTGAATGTTGTGAATGTAGCTTAGAAGCCTCGTGATGAAGAAGTGATTAGCCAAAGGCATGAATCATGAGACAAGATACAGACTAGAGTAAGAGTCTGAACAAGGTCCAAAAAAAGACACTTGGTAACATACTAATCATTGTTTTCTCATAGAAATCTAGTGTGTGCACGTGGAAATTTATTACCTCTTGGAGGGAAGATTTGATAGACAACAAGTGAAGACACCCTAGCCAATGTGTAGGAATGATTTATTTTTCAAAGTTGATTTTTTTTTGAATGGATTGTGGAAGGAGAGCCGTACATTGCTCTGCTGCCAGCCAGGCGTCCATAGCCCCGACATGGAGATGCATTTGATTCTAATCGCAACATTTCTCTACTGCTAGTCAGGCATCCATAGCCCCGGTAGAGATTATTGGAAATACCCCAAGAGAGAGTTATATATCAATTTGCTTTTGCTTTTAGCGTTTGCTTTCAACTTTGTGCTTTTTGATTTGATTGATTTTCTTTTGCTTTCTAAAAACTTATTTCAGCTCTCTTGTTTGACAAGGGGTTAAGAACCACTGATGGCTTGATGGAAGGAGGGTGGAAGTGATTGTGATGATGACATTGGCTAGTGTCAACAAATATGTCCAAAATTTCTTCGCAACAAGTTTTTTAGATGTTGATTGTGATAGGATCTCTAAGAGGTCAGTCATTCTTTAATTTACCAAGGTGATAAAAGACCAAGGCCAAATGGATACCATAGAGATAACTGTCACAAAATGCATGTGTGAATAGGCTAACCAAAATATCACCGAAGGGATGAAAATGGTAGGAAGACTTGCAGAAGAATAACAAGGAAGGGAAGAAAGAACATCCATGTGTATGCAATACCTGATTGCAATGTGTGTTCGTTTACCTTTGATTTTTTGAAATGTTTTCTCATTTTTTTGTATTTTGTCTTTTTTTGAAAGGTGGGACTGACAAGGTCACTTGGCGTGATAAGATCCAACAACAATGTTAGCAATTTCCTTGATAAGGAAGACTAGGCATGTTTTCTTATCAAGAGTCATATTATCCCCGATCTCAATGATCATGGTGAGCTCATACTCAATAGATGACTGTGTTTTATCATGAAACATGGATTTTTGTGTGGGAGCTTGAGGTCCCTATCCAGAGGTTTCTGCACTTTACGCCATACTTGATGGGTGCGTTGATGTGCATTTTTGAATTACATTTGATTATGAACTTTAAGATTGTTTAAATTGTTGGGAGCCTTGGAGCTCTTGGAATTTTTAATCGTAGTTGGATGAAGGAACCATTTTGGTTTCCTATAAGCTATATGTGACTTGTCTGATCTTGAGAAGTGGGAGAAGAAAGTGGATGAATAGAATTGATGTGAGAAATGATGGTGGGCTTGCCACAATCATTGATAGAAGGAAAATATGATGGACGTGAAGGATATGGTCCAAGAATTGAAGAGGATGGGCTACCAGGAGGTGTCCCATAGACTGAAGATAAAGGACTACAAGGATGTGGCCCTAAGATTGAAGATGAAGGACTGCCTGGAGGTGTCCCATATATAGAAGAAGATGGGCCCTACTAGGATGTGGCCCAAGAATCGAAGATGAGGGACTTCTAGGAGGTGCCCCCAGTATAGACAAAGATGGGATGCCAGGAGGTGAGCCACATATAGATGATGTGGGGCTACTTAGGAGGTGGCCCACATATAGAAGAAGATGATGGGCTACCAGGTGGTGACCCAAGGTAAGATTGAGGGATGGAGGAATCCTGATAGATAAAGAATGATTAGGTAATGAGAAGATAGGTCGAGATCAATGCTAGACTTAGGATTTCATCACCTCAATGAAGAATGATTGGAGAGATGAAAGAAATAAGGATCATGTTCAGAATATTATTCTTCTCTAATTCTAACAAAAGAATGTCAAGATCAAGAATAAGAGGAATATGTTTGTGATCTTAGGGATATTCCTTTATTTTTTGACAAAAGGAATCAATCTCTTCCTCCCTAATATGTGAATGTATCGAGGTCTAAAGAGGTTTCTTATTCACAAATCTTCTAGATGAATGTCTTCATGTACCCTCATAAATTCTCTGATTGATTCTTCATTCTATGAAATGAATCAATCGGTGTGGGTAGTTGTTCTACCATAAGGGTTGATTGGATGAATGCGACATGGGAGTCTCGACTTGTCATGATTGATTAGAAGGACTTTGAGATCAGAGAGCTCTTCAATGGAAGAAGGGGTCATTGAGGTGACTGAGAAATGGGGTCCTGCGAAGAGAGGGAGGACTGTGACTTAGGAGTTCGTATTAGAGGAATAATTTGGATTGAAATGATTCAGAAGACTTAGAATCATTGAGGATTGGAATCCAAAAAATTCAGAAGAATTAGAATCATACCACTTACCATGAGTTGAAGATGGGGGAAGAGGTAAGTGAACGAGTTCTTTAGCGCATGAAGAATCAAATGAGGTCTAGTTGTGATAGATGCATCCTTTGATGGGAATGTTGAAACCTAGGTTCCTTACTGTCATAAGTATGTGAGAACTGCGTGATAATCAGTCTTTGTTGGCACATGCCTAGACATAGATAGTCCAGGGGATATCACAGGGGTTATTGTGTTGACATGTTCAACAGGTGTATCTACACAACCAATGAGAGCATCAAAATGATTCTCCTCATTAGACACATAATTAGCATTCTTGTCCTGATTATGTTTAGGAAAAGTCTTCGTATTGGGGGATTTGTTAGGAGTGGATGAATCCATCTCCACATCGCCACTTTCGATTAAGTCCTAGATGTAGTGCTGCAACTTCAAACACTTATCTGTTTTGTGACCTTTAACGCGGTGGAATTGACAATATTCATTATCTCTAAACCATGATGGTTTAGGTGTATCATCCTCATAAGGTGTAGTTTCAGGATATCTAACCATATTAACCGCCTCTAATTGTTTTAGTATTGATGACATTGAGTCAGATAGAGGAGTGAAAGTACGACGTTTATACTTAGTAGGTGGATTCCTTTTGTGCAAGATTTAAAGGTGCGTGGTTCTGAACGAATTGTACCCACTTAGAATCCACTATCCCATCACTAACGACATTTTTGTTTCTATTAGGAACAAACTTTGTTTTATCGTTAGATTTAGAATCATTTATGATCACGGGAGAAAGGTTTTAGGGTCCCCCTAGCTAACAATGCTTTTTCAATTTGACTCCCTTTTTCAATTACCTCTTCAAATGTGTTGCCACAATGCATTTGCAAGTGGAACATAATGTCTGGATGGAGGTTGGGAACAAATATGCCTATCAACTTTTTTTTTGGGTATGGAGCAAGGAAAGCGGCTAGCTAATCCTCTCCATCATTGTAAAAACGCAGCGAAGTTTTCATTATTTCGTTGTTTGGCATTGCAGAGATCTAACATGGTGACATCATTCTCTATATTGAAAGAGAAGTGTTGTACAAAACTTTCTGCTAGTTCTGGCCATGTTGATATGGATCCCTTAGGGATGTGTACAAACCATTCTAGCGTTGTTGCTCCTAAACTTCGTGGAAAGAGGCGCATAAGATAATTGTCGTTGAATGCCACCTCTTGACATGCCATATAAAAATCTTTAATATGGTCATGAGGGTCACCTTTTCCCTTATATTTATCAAATTTTGGAAAATCAAAGTGTCTTGGGAAAGGTACATGTAACATGGCTTTGTCAAATGGGTAGGGACATAACTCATCGAACCGATACTTCTTGTTATTGTTACTGGTTTGGCCCTCTTGTAATGCTTGAAGGGTGTTTCTTCATAGTTGACCACTCTTGATTAAAAAGTGGATCTTGCGTGGGTGGCATAGGCCTATATGAAGGATTAAATCTAGGTGTATTCCCACCTTTATTTGTTGCGAGAATCTCTTCATAAGGATCTCTTTGTGCCTCTCTGTCGAGGAGTGTTTATTGGGAACTCATGAAATGAAGCTTTAGGTTTTGACTTTTGGTATAGCTTGTTTCAAAACTTTTGGTTGTTCCTTTTGTATATGCGATGCCAAACTTGCTAATTGGCGAGTGAGGGCTTGGACCTATTGTTCTAACGTAACCTCTTGAATAGGTATTTCGTTATGATTTTGTTAGGGGGAGGTTGTGCATGATGAACATGTTCTTCATCATCTTCACAATGAACAACAAGTAACGATAGGTATCGTTTTCAAATGGTACCTCCTCATTATTCTATGGTATTTTCTCATTATTTCATCGTCCAGAAGTAGAGGCATGACCTGGGATTCAATATTTCGTTAAGAGTTGGCAATACAATGAGGTCGATCTACTTCTCTTCTCCATGAACCATTCCGGCGATAAGAGAAGGGTCTATTGTGGAAGGTAATTTAGCCCCTAGTTCCACAACACATAAGAACTTCATGTTTGTTATAGAAAATGTAGTCGTCAAAATGGGTGGAATGAAGCTCGGCATTCATACGAGGAGAATCTTCCTCTCCACCACTATGGTCAACCATGAGATTATCCTCTAAAAGAGGGTTGTCACCTCCAAATATATTGGCTTCTAATCTTTGGGATCCCATTCTCGTAGTAGGCATACTCAGAATAGAGGTACAACATGAAAGATTTCCACTAAGGCTTACTAAAAAGGGACCTTAGTCAAATTTTTGCAGCGTAACGACCCTAAGTTGTCAAAAAGAAGGTGACTATAGAATAGCCACAAATTCAATAGGTCAATCTGAACCTATGAACTAAAGAATAATGAACAAGCTACCCTAGCAAGGTAATATATGACACAAGTTTTTCCTTTTAGTAATACAATGATGTATAACGCTCAAAATTTAGTTACAACAAATAGTTTATTCTCTAAAATTTGTCTAGATAGGTTTGCAACCAAATAGTGACAACACAATATCACCAGTTAGGTCAAGTTTGCAACAAACAAGGCCTAAATGATAAGAGAATGTTGACGCGATCTTCTAACAAGATATACTAAAAACCAGTTTCTAAACACTAACAAAGTCTAAGTTTTGTAAAATGGACGATACCAATGTGAGCAGCGTAACAACGCTATTTGGACATGTAATCAAGCTTTGTAAGAAAGCTAGATTTTAGTATCAAAATGGCGTTATAGCGATGCTAACAACGTAACCTCAACACTCACAAAACTCAAGACAAGGCTAGGGTGTAAAAACTACGTCTAAGTATAACAATAAATTATTATGTGTGCGAGCAGCGTAACCCTACAATATAGAGATTTAGGTCTAAGTTTCACAATGGAAACAAGACGTAAATATCACAATTGTATGGCTACAATGTGGGCAGCGTAACAACTCAAAATAAGACAAGGATGAAATCACCTAAATACAATGATAATAAGTCTCAAATATGGATTTTTGAGACAAAGGGCCTACTAGATCATGAGTACGTACCATTCACAATTTCAACACTTGCATTGGGCATTGCAACCTAGTCACGCAAGTAGAATACAAAAGTGGTGGACATGATTATCTAGCAGGTATCCGTGTATGTTGTTTCCTTTTGTCTCAAAATGAGAAACAAGAAAACAAGCGTTGTAGACCAAATGATGTTGAAATAAAATTGGTGTTATTTTGGTAGAGTTTCACCTTGTCTTAGGACAAGTGAAAAACTAGGACAAAATGACACTAAGTAGATTTCATGATGAAATGTCACGTGGTTTCAACTTTAAGAGATTCTTTCCCTTGTTCGAAAAACAAGAGTTTGAATCTAACAAAGTTGTCACTTTGTGAGAGCTCTCAAGTATACTAACTAAGACAAAAACAATGGCTCCAAGCCGGCAAGCTTCCTAGGTGGTTCTCTCTCTAGGTGTCATAAGATATCTAGGCAAACTCGATTTACCAAAAAGGTTTCCTAAGGAGTATCTCGGCTTTACTTTACCCCCTTCAATATAATGAGCACTGAAGTGCATTCAGTTATACTTTCACTGGGGTTGCAATACGGATATCTGATAAGTATCCTTGACTCTAATCTCACCAAGGCGTACTAATCAAGTCGGTAGTGTGGAGCACTTTCCTGTTTCGTTCACAAAGTTCCCTCTTGTGTGAACTACTTTAGGTTTCCTAGGACCACCATACAATGTTGTAGCTTAGGAGCTTATGCCAAAGGGTTTATTTCCTAGTTTTCGAGCGGACAAGTCCTAGCTCTTAATTGAAACCTACCAATATGGTCTTTTGATGGTGTGTTGGTGTATTTTTTACCTTTTGGATTAATGCAATTTGGTTTAGACACATCCTTTAAATAGGATGGTAAACCTACAATCACAATGTAGTTAGACCCATTGGTTTTAAGAAGCCCTTCTTTCTTTGACATATAATGTTTTAAGGGTCCTGTGTGCACAATGGTTAGTAGTCCATCAACCCATGTAGGTTCACAATTATCATATCCCAAGAGGATGACAAGTGTTGTTTTGATCTCCCTGATCACACTTGATGCAAGAGAAGTTTCATCCCCGAAACATAAGAAGAAGCCACTAAAATGAGTGCGCTTTAAATTGCTTGTAGCATCACATTAACTACCATAAAAATTTGTTTTCGTTTCATTCCATTAATCCAAGAATTTGTAATTACTGGGTAAAAATTGCTTTTCCCCTTCCAAACATGATTCCATAGGTCCATTGTGCCCATCAATTTTGAGTTCCACACTGGTCCAAATGTGTTCCTTCTCGGCATTAAGATGCATATCCATAATCTTATTCTTGTGATCAATTCCATGTCATATGAATTGATTTTTCTTACATTGTACAAAAATTCCAAATGTGTAGCAAAAAGTAGTCCTGTGAGTGCTTTTATTCCAAGATATGGAATAAGTGCAAGGTCATAACGAGTCTACATGACTTTTTCCAAACTCAAAGAAGGACACGTGGGTGTCGATCATGTTATCAAACCCTAAGTATACTGCAAACATTGCTCTAAAATTACTAAATTGACTTGTCCTCTTCCAACTAAAATCTTTGTTAAAAATGATAAAAAAATATAAAATCTACTTGAGTGCACAAGAGAAAGTTTTGAAACTTTATGAGCATCGCTCTCCTCTAAAGCTTATTCCCAAGTCACCATCTTCATAGGCTTCATCTTCATGATCCAATTTTACAGTACTTTTAGTGCTTTGCCAAGTGAGATAGCGTGGCATGTAACCCTATTGCATTCTCTTGTACTTATGACAAAAAATTTCTTTTGTACATGTTAAGAATTGTTCCCAAGCTCTTTAACCAAGGATATCACATTTGTTAGTACAATATATTGTGTTTTCCATTATTAAAATGAATTAAATGAATGTAACTCATATTTATCCATAAAATACTTTAGTAATCTTCAAAGAACCTGAATCTGCTTACCATCCACAATTCCTCATATGCTTGGCTTGTACCTTTAATAGCTACATCCATTTGATGAAGTTATAGTTGTAGCTAGGGTTTATTAGACAATTACCTTTTGGGATATTGTGAGAATATATGGGATTCAAACTGAAATGATTGTGGATCCTTCTTGATAAGATGCACTTATTTCATAGGTAACAAGTTCAACTTCTTCTTCTATATATGTAATCTTCTGCATCTTGAATTAACTCTTCTTCTTTTATGAAAAAATATGTTTCTATCTTATGTGTTTCCATCTAGCTAAGAAAATATCTTCCATTTGAAACCGATCCCAATCCAATAGATCTATATGGTAATAGAAGGAGGTATGTCAAACGCTTTGACACCAAGATGTGAGATAAAAACTAACCCATACTAAAAATTCATCTCAAGAATACATTTTTTTAATTTTGTATCCAGGATTGGGTTGCATCTCTTAAACCATTGACCATTCATGAAAATGGGTAATACAACATGACAAAATAAAAAAATTGGAGAAAAATGCATTTCACAAAGCTTACATTTGACCAATAGGAGTTTACCTGATGAAATCGTCAATTAGTACATGGTATTCAATTCTGGTCAACCACAAAGATTGTAACCTGCCATGCTAACATTTTGAGACCTTCCTTCCGAAAATGTAAGAAATTCCTTTGAAAATTCCTCAAATTGCTACCACATTTGGATGAGAAATATTGAAAATCAAATAAAACTGATCAATAAATCTATCAAAAGTCATTTCTTAATTCTCTAGTGACTATCCTACGCATTTACTATATGTCCTTTGTACCCATATGAAAAATTAATCTAATTGTGATTTGCCAAGATAACGTAAAGATGAAACCTCAATGATTAGGGTTTCAACCGTTGGGATTTAAACGGTTGTTGGTACTTTTGCAATATATTCATTTCCAAAAAATCTGATTTAATCTTTTGAGTGTGTCTAGATCTTGAATTATGTGGTGAGTCCCCACAAAAAATATCTCTGTGTTTATTCCAAGTTGATCTTTTAAAGATTTTGACGAATCACCAACATTAGGGTTTGTATCCCACAATTTGCCCGGATCACTCCTTGATACCACTTTAAGTACCTTGCAATGTGGTCATAATAAATATTTCAATAAATTGCAGTAGATGTTTAAAACAGTTATTGTCATATGGGGGGCCAATTTTGCCCTAATTCAAAAGTTGCAGAAAAATATCTTAAGGTATAGGCAACACTTTACAATTTTTGCTTTTAATGATATTTTAATTTAAATTTTAACTCCAATGTTGGTTTTGAATTCCCAAGATTGGGAATCCACTTTAAAGTATGGGTCACCTCCAATATAATTTCTAATTGAAGTTTTAAGACTAACTCATACATTTTCCTGTGTAACTGTTACTCAAAATTATTTTAATCGTCTCAGTGATGGTCTAACACCTAATCCCAATTTAGGCCATTATTAGGAAATTCCCCAAATAATTAATTCCTATGTGAGCCCACATAACTTTCTCTGTGTGTCACATGTCGGCATTCTACACGACCCATATATAATTATATAAGGGGGCCATTTCAATTGTACTTCATAGCAATATCTTTGACTCTAATCTCATGGAAGACGGACTAACAAGTAAGAAGAAGTGTGGAGCACTTTCCTGTTTCGTTCACAAGGTTCCCTCTTGCAAACTAATTAGGGTGCACAATGAAGGACCACCCCCATTGTTTCAGCTTAAGTGTGTTATGCCAAAGGGGTTATCCGCTATGTTAAGTGGACGAGCTATAGATCTTAACCGAAACCTCAAATACAATTGATGATTGTGTGTGTAATTTCTTATATTTTCCCTTATATGTAAGAAGTTTTGAACCTATAAGAGTACATGTGTAGTTATCTAGGTTGTTGTTTAAGTCCTTTAAAACCATGACGTTTGCATTATGGTCCTTGGTTACCACAGGTCCTTCACAAAAATGGTAGGTTTTTCCAAAAAGATTCACAATATCATCTTGAAAATTTCAACGAAAAATGCTTGTAAATCAACTAACTACCATCATGGGTATTTGCAGGTTGGTTTATTCCCAATTCATCCAAGTGAGTTTAGCAATGAAAAGACTAAAATTGTTTTTGATTCCCAATGTTCACACTAGGTGCAAGGGAAGAGCATACACAAATGTTAGCCTTGATATATCCTTTTATTAATGAAAAAACTCTTAAACTAAAGATCAAGCACATGCAAAAAAATAAGGTTTATTTTCTTAAAACAAATATGAATGATAATTGTTCCTGCTTATCCAAGAAGCAATATTGTAATGGTTTAGAGGTGTTTTTGGTTCTCAAGATCATTACTAGGTGCAAGAGAAGAGCATACACAACTCTATTCCAAACTCAATCAAATATGAAAACACAATCACTCCTCAAACCCTAACCCAATGTTACTAAAAATTCCTTTATTAAACCTAGGACAATTTTATTAGGAATATTGCTCTAAAATCAATAATTTGACAAAATACATCTAAGAACCCTTAAAAATTGATAGTGAATCTTTAAACTGAAGTTCTTGGAATTTTGAGAAAATTTAACCTTGAATGCATCAATGCCAAATATACTAGTGCACAGGCACTCACAGTTATGCATAGGTGCCCTTCCTGATCATTTTTCACACAGGTTTCAATGATGCATGGGCGCTTCCTGTGAGTACACATGCGCTCACAGTCATGCACAGGCTTTTTTTTCCTGTAGGATGGTCAAAAATATCTTTGAATCTCTTCGAAATGACTCCGTTTTTTTGCGTTGGAAAGGTATTTCTACACAATGCCAACAAAAGAGCAAAAAATTCCAATTCATTTTTAGAAAACTATTCCTTTTAACATATCTCAATGCAAATTTTTTGAAAAAGGTCTAATCTTTGGTATGAGGGAATTTCGACAGGGCTTTGCCTCCTTATATCCTGCAAAAAACATGAAAACACAACTTCAACACCACTAATCTAGTTGAAACAACTTTTAAAAATGGAAATTGATCTATAAAACTTTGAAAATTACTCTAAAACTTTGAAATTAATCTAAAAAGCTTGAGAAACTAATCTAAAAAGCTTTGAAAGTAAACTAGAAAACTTGAAATTAATCTAGGAAACTTGAAACTAATATAAAACTTGAAATGAAAAACTTTGAAACTAAGTTGAAAAGCTTTAAAAATTGAATGCAATGGGGTATTGTTCCACTAGGGCGTGCCAAATGAAAGCACCCTAAACTTTACAAAGCAAATTGCAAAGACTAAACAAGGAAGGCTAACACCATTACCATCTAATTAGCTAGGGCTCTAAGTCTAGGAATGTAACATTAAGATAGAAGCTTAAAAGAATGCTTAACTAGTATGAAAACAATGCAAAATCTAATTAAACATGCCTACTAATATGCTTGAATTACCTAACATGGGCCTAAATAGACCTAAGAGGGCAATCAAATGGTTATGGTTGCTACTCCAAACAATGGTGAAATGACCTCTCCAAATGACTTGTTAAGTCACTTTGGATTATCCATCTACTAACCTTGTTGAAGGTTTTAGGCAAGGATTAAACTTATAAATCGTATTTATTATATGAGATCAAATCAAAGCATGGTGTAAAGTATAAAGGAATGAGGTGCACTTTTTTATAGTTTTCTTTTTGGGAAAAACTTGTATTTTGGTGCATGTGGGACTAAAAGCCCCAAATTAGATTAGAATTGTTAATCATGATTAGGCCTTGCTAATCACAATTAGTGAATTACCAAGTGATTAAGAGGTGTGGAGCCTTAAGCAACCACTTAGGGTCAACTAGGAGGCTAGGATAAGCTTTTGAAGTTTGCTGAGACATTGTGGAGGTGAATGGGGTGATTTTAAGTGGTCATGGAAGAGGGGTTTGAGTCAATACTAGGGCATATTGACCAAAGCAAGGGCAAAAATAGGCTTAATTAGCCTAATAAGTCACTAATTGTCTATTTTGAAGAGTATTTTGGCTTACGAATTTTCATAAAGTGGCATCCTGAATGCAAAAGGGGTTTTGCAATCAACAAAGTGGCTTGTTAATTGGCTAGAGTGGTAAGAAACATTAGTTAATTAGTAAAGGGTACTAATTATAACGGATATGGGAAGAATATGAGTGATTTGCGTGCGTTTTTGGCAATAAGATTGCAAAAGCAGAATTTAGGTGTCTAACCCCCATTGAAGGTTTTAGACAAGGATTGAAAAAATACAAAAGGTCTCACAAAATCGTAGAGGGAAATGTAAAATAAGGACAAAGCAAGACATAAAATAAACTAGATTACTATATAGGTGGTGAGTCATCTACATTGAAGGGTATTTCTTAAGGAAAGTCCCATTAACTACGATAGGTAGAAGTTTTCCATCAAGATTTCAGAGTTCGAAGGCATTATTTTCTTTTCTCTTGGTGATCAGATAAGGCATGCTCTAGATGTGTCTAACTTGGAATACCTTCCAGGCTTAGCTCGATTGATATCCCATTTGAGCACTAGGTCGCCAACTTCAAACTTATGATCAATAGGAATCAAATAAGCTCTTTACTACCTATTAATGGTCTTAGAGTTTGTCTCTAGACTCATCATTGGTCTCTTTGAGGTTTAATAACTCTTATATCCTAACCGTTCTTGTATCATGATGTTGTAGCTTCAATTAGTGTGATAAATCCAAAGTTAGAAACTCCAATGAGATTGGGAACCTACCTTCAATTTAATATACCAACATGAGATGAGACAAAAATATGTCTCATCTAATAACATTTTTTTTATTGAATCCAAAATTACAGGGATTAGCTTCACATAATTATTAGGCTTAGTTGTTAAGGACTGAGGGGATTCCATTCCGCCAAATTCACCTAAGGCGCTATCCCAACCTCATCCCTTATTACTTGGTATCTCTTGGAAGTGGAACCCTGGTGGACGGATAGAAAACACATTTTACACCATCATATGCATCGTTGGACCACAACCCTTTTGATAATAATAACATTATTTTCAATTCCATAGCTTGGTATTAAAGTGGAATTAGATGTAATTTTGAAAACTAGTAGTTTTTTAAAGTAAAATGTAGAGTATATATTTAGTTTATTTCTTAGAAGTATATTGCAATATAATTGTTCATGTTTCCTAATATTTCTTTAGAAAAAGATATTAAATTTTGCAAAATGGGTTATTTCATTCATTCAGGAATAAACATGAAGTGTTAAGTAAAAATTCAACATAAAAGATCAACTTCAAAAGCAATATGAGACACTTTAAGCTTAGCTTCGGGCTACTCCAACTTCAAAGATAGCATATGATTTTAGTTCTAGACTATTTTCACTTTTGAATAGTCAAACAAAGTTGGCCCCAGACTCATCAAAGCAGGAAAAACCATGAGAAATGAGCTTTCAAATAAGGAAAAAATGCAATTTTAGTAAAACAAAGATATCTCTATCATTTCCCATTGAAAATTAAAATTTTAAAATGTTCTGAAAAGCTTAAAATAAGGTGCACAAAACCTAGATGTTTGTTTTTTGAGATTCATAAAACATAAAATGTAATTTTGATCATAAAGTAGGAAACGTGAAATCATGTGCTTGAAGAGAGAGAAAAGGTGGCAAAGAAAAGTCAGGAGACCCAACATTTTCTCCTAAAAGGATGGGATGAGTTGTTGAACATGTTGAATAGTCAAAAGACCCAAAAAAAATTCATAAAAGGTTGGGGTGAGTTGTTGAATGTTGAATAGTCAAAAGACTTTATGTTTTCTCTTAAATGGTTGGGATGAGTCATTTCTAATGAGAGAATAAAGGAGGTTGTTACTTTATCTTAGCACATTTTGTTAGGAGTATTCAAATATGCCCTTGCATATTTCTCTCATAAGTAGTTCAAATGTGCAACAATAATAGTGTTTTATTCGGAGTCTCTGATAGACATTTTCCCATGTTTATCTCTTGCATGTGGGACATGTAGTAGAGTTTTATTTATATTTTAGTTGTGGATGAGTCTATTTTCAAGAATTTAGTAAAGTAGTCATATATTCTTGGAAGTGTTGACTAATTAAACCATGAGTGATTTCCTATAAATGTAACACTCAATGGTTAGAGAAAGAGAGAAGTAAAATAGAAGTTTCTAATTATAAATTTGAATATTGTTGTAATTATGGAGAAGTAATACAAGCTTAAGTTTCCAAGCAATTGTTGAAGCTCGTTTGTGATTGATCTTTGCCCTCTTCCAAGGAAGAGGACGCCATGGTATTTATGTTTGTTTCTATTTTAATTTATGTTTTTTTTCTATGTTTTCTTTCAATATTTATTATTTTTAATGTGTGTGTTTAAATGTTAGCTTGCGAGAGTAATTGAATCCATAGAATAACAATGGCTTAGGTTTATTTTATGTAATTTCAATTATGCAAGTTTAATTTCAACATTTAGAGTATTTATATTTTCAGCAAGTAGATTAGATTATGTTTCTTGCTTCCATTAGATAATAAATGTTAGTCAAATAATCTATATGTTCCTTTTACAGATAGCCTTTGGACACTAACCATAGATTGACAAATTAATAAATTAAATGGAGGGGATTACAACAACCCTCGCAAATATAAAGGGATAGTTTATGATCGAGTGCTTTAGGGATGATCTAGTTAACCTTCAAGGCTAATTTTATCTTGGTATGCCACTACCTTTGGTTCTACTCAATTGTACACTTCATGATTCTAATCAGGATCTTTTTGTGGACTCCACAAGTCCATTACCTTGTTGATGGTAGTTGGAGGAAGTCTTGAGGTATACACCATACCTAAGAGAAAATTTAATGATCTTTTCTCCCATACATGCCCTATCATTATAAAAAATTATTATGTGAGGGACACCAAACCTAGTGATGATTCCTTCGAGGAGGTTGATGATGAATTCTTCAGGTGCTTCGACGAAACCTCTTTGATCCATTTGTTAAAGTAGTTAGTGGTAGTTGGCTCCATCTATGGCCAACAATGAAAGGCAGATTGATTGTTCCAATTAAATCCAATCCCCACTTCGAGAAAGGTTGATCAATCATGATTGATTGTAAATGAATAGTAGATTTGTTCTTTTACTAGTGAAGAATATGATTTCACAACTTATTATCACCCATTAGCTGAAGGCATTTGAGAGAAATGTAGGCCATTAATAACCTTCCCTCATGACCTTCATAGACATTAACTGTAAAGTGAAGTGACTATTGGAGAATCCTTGACAAAACTCTTTATGCATCTTTTCCACATCTTTAGACTTAATGCACCAAAATAAGACACCAAATATGTTATTATTGAATTGTATCATGTCAATCAATTCATATGCAATTTCCCCTTTTTCAAGGACATCACTCTTAGAGCCTCATACTTCTACAAAAAGTATTTTTAAATACTTTTGTATGCTTGGAGGTTGGTCATTAGAATTATTTGAGCATTGTTATTCTAATTTCTCACTGGGGAGCTGTCGGTCTTGCATGTGGAACATTCTATTCTTTCCATTAGTGGGTCGGTCCTCTTGGAAGCTTTTAATTTAGCATTGTGAGGCTATAAATAAGAGTTCGCTACACTTGGAAGAGCATATTGGATGTTTGTTATTCTTCTTGGATTGTGCACGGTGTGCATCTTCCTTCTCCACCTTGGATGAAACCCCAAAGGTGTGGTAATCTCTCTTGGGGACGAAAACCCTCGAGGGATCCATTGGAGGCTTCATGTAGGAGTCTTATGTGAGCAGATTTGGCACTACTAGTGCATTCACTATTCTTCTTAGCCGTAGGCAAGTTGCGTAAGGGACTGATTTGGTACCATAGAGAGTTGATAATTGTGATTTGAGTTCATATTCAAATTTATAATTATATTTGGAGATAAAGACTATGATTTGGTGATTTTTGGAGTAGGGTTTCATTTTTATCTACTCACTTGTAGATTCCAGTTGCATATTTAGGCATGATTTTGTGTTTAGAAAATTATAAGATTACTTTTGTTGGATAGCTCGTCTTCTCATGATCATTTTGAGCTATCATACGTGTTCTAATTCTTATTTTCTATAGAGTTATGAATATTAAAAGTTTCAAGTGGTGTTATTCTCGAATTAATTCACTTCTAGCTATTCTAGTGGTTATAAATTCAGTTTTATTGCATTAATAATATTTACAAGTGTTGTTGTGCATGTGGCATTTATTTCATGAAGATTAAAGATGATTTGACTAGGGTTTGAGACTCCCAAAGTTTCATATCAGTTCGCTGCCCTAGAGAATGGCATTTCTTTGTGTGAAGTTCAATTGTGGTTGATTTATCTCCATGTTCAATGTGATGTGTTGCTGGTTTTGTTGTTGATTTAGATCAGATTTGAGGGAAAACCCCATTCGTCCCCTATTCAGTCCCCAAAAGGGACATTACAGTGGTATTAGAGCACGAATTTTCAAATGGACCAAGGGTTTATGGAAAGAGGCAACCAGGGCTACAACACATTGCTTGAAGAATACCATGGAATGTCGGAGGAGGTTCAGGAGGCAATGTCTCTCAAGGATTTTATCAGATTGAGGATGGAAGGATATTATTGGCAAAGAACCCCAACACCAAAAGAATAGGTTTCAGCCCTAGGAAGGATAGGTTCTTCCATCATGGACGAAGGAAGTTAAGGAGCATGCCATCCAAGGTCAAAAGCCATTTTGTGTTTAATGATGAATTGATGACACCTAGTGGTTACGATAAACTAACAATTGTCAATGAAGAACCCGTGATAGTAAAATAGATATACTTTCAAGGGAACCAAATGTTGATATTGGACAGGAGAAAAAATTCATATATGCAAGCAAGGAGAATGTAATCGAAACTCAAAGAAGGTGCGAGGAGTGGCAAAGAAGAGCTAGGGATGCTAGATTGATAGCCGCTTAAGGGAAACAAACACTTACAAGAGTATAAGGCAAAGAGCTCTTCATTTATTGACAAGAAAAAGGGAAGCAACCATGAAGCATGAGGCAAAGGAAAAAGAAGGGGTTGATGAAAAGAAGAAATTCAAAGTTGAAGTCAAATTTCAAAGGTGAAACTAATAATCTTCAGCTTCCTTGATCAGTCCTAAACAACCATCACCAAGGAGCCAATCAATGAAGATATTAACAAGAAATAATACTCATTTTGCCATTATCCAAAGGAAGGTAAAAATCCCTTGTTATTCCATACTAATTTATTGGATTCTAATCGTTGCTCAGGGCAGTCTCACGATGGAATCAAATCAGATTTAATAAGGGCCTATGAGGATGATGCTATGCATGAGATAAGGGCTCCATCAGGTTATTATTCTGAGTGTTGTTCTTAACTCAGAAATTAGGAGTCAAGAAAACATCAAAGGCAATCCATGGTATGAAGAAATCTTTGTCTTATTGCTTGTTGATTTGACACTGCTGATATATTACCCTCACACACAACTAGTTGGAGAAGGTGATCATATTTTATGCTTGATATGTCCTCTTATATCACCACTGATTGGGCATCCTTATGCACATCATACTCCATGAAATAATGAGGTAAGAAGTGTCTCTCATTGTATGGATTCTTGGCCTCAAATTCAAAAATTGTTTCTGCATAAGAAATATAAGTGATATGGTGAGTTCTATAAAAATAAGAATGTCTGATTTCAAAATCAATATGGAGGGAAAAATTATCATGACATGTGTGAGACATCAAAGGCATAATGATAATTCTGATTTTATGTGGTTAACCCATACAGAAGCATTAGAAAACTTGTGGTGGAAGAGCAACACCCTTTCTTCAATGTATGGCACACCTACTTCTCATTGATTCAGGGTGAAATGGTTTCTTTATAACCAAGGGGTCACTAGGCTTGTTAAGAGTGGCACTACCATACCTTGCACAAAGAAATTGGGACAACTATCACTTTCCCTAGGAAAAGATGAGGCATGCGATGAATTATTTATGATTAATTTAATTGATGATGAAGTAGTTCTTGGAATTCAATGGCTGCAATATTTGAGGGAATTCAACCCCCAATTGTCCTGATAGAGAACTGAAATTTTATGACAAAGATAAAGAAATCAGAATTTAGGGTATTAAGGATGAAGGGAGTACATTGGGAAATGCTTAGAATTCACATTGTGGTTTTCTTTCTATCATAACATTTGATTGGAAAAATATTGCTACAACTGAGTATGTCAAAAATTAGTTTGTTAGTAACATCATAAAGGAAGTTTGCATGAAGGAACAACATAGGATAGATGTTTTGGGACAACAGGTAAGGCACTTGCAATCAGGAAATCCTCCACATCAAAGGTTACTCACATTTTCCACCAAATGGATTTTTATCAGACAAAAATGGTGTTCTTCTTCTAGAGACACAGACAAGGTAAGGGTAACTCTCATAAGATGTTTTTTTGGCTACTTCAACTTGCAATGCTACAACCAAGATGAGATGTTTTCTCCCAAATTTGTTTGTTGATTTGTGGATATCTTCTTGGGGAAGCAATAGAGGAGCATATTTGAAGACACTCTTTTTATACAATATCGGGGGGTAAGAGGGTTTTACTCACATTTGATGTCATGTGGGACGAAGATTCCGGGCATGGTATGACTGTTATATTCACATACCAGCTCTCATTAGCTATGATTCAAGTCAAATTTTGAAGAGATTGGTTTGGAGAAGCATGGAAGCATCTTTTGGAAGCCAAGATAATCATCATGACAACTGTTATATCTTTTTTTTATGCGCTGTCCGCATTAATTCCAGCTCTCTACCCCATTACCTTTGGCAATGAAGGAGGAATACCCATGTTGCACACTGTTGGTTTTCCAATTGTTGTTATTGATTTCAAAGGAATTGATGGAAAGGGAGAGTGTAAGAGCATGCTTCTTAGGTGTTGTTGAGAGGTTCCATGTGACTTCATGAGGTTTCAAGAAGACAAGGTCTTGGAAATTGTTGGTTAGTGTCATTTCAGGGTAGTTTTAGGTGCATAATGAAGTGAAACAAAATGGTAAAGGTAAGAAAAAGCATGGGAGAAGATTTGAGAGAATATACACAACATTTGTGAGAAAAATTTAGGCTCAGCTCAGCCCTAGGAGTCAATTTTGTATGTTGGTCAGAAATGGTGTTGAGAACAAGCAATGTTCTGGCATGCAAATGAGATGGGATAGAAAAATTTAGACCTATTATTTTAAAATGAATCATTCGTAGATGATAGAGGAAGGTTTCCTGACTCTTAATGCAAAATTTCAGGTCAAAGTTATGTCATTTTTTCAAGTTATGTGAGTTTTTGTAAAACAAGCTTTTTGAAAAGATCATTTTGAGTTGTCTGGATTCTTAGCCTTAAAAAAAAATTATATAGTCTCCTTCAAATCAATCATATAAGGATTTTTTGGATTAAATTGGCATAAAAATCATGTGCAAAAATATTTTTCTCAAAAGAAGGTGCAGTTGAAAAGTTATGAGCATTTTGGTGGAGCAATTTTTCTCTCTCCTGGTTGTGCACCAAATTGATAAGAGAAAAAATGTGATTTTGGACTCTAGGTCTAGTTTCATCACCTCTAGAGGATATTATTAGTTCATTCATGATGTTCCTCATGCTCATAAGGCATTTGAAGGCTTTATTTCTTGAAGGTGCAGATAGTTGCTTCTGATACCATGTCTTAGTGTGAATGCTCTAACATATGAAGGTACTAGCTATTTCAAATAGATTTTTTGCTCAATGAATGCCCAAAACTCTTCTACAAACACATGGCAATGTGATTGAAAATTTTCAAGTCTTATTAGCATAGTAAACTACTCAAACCATGTTGGCTCAGGTTGTCCTGAAAGGTAGTATCTCAATGCATGTTAATCCAATGCCCCAAAGAGTCTTAGTTTCAAATGCAATGCATTGATTAGTTTGACAACTTGAATACAAGGAAATTTTAATACCATGGATATGGTTTGAATATGAGTTCACTCATTTTTATTTGGTATGCTTGAAAGTCTAATGGAAAAATTTCAGGGCTACTGCCATGATTGAGGACCTTGCCAAATCAAGTCCATAAAAAGTTTAGTGAGTCCCACAACACTCAAAATTGTAGAGCATCATGGCATGACTCATATAGCATAAATACATTCACCAAGTTGGGAAGTAAGTTTGATATTCATCAATATTTTCTTGCTATGAGAAAACTATACATTTAGCTTCTAATCAGGATTCATGCAAAAAGTGTTCTAATTATCAAATTCTTCTATGTTTGTAAACTTCTTAGATTTGAAAAGGTGAAATAAAGTGTCTTAAGAACCTCTTGAATCCTTCACATTCAAATATCTACACAAGTTTGATGAAGGAATGAAATTTTTGTCTTGTTGAGCATAAAATAGTGCACAAACCCTCTCTTAGGGTTTCCATGGAAGAATTTTGAATCTTGTGAGTGTTTTATCCATCGAAAAGAAACAAAATTTAGACAGTTGGTCTGTTTTACCATCCTCAAACTATTGCAAAAGAATTTGGAGTAAAATATGGTGAATTGAATGAGATATTCATCTCAGAAGTTTTCTAAAATCGTGAGCACTAGAGTTGAACTGTTTTCCTTATCTCTAAGTAGTTTTTGAAGCTTTGGTGTTAATGTATTCAAAGGGAATTATTGATAAAGCATGTATGATGTTTGGAAATACCCTTCATAGTATGAATAAGATCTAGATGCTCATGGCTCCATGCAAGAAGGCCTCCAAGGAATGTGATAGTTATCCTAGACTGAGAAAAACAATGTTTTTCTCCCATTGCTGACTGTATCAGTATTGCAGTTTACTCACCATGAGATTGACATGGCTCTTCATGGGAACATCTTAAATGAACCTTGCAGTTCCAACTAACAATGATTCTAGAAAGATATCTGCATCACAGTGAGTGTATAATCTTCTTCATTCAAGCTGAGAACAAACTTTCAACATGTCAAGGTTGATATACTTTGCATGAAACGCTGTGAGATAGAAGTTGAATAGATGAAGGTAAGTGAAAGGTCAATTTTTTTGAAATATGTCATGTCAAAAGGTATCAAACTAAGTTCCTTTTTTTCTTCTCAATTCGAATAGGATCTTGAAAGGTCAAGTGAAGGACATTTACAAGATGATCTCATCTTGAGAATAAGATGAAAAGACAAGTACTTAGTCTTGTTGTAAAAGACAATGTATTCATTCTTGGCTCGAGGAAGTTGAAAGAGGTGAAGAGAGGTTAGTTTTGCTGATAATAAAATTAGTTAGAAAATATGATATTGTTGAAAATGGGATTGCACCTACAAGGTTGAGAAAAAGTATGACATAGTTTGATAAGGCCTACATCCTTATAACATGAAAATGAAATGAGAATTGAGATGTAAGTGGAAATGCAATTGAAATGTGCTGTAAGAGAAAATCAACACAATGAAATGTAAATAAGAGGATGATAAAAGAGTCGGATAGTAATATAAAGTGCAATGAAATAAGTTTAAGGTACATTGTGTGATCCTGAAATGCAAATGTAATAGTGATAGAGGGAAGAATATGTGTAAATGAAATGTGTGAGCTAAAGTGTAGAAGGAAGTGAATGTAGAGAAATAAGTGAAGATACATTGACAGTTTTCTAATGGTATGGTGAGTGCATGTCTAGACAAGGTTGTAGAAGGTAAGAGACCCATATATGCATCTTTTCTTACTAAGACAAAGTACATGAAGGTTTAATAAGATTTAAGTTAATGCATGTGAACACTGTATGATAGATGTAGGTGATGAATGAATAGAAATATAATCTGATAAGTTAAGTAGAGTGATTAATTGCTACAGGAGGTCAAATTGCAGATGAAAGAGGGCTTGATAGGTTGCAGATATCAGGGTGCATACAGTAGATTGAATAGAGGATAGTGATTGAAACATAGAGAAGAAATAGAATTGATATGGCAACAAAAATAGAGAGAAAATATAGGATCATCATCAGTTGTTGAAGACAGTAACTCAAGAGTGATAAAATTGGAAGAACAAGTCTAAGTGGCAGCTTAGCAGTTGAGGAGTTGAAGCTTCCCTGTGAGTTGAAGCTCACCGAAGATCAGTAGAATTTGATTGAATTACAGGGGGTTGAAGCCTCTAGACTAAGTGACAACTTGGTTAAATTGAGGAGTAGCAGCTCCAGGTTGAGTTGAAGCTCAACCTTGAAACTATTGTAACAGAAGTAGGACAAATTGGTCCTAAGTATAGTTCATAGTTTCAGTGGTTTTTCTTCCCATTTTGGGTTGCCCACATTAAACCTTGTGTCATTTCATTATCTCTTACAAATTGTTTGTGTGTGTTTTTATGATTTTATCATATCAAGTTTAAGAAGGTAAATTTGTGAAGACACTGATTCACCCCCCCTCTCATTTTCATAGTTTCCAACACCCTACCATGAGGATGAAGGGTTTGCAGTCTATTATCATTGATGATGTGTTTCCAACTATTATAAGAGAGATTCCAACCCCTATTATTATGATTTTAGGGAACAAAATACATGATTACAGTTGTGTTTAGGACAACATGAGGGAAATTGGGAACTCCCAATGCGTGGATGGAAATTATGAGGCCTTGGAAAGAAAACATGAAGAGTTGGTCATCATAGCCACAAAGAAAGAAGAGAAGGAGAAGGGGACACATTTTTTCTTTAATAAGTTTGCTTCATGTGCAAGTACATCAAAGAAGAAGAAACTAAGATTTATTTGGGATCAGAGAACTTGCAATTGTTTGAGGACAAGCAATTTTTGGGAAGGGAGGATTGTAATGTCCCCTTTTTCAAGGACATCACTCTTAGAGCCTCATACTTGTACAAAAATTATTTTTAAATACTTTTGTATGCTTGGATGTCGGTTATGGAATTATTTGAGCATTGTTGTTCTAATTTCTCATTAGGGAGAGGTTGGTATTACATGTGGAACATTCTATTCTTATATTATGGGTTGTTCCACTTGGAAGATTTTAATTTAGCATTGGGAGGCTATAAAGAGGAGTTCTCTACACTTGGAAGAGCATATTGGATGTTTGTTATTCTTCTTGGATTGTGCACGATGTGCATCTTCTTTCTCCACCTTGGACGAAAACCCAAAGGTGTGGTAATCTCTCTTGGGGATGAAAACCATCAAGGGATCTATTAGAGGCTTCATCTAGGAGTCTCATATGAGCTGATTTAGCACTACTAGTGCAATCACTGTTCTTCCTAGCCATATGCGAGTCGATTAAGGGACTAATTTGGTATCATAGAGATGTGATAATTGTGATTTGAGTTCATATTCATATTTATCATTATATTTGGAGATGGAGACTATGATTTGGTGATTTTTGGAGTAGGGTTTCATATTTATCTACTCACTTGCAGATTTTGGTTGCATATTTGGGCATGATTTTTTGGTTGGAAAATTATAAGATTAATTTTGTTGGATAGTTTGTCTTCTCATGATCATTTTGAGCTATCATATGTCTTCTAATTCATATTTTCCATGGAGTTACAAATTTTAGAAGTTTCAGTTATGTTATTATGAATTAATTCATTTCTAGCTATTCTAGTGGTTGCAAATTAAGTTTTATTACATAAATAATATCTAGAAATGTTGTCGTGTATGTAGTATTTATTTCATGAAGATTGGAGATGTTTTCACTAGGGTTTGAGGCTCCCATAGTTTCATATCAGTTCACTGCCCTAGAGAAGGGCATTTATTTGTGTGAATTTCAATTGTGGTTGATTTATCTCCATGTTCAGTGTGATGTGTTGTTGTTTTTATTGTTGATTTGGATTAGATTTGAGGGAAAACCTCATTCGTCCTTATTCATCCCCAAAAGGGACATTACATCATATGGGATGACATGAAGTCTTAAATGTATTATTTTTGTCCTATTTAAGCCACCATGATATTCCCTAGTCATTAGATATTCTGATAGATTTTGAGTCCAACTAGGCTCCTTGTCTTCGTTATTTGATGGTTGATCATCATGGTTGTACATAATTTCTTGCAAACTATCCAAGTCTCCAAAAAGGTGTTGGTAGAGAGCTCTACCTCTTGCTAGCATGGTAGATCTTATTTCAATTTCGATCTCCATGATTTTTGTGATCCAACCTACTCTCTTGTCATTGATTTCTCCACTCATTATGTAGTCTCTAACGCTTGGATGAATGACATAAATTGTGACTTTTTTGTTAGATAGGAGATGTGTAAAAAAATTTAGAGCTTTAAGGACCGCAAAGTATTTTTTTTATTGATTTATACTAAGTTTCATAATCCTTGAGCATGTCACTTGTGAAAAGGGATAGGATATCTCAATTTCTTTTCAATTCTCTTGATTGAGAACCCCAATTGTATTGTGCTGGCTACCAAAATCATAGAGGATGACGCCTTTCTCACATTTCAGGTTTGCTAACACCAGAGCTTGGGAAATAGATTGTTTTGATTTGTTCAAAGTTCTCTCTTCCTTAGTACATTTTAAGGTCATGTCCTTCTTTAGCATGAGCATGATTGGTTTGACTATACCTATGAAGTTTGCTATAAACTTACTCACAAAAATTGATCTTTTCTTGGAAGGGCTAATTTTTTTGTTTGAGGTGGCACAGAAAAGGAAAGGATGGAAAATACTTTATTTGGTTCTATTGCTATACCTTCTTTTGACACAATATGACTCAAGAGCCTTCGTGGAATGTAAAGATAGATTTCATGGGCTAGAGAAATCCCAAATTGTTCACATATTTTGAAGATATGCTCCACATGACCCACATAATATTTATACTTCTTTGAAAAAAACTATGATATCATCTAAGTAAACCAAATGATGTCACTTATGAGACCTTTAAAATTCATGTCCACTACCCTCTTAAATATGGCTCTAACATTGGTTAATATGAAGGGAATCCTTTTATACATGTATGTTCCCCACTTGTTGGTGAAGGTGGTTTTGTATTAGTATTCCTCCTTGACTAAGACTTGGTTATAATCTAAGAAAACAACCAATCAGTGAGAACCTTTCAGCCCTTACAACTATCTCAAGAATTTATCCATGGAAGGAAGGGAATAATGATCCTTGAGAGAGGATCTATTCATACCTCTGAAATTTAAGCATTGTCACATATTTCCATTATTTTTACTTACGAGGACTAAGTTAGCCACCCAAGTAAAATGTTTTGATAAGAAAGATGATGTTGGCTTCAATTAACATTGCTAGTTACTCCCTCATCAAAGGCTCAATTTTCATATTGGCAGATCTCTATTTTTGCCTTATTGGTTTGAGTCAAACGTAATCTCTATAGTATGTTGGATGACATCATGATCATAGCATTTAAGGTCTTTGTAATTCTATACAAAAACATCATTGTACTCTTTGTATTTTTTTGATAAAAATCTCTTGTTGTGCCAAGCTACATATTTTTCCCAACTTGAGATACTTTTCAAGTTCTAATACGATTTCTTGGTAATATTCATCTTTGATCACCATGTTCCTCCTTTCTCCCATGTATTAATCATCAGAATTGAACATTCTTTCCAAATTCAAGAGTCCCTTAAGAAGTTTGATCATTTTAAGCTAAAATACTTTTTTGTCATACTCTTATTGCAATATGAGTTAGAACTCCTCTAAGAATTCATCTTCTTCTTAAATGAAAGTGTCATAACTTTCAGAAACTTTCCAATGCTAATCATTATCCGGTACATAAGGTTTGACCAAGAGTTTCACTTGTTTCCCTTTTTCTTTCACAAGGTTTTTAGGTGGATCAAATTGCACACCAATAATTACCATTCTATCAGCTCATGTATTTTATCTTATGGGGAGTGCCTAAATATTAAAGGCATCAAATCCTTTAAGAAGATCCCGCACTCTATGCCTACAAGATTTTAACAAGGATTTTTGGTGAGGCATTATGATCTCACTTGCTTAATAACTACCTCAATGTCTTCATACACTTGTATCTGTGTGATACCTCTCTTCTTAGAAATGTAGAGACCTTGGATTAAAGTTTCATATTCTGTAACATTTTGCAATTGAATTAAATATCATAGGACTAGAAAGTAATTTTCCCACTTAAAGTGATTAGGAAAATTCTCGCACCAGTCCTGATTTTGCGTTTGGAACTATCAAAGAACATTTTCTATATATCACGCCTTGGGTGTTCTTCTTTGAGAACCTACAAAATATCGGTGCTTTCTTCTTGGAAACAATATGTACCCATGTCATGTTTCTCAATTATGTCATAGGGATCAAATTCTCATATGTCTTGAGCCCACTAATCGAACTATTATTGTGGTATCCTTTCACGTAGCTCATTAAGAGTGGAAGAGTATTCCTTTTGTTCATCTTAGATGGCAAAACTTACCTCTATATGTCATGGATCGAAGAATTATACATAAAATTGAGCAATAGGCTCATTTTTTATGGTCACCCTGGTTTCATATATGATTTTTAATATCATGTGAGACCAATCCATTTACATGTATCTTCCTATTTTTACAGTGAAATGTTTGGACAAATAAATGGAAAACATAAGGGGAAGATTGATGAGCACTATTTCTTTAGGCATTATTAATCTTCGAAAAGCATGCAAGGTGAGGCTTAGATATTTGATGATGCCAACTATCTTGATCGTTGTTCTATCCAAGTGAATTACACCTTTTCTTATAGTCTTGTAATTGACGTCCAAGGCATCAATCTCTTGTTTGGGACTCACAAAGGTACTCACTCTAGATTTGATCATACAGTTAAAGAGATGTTGCTTAATGATTAGAGAAAGGTAAAAAGAAAGAGGCTTTCCTTGGGTACTTTCTTTGTTCAGGCTTGACTGATAGAGGTTGGAAGTTCCTTAAGTGTTGGCTTAAAGGTGTGGTCTACTTATTTCAAAGTTTCATGTAGGAGACCCATTTGTTTGGGCATGGTAAGGGCAACCCACATTGTGATGTTTAGATTGTCTTCTTCATTTGATCAACTATATTCAAGGGGACAAGTTGGCGTCTATTCTATGTGTACACATACCAATATTTCATTAACTTCTCCATTAGTGGATACAAATATTTAGGCATCCACACAGTTGTGGTGGGTAAATTTTTAGGTAGCAAGGTCGCCTCATTTAGAGTTCTTCTTTTGGTAGAGGGGTATAGTGGATTGCAAGGAATGGTATGAGGTATCGTGGTTTTTAGAAGTTGTTACAACATCCTTTTATCTTCCCATGTATTAAAATTTTGAGTGAACTTGAGGCCTTGACATACTATTTATGTCACTATTTACTATGCCAAAGTCAGTTTCCAACCAACAATCTAGGTTTCCTTCTTGTGGTTGTATTGAAGGCTAATTTGGCTCAACTTATGGGATCTACTATGTTGTAAAACTATGTACCCTTAATATTTGGTTTGCATTTCATAGGCACAATTTCTTGAATGGGTAACACCATACCATTCCTTCATCCATGTCATTTTGAATGGGGACTAGGGCCTTGTTTAGATTAGACACAATAGGGACTATTATTGCAGTAATGTAGCAGAGACTATTTGGCCTATACTTTGCATTCTACTGAGATTGTAAGTAGGGTTATAGGGGTTAAAATGGCCTAGGATATGATTGATCTTGTTACCGTTTAATGACAATTAACTTATATGTGATGTTATTGTACATGGTTTTGAGTTCATTCAACTCATTAGAGGATTTACTAGGGACATCTTAGACACTTTCAGGTTATGGTATTATGGCCGAAAGCTATGTTTTGTAAGTGTTAGGATTTGGGATTTTGGGAAATAAAGGCATAAGAGGCCTTGGGGATAGATTTCCAACTTATATCAAACTATTTTTAGTAAGGCTTGATATATATCATAAGTGTCAGGTAACACAATGCCACCCATGGACTGCATCATGACTGCAATGTCAGAATTTATGGATTTGAAAAGTATCGAAAGGTTGTATGGGGTGAAGTATGTACATGAGGTGGGATTTTGTCCCAAGTCTTTTGGAATATATAGTTGAAATTAGGTACATGAACGTTAAGTGTATGGTCTTAACACTTTTAATTATGATCCCTATGAATATTTTGGATACTCTTTTTCTAGCTAAAAACCTTAATTATAGGTTATTATTATTTTAAATATGTTTTAGGCCTTTATGGTTCTCAATACTTAATTATAGGTTGTTGGTTGTTTAAATTGTTTTGTTTGTTTTTTCTCTCTCTCTCTCTCTCTCTCTCTCTCTCTCTCTCTCTCTCTCTCTCTCTCTCTCTCTCTCTCTCTGTGCAATCCCTTTTTTCGTAATACATTTTGGTGAACCTGTAATCTCTTACACCTCTCTTGGGTTAAATCTTTTTCCTTATGATAAATATGAATTTTCCTAGGGATTACCCCACTTCTTTCATTTAGATCCAATCCCCTTAACTCGCGTGTATGTTGTTTCAAATCTTAGAGTGTGTGCACATTGTGTGTGTGTGTGTGTGTGGCACGTGCTTGCAAATGTATGCGCAACATTTGATTCCATCTTATGCTACCAATATTTATTAGAACCAATGATTCAATTCGAAAGAGTATTAGGATGAATCACGAATGTATCGATTACATTAAAATTCCTTTGGTTAATGTTTGGAAAACAACGTGGCAACTAAAATGGATAGTGTTACTTCAAAAATTGTTCCTTCAATTGTAAGTAAAAATGTTGTTCCTTTGAATGATAATGTGATGAATGGTTCAAAAATTGATAATGTGTGTAAATTAGATCATGGTAAACAACATTGCTTAGATGAAAAAAATATGGTGGAAGGTGCTACACATTATAGATAGCATATCATGGGAAATATTGATCTAATTCTCAAGAATTAATTATAGGTCATATTTACAAATTTAAATATGATATAGGCATGTGTGTGTGTGTGTGTGTGTGTGTGTGTGTGTGTGTGTGCATGTTTGTGGATGTGTTTATTTACATGTTTAGTATAAAATCCTTTCTTCAATATACATTTTTGTGAACTTGTGATCTCTTACACCCCTCTAGGGTTAAATCTTTCTCTTTAGGATAATATTTTTTTTCTAGGATCCACCCCATTGTTTTCATCTAGATCAATCACTTTAACTTTCTTGAATGCCATTTCAAATTGTAGGGTGCTTTCACATTGTGCGTGTGTTGGTGTTCAATGTTTGTTTCCATCTTATGTTACCAAGATTGATTAGACCTGAAGATTCAATTAGAGAGAGTATTTGATGAATCATGAATCTTGATTATGTTGGAATTTCTTTGGTTAATCCTAAATCTTGCTTGAAAAATAAAGTGGCAACTGAAATGTATAATGTTACTTTAAAAATTGCGCATTTAATTGAAAATGAAAATGTTGTTGCCTTATATGATAACGTGGAAAACGTTTTAATAGTTGATAATGCATGTGAATTAGACCATGCTAAACAACCTTGTTTAGACGAACAAAATAGGGTGGAAAATATTACACATTTTAGAAAGAGTATCATGGCAAACCAAGTAATGAGGTAGTTGGATTGATGAATGCCTTGGAAGAAGTTGCAAGCAAAACTCGAGATAAAGTGACTCAAGCTAGACACTTATAGTTCAATAGATACCCCGCACAATAGATAACATGTACATGAGTGGTCCTAATGTAGATCAAGTATCTATCTCATGTGATGGATTTCACTTGATTCCTTGTCATGTAGTCATTTCACAAATTGCTTATAAATATTTGCATGCTCAAGCTTCTTCCACTTTTAATATTGCCGCTTCTCCTTATTCTCAAATTCTTCATATTTCTCAAGAGGATTTTATTACTCCTCATATTATGCTTATTTTATAACATATTTCTATTGCCTTCCAAGTGGATTGAAATGCATCTATGCTTCTCAGTGCAAATTCATCTCATAGGCTTCAACAATCTCTTGCTCATAATATCTATCCAATTGCATCAAATGATGGACATGCTTCTCCTCCAAATTATTTTAATGCTTCTCCTTCTACTTCCATGAAAACTCTTGAAATGATTACTATAATGAACACCATGCTTTATTTGCAAAATAAAATGAAGGTATTTTCTTAAGGGTCTCAAAATCCAAAGAATATGTTATTTATTATAAAATTATTCTAAGCCCCTTGGCATATGACATGTTGCTCCAAAAAATTGAACTATTCAATGAAAAATGAGATCCTTCTCAAAACATTAGGGCTTTCCATGACTCATGTTTAGACAGTTTTCAAGATAATAGGCTATTAACAAAATTATTTCCAAAGAGCTTGAAAGACTATCAACTTGATTGATTTTGTGTCTTACCATATGGATATTTACATTCTTTTACAATACTAGTTGATGAAATTTTCACACATTTTTCTTTCACTATTAAATTGAAAGTTACTTGTGCATGAGTAACTCAAATTAAACAAGGACCAAATGAGATTATTCAAGAGTATGTGCATAGGTTAAAGACTATAGCAGCTAGGATGACCCAATTACTTGATAACAAACTTCAAAATATATTTTCTCATGGTTTGTTGTCAATTATTAAAGACAAACATTCATCACTCCTTGAGTTACATCATGTTAGAGACTTTGAAATCAAAATTTTATGTGCTTATATATGGGTCAAATCCTTCAACATGTAAGTTCCAAACAAAATCAAAATTTTAAGCCAGAAAATAGTGAGAATGTTTTTCAATTTAAGAATGATGTAAAGAACACAGTTGTTGGTATAGAACAACCATCAAACAAGCTCAAATTAACTTTCCCTCCTATTAGAGTTTGATTATTCAAGACCCAAAAAATTATGATGCATACACATTTTTTATTATCATAGAATTTCAAGGCATTCTTCCAATAGATGCGTTACTTTGAAACCAAGATTTCAATGACAACAATTAAATTCAAGTGGAGGGAACAAATAATAATTTGAATGAATCCATGGCTCCACTAAATCAATAGTGCAAATCTTAACTAATCCTCTTCCAAATCATAACACTTGACCAAATGATCCAAGAAATGTTCATATGATTAAGAGAGAAAATCAAAGAGAAACACCAAATGCTTCCCACTTAAATTATTTTTGATGTCGTGAAATTCTAAATGATAACATATACAATGGACCTTTATTCATAAGAATTTTTATAAGCACATTTGGACAATGGACCTTTATTTATAAGAATTTTCATAAGCATATAGGGTTAAATTTGACAGTGGTTGAAGCAACAAAATATGTATTGAAAATATCATTAATAGTTTTGGTATATGTAGAAGAGATATTACAAATATTTCAACAATTATTATAAGAATGTGATAGCTTTGATAGAGAACCTCTCGATAACATTATATTACATGTTTGAGTGGGTCTTAAAACAATCTTGAAGCTTAATTCTGTTGTAACCCATAATGAATCTTATGATATTTATTTGATAGTCGTGGATACATAAAATGTGAGCAATTCCTTCAAATTTACATCAATGTTTGAAATTTGTGCATGAAAATAAAATTATTATAGTTAAGAGAGATGTTTGCTTACGAGCCATAGAGACATAAAACAAGAAATTTCTTCAAATTTACATCAATGTTCAAATTTTGTGCATGAGCATAAAATTATTACGATCAAGAGAGATGTTTATACCAAGTTCAATAGAAGGCTTCTAAGTACCAAAGGAAACACCACAAGTTATACCAAAGCCAATAAAACATATAAGGTTCAAGTATATAAAACTATACTTACAATAGTATTTTTCATCGCAACCCTTTGTTGATACACTACTAAAAAACTTTAAAATAATCTAATTATTCAAAGTTATATCAATAATAATGATCATATTATTATAGAAGAAAAAGAGAACGATGTCAATGGTGGTGATAATGTTCTCTTTCCTAGACTCATGAGTGCCTCAACAACCGAATATAACTCTTAATGATACATGTGCTTCAAATTATATACCTTCTCATGATTATTATGAATTCGTTGTGATTGTAATATTGTTTTATATATCTTCTCATGATTATTATGAATTAATTGTGATCGAATATTGGTTCTCTATGTTTAACCACATTATATTTGCAAACAAAACCTCTCCATCTCTTCTAAGTTACATTTAATTTTTTTTGGAATATATTGTTTTTATTAAAGAAATTAAAAAATCAAAGTCAAGAGTCAAAGATATTGCAACCCCCCTCCCTCCTCCCCTCGTATTGGAAACAAGCCATCTGGTACGAGACAATAAAAATTATAGTTTGATCAGTACAATTATAATTGAATAGAAAGAACGAATCTAATGCTACAATTGTTTGACACCATTCTTGATCTTATGAGCCATAATTAAATCATGACTTTGCATATCAATTACCTCCAACTACAAAGAAATAAAAGAATAAAGATGTGTTTTTTAAATGGATAAGCCCAAACCATTTCCAATGTACAATTGTTTGTAACCATTTTTCCAAATGTAGAAAAGTGTAACCAACTAAGTAGTAATCCAAATGACAAAGGTAGGAAGAGGGTGGAGGGGATGGGAGGAAGACCAAGGATGTATTTTTTTTAATCAATAGGAAATAGATCAGGAATTGGGGAATAAAGAGCATACCACAATTGAGAGGAAAAGCAGTGTTACAATAAATGAAATTTTTTTTCAAGAGCGAAGCAAAAGGAATTGGTTGTAGAAAGACAACATTTGGATAACGCACGACGAACATACGTCTTCATATGGACAATACGCCAAACAAATAATTGACATTTGGCATCAAAAAATGATTGCCAAATATTACACGTCATGCGCTGCCAAAGAGAGACAGAGAATGACATTAACCAATTAACATTAATGATTTGATTTGATTTTTGATTTTGAGCAAGTGATGCTCATGGACAACACATACACTAGCTTATATGCACCTCCCAGTTTGATCCTCGACCGTTAAGGGGTTACCCCGAACATGCTTTATTGCTCTTATCACATTTCAGCCACTCATGATCTCGTCGTCCAAGGAATGATCTAACATAAGGACAAATGTAGGGGACATCTACCTCCTACACCTGAAACATATGTTTGGTAACGCCCATAGTTGTTGTCACCTATGCGTGCCGACAAGAGGGTTGCCCTTCCCGACTAGGTGTTGGCTCATTAGTGGCTGGGTATCCCCAAGACCCTTGTCCATTCTAAGGCGACTATAACACATCCCCCCATTTGCCAACCCCAGAGGGATTTTTGATACAGAGGGAGTGCCATCACTAGGAAGTCTGCCACATGCACGAAGCTTTCAATTCCCATTCAATGCAAACAATCGCCTACCCAATACAATATATGTCATTTGTTACACCCCCCACTAAGTAATATGCATGTAATTATTTCTCACCGGCATCTACAGGGACAACACACCAAAGCTCATGTGTGAGGTGAAGAAGAGAGTACCCTCCAACCTTCCCGCACAACGAGCACTAACTACAGAGGGAGGTATTAACCAACCCAATCCTACCCGCGCGGCTACTAAGAACAAACCCACCTACCCAAGCATTGAGAAGCCAACAAACAACATCCAAAAAAACATTTGTGTACATTTCATCCCTCTTGATATAGCTTTGAGCCTCCTCCCACTTGAAGAACTTCAAGGAATTTTGTAATTTAAACTTATCATCCCAAACATCCCAAAGCTTTTGCACACACAAGAAAATCTTACAATAAGAGAAATTTCCATTGGAATTAGAGGTTGTATCACCTAATACAGATGAGAGGGGGGGTTTGACCAACACCAATCTTTTTATGGCAATGTAGAATTGGCAGTAGTTTTAGGGAGGACTCGAAGAATAATGAAGTTGAATGAGCAAAACATGGGTATGTTTAAGAGTAGTTTGACAACACAAATATATAGTGTGAATGCTAAAGAAGCCAATTATATACAGGCTAAACCTTGTGAGAAAGATTATTGTTTTGAATACCTTGATTCTACCACAACCTAGAGTTGGGGGATGGTCAATACATCTTGAAGAGAATGATAGTACCACTATAAAAGGGGGGACATTTCTCGCTAGGTTACCCAATGATGCATAAGGAAGAAAACCTAAAATATTACAAAACCAAGCGTTAAATTTTTTATATTCCCAATGGGTGGAGGACCATGAGTGTTTCTAAATGGCAAGCTTTAACACATTCTCAAACAAGGACTTTCCATGGCTCGATATCTTGAGTAGCTCTTGCAAACCACGTGGCAACAAGATGTGTTCCTTCCTATAAAGGTACAATAATGCCAAGACCACTTGCAAATTTCGAACAAGTATAAATGATCAAGTGATGACAATTGTTCCTTTTTTACCTAAATTGTCGGTCGGAATGTATGTTATGGACAACCTAAATAAATTTGTAGTATGTTAATTTGATGGCTAGCCAAAAAAATGTGATTGATAATAATCAACTTGCATGTTAGGAAGAGAAACAAGACCAATTTTATACTTCTCATTGAATTTAATTGAACACTCAAATCCCACATAACCCAAGATGAGGTGGATACCAAAGGGAATACCCAAGTGATGTGTAATTTTTCGATGTAGGGATGATGATCCAAGTCAAGGGCATCCACACAAGCTTTGAAGCACCTTTAATGAGTATGACTTTGATCTTGAGATCACACATCTTGGACCCAAACATTTCAAAAAGAAGAAGACACTTCAATATAAACATTGAGAATTTATTTGGTATTAGCCCTCTCTTGTTCAATATTCTATTTAAAAACATCAACGGATCATTGACAAAATGAGAGTTAAAAGCATAAGAACTTGTTGGAAGGAGAGTTCCTTTCAAGGCTCCTTCATTGTAAATTCAATAAAACATGTAACAAGGAACATCTATAATAATCACTACAAAAAAAGGGTTAGAAAACATCCCTGACAAATAGAGCATTGGAGGTTGAAGAACACTATAAGGCTACTATTACCCATTACCTAACCTAGTACCTCTGCAACAAACATTTAAAATCACTTCCTCAAGTGAGGACCAAATTGCAACCACTCAAGCATTTTGAGAATGATGTGCCATGTTTATATCTACTTAATCATGTGCCATGTTTGTATCTGTCATTGTGTTTGCTTCTTTATGTGTATGCTTTATCCCTTTACATGTTTTTTTTCTACTCCATTTCTTCCATTTTAAGTTCACCCAAATGTCTCCGTTTTATAAGAGCCTATACTTGATTTTCCTTGATTTTACTAAACCAGAAGAGTTCCAGTATTCAAGCTAGCTCAAAGGCAAGCACAATCTTTAAGAGTCACCTCTCAACTCCCCAAGTTCAAACTAAGTAGATCGACCACTAATTGTAGCTTCTAATGATAACTGTAGCGATAACAATCCGACCACTAAAGGTTACAATCTCTAGGGAAGACTCTTGGTAAAAGTTGTTGGGCTCCACGCAACCATACGAAGGCCTTATGGTAGACTCCCATGTTGGTGGGAACTAGGGCCAAGTGGAAGAGAAACTCTTCTAGCAATGTATCTGACAAGAAAGTTTTGCCCTACACTATTGTGCATCCGTTGATTGGTAGTTAGGTATCCCCAAGGCCCCTACAAGGCCGGTTGTGACATGCCTCTCTCGATTATTCAACCCTGAAGGGCTTTCTAATACAAAAGGAGTGCCACAACAAGGAAGTTCGCCACAAGCGCAAAGCTTGTGCTTCCCTTTTGATGTGAGGGGTCACTTAACCAATACAATAGACATCATTTGCTTCACTCCCCACTGATAAGTAACAAAAGCAAACCCTTCTCACCAAAATCTACTAGGGCAACACACAACTCCTACATGATGTTTTGAAAACCAACATGCGCTCTTCCTTCATGCAACTTGATGTGCTAGCACTTAAAGATGAAGTGAAAGAGAGAGTCCCTCCAACATTCTCACATAGCAGGGATTGGCTACAAATAGGGGGATCAACTAACATAATCATAGCAATGCAACTACTAGGGACAAACGCTCCCACCCTAACATTAAGAACCCAACAGATACTTCCTCATACTCCTCATACACATTATCATAATGTTGATCCCACTTGATGCAGCTTTGAGTTTCCTCCAACTTGGCATGCTTAAAGAATCTTAAGGAATCCTGCAATCTAAGTTTATTTTCCCAAGCTACCCAAGCCTCCTCAAACAAACCAAGAGGCTATTACTGACACTAAGCACATTCTTATGGAGTCACTTAGTTCTATAGATCCATGTCCAAATTTCACCCACCCTGCACATTGGGTGGTTGTTAACAAGACCAACAATGATAGTTTTTAGCTTGCAATATTTCTCCAATACCCAAGTCCTCTGCCCAACATTAAAATTTTGTTGTTTATAGTTTGATCATACATACTTACCTTTGCTTTCATCTCCTTTTGCCCCTTTTTTTCATCTCCAATGTGTCATGCTTATATCTACCATCATGTTTGTTTTTTTATTTATATGCTTAACATCCATATATGTCTTCCTTCTACTCAACTTCTTTAAATTTAAATTACCCCTACATCCCCATCACATCAACGCCTCTACTTCTTTTATTGTTTCATTGTTTGATTATGCATTTTAACCTTTGCTTTCATCTCGTCTTGCACCATTTGTTGTCTCCAAATTGTTTTACACCCCATTTGTTTCTTAGAGGGTCATCATCCTATGTTACTCCCATTTGCCTTCAAACTCCCCTTTACAATATTTTTGTTTATTTTTCTTTTGCTTATCCCAACAATTATTCTCAACAATTTTCTTCGCTTTGCCCCATCTTGAAAGCCCACATTAACACTAGAATGATGATGACATACTCATTTTTGGCAATAAGATTTGCAAAAATATTTTCACCATAAGTACACATGTTTTATGTCCCTACTGTAGAATGAGGCCTTGCTTTATTACACTTTTATATGCACAATACTTGTGATCATTAAAATATGTATAGTTGTTGGTTGCTTTGCAAGTGATAAACACATTATAGCTTAGATCCACAATAGGCTTGAGACATCTCATATTCACCTAAAGGTAACTCTTCTAATGTGTCTTACATTTTAAAATAGAAGTTGTCATCATTATCAATTTTATGAATTATTAGATCTTTCTACATGAAATGTGGAATTTCTATCATTGCAAGGGTTTCAATCAGCCATTTCTTCCCACCGAATTTGTGTGGAAAAGTTCAGCGCAATAATGAGATACTAAATACAATGGCAAAAGATGGCCATTTTAGTAGCGACAAGGAGAGTCTTTTTCTCTTAATTTTAATGTTTTTAAAATCCTGTTTTACCCCAGCTTTGTTCTTTACAGAAAAACAGTAATACCCGATTCAGAGTACGTAGCACCTACGCACAAGGGCATTTGAATTGCTGACCACCTGCTATGCAACCAAGCATATCCTCCAAGGAATATTGTTACAGGCATCCCTGTTATGGCATCCGCTCCTCCACTCCATGTTGATCCTTTCTAAAATGCAACTGCAATTAGGGACGACAAAAAAAAAGCGATGAAGCAGAAGAGACCTACTTAGACACTTATGGGGTTCAAATATGGAAAATGCAAATAAATGTGTTTCACGAAGGCCACGTTAGCGGAGCGAGGGGAAGCAAAATGGGAGGCCGAGATTATGTTGTTTGATGTTCAGGTACAAACACTAACAACATAAGTTATCTTCGCCCTGAAAGGAGCGAACCTGCATTGTCGATTTCAAGAAACCCAAGATTCGACACATGCAGGTCGACGACCGCAAACGGTTCCAAGGAGGATGTCGGCATACTTTGAACTGTGGGCCACTGAGTTGCATGTCAAACCACCCCCTGCCCAAACCCGCCTCTAACATGCCTTTGGTGTAAATCTATATGTTTTCAACCTTTAAATTTGTGATCAAACAATAATAATTTCATCATTGGTACCAGACGACGAAAATATTTAAACAACGGGCATGAATTGCAAATGGCGATAACAAATGACTGACATATGAAATGACCACTTTGGGAGTGGATTTACGTCTGATAACTGGAAAAACAACATGTACTATTGCAATCTTTCATATTGTTCGATATCTATTGATTAATCTCTCCACATTTAGACTTTCCCTATTTTATAATGTTGACAATCTCAAACCTGCACTTTATTTAACTAATTGAATAAAATAAATGATTTTACATACATGTTATGTTATTTCCCAACTTTGCTTTGTAAAGCAAAACAATAATCCCCAATTCAGAATACCTAACACCTACGCGTAAGGGGATTCAAATTGCCGACCACTTGCCATGGAACCAAGCATATCCTCCAAGGAATATTGTTACAGGCACCCCTGTCAGTCGACGAAACACATTTCATTGGCATCTACTCCTCCACTTCATGTTCATCGTTTCTAAAAGCATATGCAACTGCAAATAGTGTCGATCCAAAAAAAGTGATGTTGCAAAACATAACCACTGGGACACTTGCGGGGTTTATACATGGCAAATGTGAAAATGTGTTTCACGAAGGCCACGCCAGCAAAGTGGGGGGAAGCAAAATAGAAGGTCAAGATTATGTTATTTGACGTCCAAGTACGAACACTAACAACATAAGCTATCATCGTCATGAAAGGAGCGAGCGTGCATTGCCAATTTCAAGAAACCCAATATTCAACACATGCAAGTTGATGATCGCAAGCAATTTTGAGGAAGATGTCGATGTACTTTGAACTATGGGCCACTGAGTCACCTGGCAGACCACCCACCACCCAAACCCACTTCTAACATGCCTTTGGCGTAAATCTATATGTTTTTAACCTTTAAATTTGTTATCAAACAATAATAATTTTATCATTGGTGCCAGACGACGAAAATATTTAAACAGGCAGGAATTACAAATAGCAATCACATATGATCAACATCCAAAATGACCGCTCCGAGAGTTGATTTATGTCTAATAACTAGAAAAATCTCCAACATGTACCATTGCAATCTTTCATACTATTCAATATCTATTGATTAATCTCTTCACAATCAGACTTTCCCTATTTTATGTTGTTGCCAATCTCAAACTTGCACTTTATTTAACTAATTGATTGAAAAAAATGATTTTACATACATGTTTTGTGATTTCCCAACTTTGTTCTGTAAAGATAAACAATAATCTCCAATTCAAAGTACCTAGCACTTAAGCCTAAGGGGATTCAAATTGTCAACCACCTGCCATGCAACCAAACATATCCTCGAAGGAATATTGTTGTAGGCATCCTTGTCAATCGATAAAAAACATTTCACTGGTGTCCGCTCCTCCACTTCATGTTCATCATTTCTGAAAGCGTATGCACGTGCAAACAGTGTTGGCAAAAAAAGTAATGTCGCAGAAGAGAACCACCTTGACACTTGCAAGGTTCATACATGGGGAATGCAAAAATGTGTTTCACGAAGGCCACGTCAACGTAGTGGGGGGAAGCAAAATGGAAGGCCGAGATTATGTTGTTTGACATCCAAGTATAGACACTAACAACATAAGCTATCACCGCCTTGAAAGGAGTGAGCGTGCATTGCCAATTTTAAGAAACCCATGACTCAACACATGCAAGTCGAGGATCGCAAGAGATTTTGAGGAATATGTCACCGTACTTTGAACTGTGGGCCACTAAGTCACCCGACAGACCACCTACCCAAACCCCCTCTAACATCATGCCTTTGGCATAAATCTATATGTATTTAACCTTTAAATTTGTCATCAAACAATAATAATTTCATCGTTGGCACCAAACGACAAATATTTAAACAGCAGGCGGGAATTGCAAATAGTGATCACATGTCACTGGTTTCCGAAGTGATCACTCTAAGAGTGGATTTACATCTGCTAACTAGAAAAATCTCCAACATATACTATTGCAATCTTCTATATTATTCGATATCTATTGTTTAATCTCTGAACATTCAGACTTTCCCTATTTTACAATGTTGACAATCTCAAACTTGCAATTCATTTAACTAATTGAGAGAGAAAAATGATTTTACATACATGTTCTTCAGATCATTCCCAACTGCAACATTTCTTTTTAGTTTCTTAAACTTGCACAAGATTAAAACATTGGAATTACCCAAAGAGTGAAGGCACAACACAGACAAGACAAAGACATCCTTAGAAGAAACTAAGGGAGATAAAATGATAGAAAAGAGGGGATGCCTTTTACAACATTGCATGCCATACATTTGCAGGGAATGCAAACGACGGGGTGCTTGTTTACTTGCAACGTAGAAACCCAATCAATTGAGAGGGCAACATTCTTTCTTTGATATGATGAGCACAAATATGATTACAAATTTTAATATTGATTTATATTATATACTAATTTATATATGATTACAAATTACAATATTTTTTTATATTAAAAAAAAATGATTATAAATTATAAATTGATTTATATTGTTAAGTTGATAGATGTAAACATATATTAAAAATTAATAAACTAAAACAAAAATTGTCTTTTATATTTAGAAAAGATGTTATATGAATCATACAAGTTCACAAGTGTCTAATTATTCTTTGTTTCTCCACACGATTAAGTGTGGAACAAAAGTTTAAGGCTTATTAAAGCTTATTAAAGGCTTATCGTTTAGCGGGGAGGATAAGGCTTATTAAAGCCTTTACCCCAACAAATTTTGTCACAAGTGGGATTGTATACCGACGAATACCCGTGCAAAAATAGATCATGCAAAAGGCATATGAACACGTGGCTCAACAAAGGAGCCATCTCAACGGGGGCACAATAATAGTGATAAACATGCATACAAAATTAAATTTGTCCAAAGACGAACAAAAACATATCGTTCAACGTTGACACACATCAATGCAAGAACTATCAAATTTATGACACTGTCAAAATTTGCAAGGCAATTCTCACTTTAAAAGATCGCCTTCAGGGTAAATATATAATTAGGAGACACTCTTTGACATGTCTCAATACGTTGTCAATTATCAACAAACCTAGAAAATATTAATTCTTTCTACATGAAGTCAAAATTCCACGTTGCCATTATAAAATGTAGTTGGTGTAGCAAAGTGACAATCTCTCAACTTAAAAAGTCTCTTAATAGATCAATTATCTTTATTAATACAAATAGTCATGACTTAATTGAAAGCACTAAATGAAACAAGGGCATTGTGAGGTTAAAAACATTATTTTAACGTCAAGATACATGTTTTCAATCTACATAGTAGATTAAGTGCATATAGAACCACCTTGGACTCTTTATGTAAGAGGCACCTAACTATACATCAATCACAAGGCTTGCAATAACCTAACTATTACAAGACTTCAAACTTGCAACTTCACTTTCAAAAACTAAAGGTCTCCATCCTTAAGCAAACAATACGATAGAAAGCGCGAGATGAACATAATTTGTACCTTCTTTATTTGGTCATATATAGAGTTTATACGGTACTAAATTATCAGGGGAGGAGTTCCGAGAACATACGAGGTCACGGACTGTGGACTATGATTGCACATTGAAAAAATATGCTCTAAAAGATTCAACTATCTAGCATTTAATAATTTTCATGATGCCATTTGATAGTTTGAACGAAGGGTCAGCAAATTAGTTTCATGAATGATTTCTCATCATGGTGCCAGTCCCTCCGTCAAATAGAATATATTAAAGAATAGTCATGGCCTCTAAGAACAATCAATTTTGTATGTATAGGTGAATATGGCAATTGGGGATATATTCTCAAGAGGCTGAGGTACTAATTCAATGCCTTCTAAGAGCAACTGCCATAATGATGGACACTCAGCATGCATTTGAGAAGCTTGCCATAAAATATTTGAATACCCATTTAAGACAGCTACTGCGCAAGTAAAACCAGATCTATTTAAATCTTGTTTATGGCTTGCTATAAACATTTGATTACTCATTTAAGAAAACTACTACTGTGCAAGTAAAATCAGATCTAGGTGAATATTTTGCTTATGCCTTGCAAAAATATTTGAATAATCGTTTAAGAAAACTACTACTCCACAAGTAAAACCAGACCTCGGTAAATAGGTTGTTTATGCCTTCAATTGAAGGAAAACATCTTTTTTAACCTTCAATTGTTCAACTATAAACAGCCATATTAACAATCTTGTGGATTTCCATCAATAACATCAATGGCATAATAATGCAAGCCTGCAAATCATTCCCACAAGACCATAAGCTACATATGGCAATTATCACAATCACAGAAGCCAGCCACCATAAAGAAATGATGTTTAATGGTAACAAGGATAGAAAATAAATTTGAAATCATGTTTACACCATTTTAGAGAAGCCTGAGCCCTAATCTATCTTGTTATAGGGCTTGACTGCACATTGCAGAGTCTTGCTTAAACCTTGCAATTCAATTGCTCAAAACCCTGAATTTTACATTGCAAGTTATGGACTCGAAACTCAGATTACAAAATAAATGTAATGGGAATTTACATGGTGATACACAGAAATTACAATACATCAGATTCCACAACGACTTTTCAATTAGAAGTGATACCTAAGTCTTCATTTAATAAAATCATTAAAAATAGAGCCTTTAAAGGCCTTTCTCTTTATAAGCGTATAACACAGTCAATCCTACCGAAAAATCCATTATCCACGCTATCATATCTATTGACATTCAAATATAAGATAGTGAAAGATATGCCGTAGTAAGCAAGAGAATGTCTCACTGAATGGGAGGAGCATGGAAAACTTAGAGTTGAATAGTTTCTCAAATTGGGGATTAGAGCATAATCCCATGGGTGGGGGGCTCCATAAATATCTCCACGGGTGTTGTTGAGAAAATTTAGAAGCATTTTAGGAGTTTAAGGTCCCAAGATTTTTTATTAGTTTCCTCAACAATTATCACAGAGACATTGTAGGATCCCAATGGATTTTTGCGGTTGTTTGTAGGAAAACAAAATCATATTCATCTCTAAAATCGCCAAAAAAAAAAACAATGGCAGGAATGCATATTAGATTCTATCAGCCCGGCCCCCTCTCCAGCCACCTCTTAAGTTTAGGGGGCTAAAAATGTAGAGATGCTATTTTTTAGGCCTAGCTTTTATTATTTTCCATAGCTGGCTTTAAAAATAAGCAGGGTACCTTCTGCTGCAAAAACATAGGAGCCCAAGGCCCTCCATGGGACCATGCACGTAACAGCCCCACGTAAGAAACACTCAGAAACAATAAAGAAAAAAATACTGAACATGCTCAGAGTCATGGAAGGTTAACATCACAGCCTGCAAAGATGCTGGCTTCTATCCAATTATAGACATGTCATCATTGCATGTCAAGGTAGAAATCTAAGAAAATAAGGTTCCTAACCATTAACGACTCTACGTCTGATAAAATTAAAATAACGTTCTACTACACATTATCACACGGACTACTGCCAGACAGAAGACCTATTTTTCACTCCCCAAAATCCAAGCACACAACTCAGTGCAAGAATGGTGCATAAATTGGAACACAAAACCACAATAAGAAAATGAATGCCCACACAAAAATTAGGTATCCGTGCAGATTAAAGCACCCAAATGATCATGAAAACAATAAATTGGCAGCTACACAGTATAACCAAGGTAAATTTCGAGAGATGTGCTCAGCTCCACTGAAGAACTGTGCCCTAATTAACCAAACGAAGCATCTGAAGAATAACAAGTAAAGCGGGCACTTTTTTTTAAAGTGGCCTTGAAAGACATATGCATCAGATCATCAAATGACAACATAAGGCCCTGTATTAAGGGTTTCTGATCTTCCTATATAAAAACATCATTTGCATATATCGTTTAGAAAGAAAAAAAACACAAAACACAAAACAGATAAACCAGATAAATGAAGGAATCGACATTTCTGTAAGGAAATCAATGGAACGTCTTACTCTCCGCAGCCACGATAAGAATGTCTTAAATCGCCATGGCGAATATTGATAACAAGAGCTAGGGTTTTAGTCAAAGATAACATTGAAAACCTAAACATCATATTTATCGTCTTAAACGTGTTCGACTATTTCGTTCAAACCCTAAACCCTATTTGTAGCGTACGCCTTTTAAGCATGGGAGTAAAATTTTTAATTAGAGGAGACTAACAAACCCTAATTAAGATTATTAGAGGAAATTCACAAACCCTAATTAAGATTTTACTAAATGTTTATTTGAAATCAAAGGAGGGTTTAAAATTGGCGACCATCTATACCCATCAAGCAATTTTTTACTGGTGGTAATTTTTCACTTATTGCCTTTCAAATTTTGCATAATAATATTACTACAATACTCTTAATCAAGCCAAAGGCGTAATTTATCGCAGGCATTCGTCTGGTATGGACAGTGTCAACGACTAGGCTTTGCAGAGGGCAATGCAAGACCATTGCTTTCATCTCAATCATCTAATCATAAATAATCTCAACGATGGAATATAGATGACCCGCAGTTGAGGCGGATTCGTCCATGTGGAAGTGTGATTGCATAAGGGGAAAGCATTTCAAAACATGTTGGTGCCTCCTACAAGACGGTTGTCATTTCTCTTTGTATTGGCTCTCTCTAGCACCAGATGCAAATCCAGCATGGCTCCCTGACAATCAAAAACCCTAATGTCGTAAAAAATGATAGGGTTTGGGATATCCAATGGACCAATGCGTAAAATTATAGGGGGTAAAAATAGCAAAGCCCTTTTTCCCATCCAATTGAAAACTTTAATGCCATAAAAAAGGTAGGGTTTGGGATATTCAACAAACTAACGCAAAAAATTAAAGGGGGTTAAAATAGCAAAGCCCTTTTCCCCATATTTTCTATAAAAAATCGTTTATTTCAACTATGTAGGGACCAATTGTTGACTCCCAAGAACTGGCAAACAATTGAGTGACCCCTCCATAAATGGGTAAAAACAAGTGCAATGCAATGTTATTCTTAGACTTGATACTATTTTTTTATTAAGTGGACTTATGTTACTCCATACTTATTTTATTATATCCACCCTCGAAGGATTCTCGGTTTTATTTTCTCTTCTATATGGAAATTTTTTAATCAAACCTTGATATATGTCAAAACACCAACCCTAATTTGTCACCTCTCATTTTTTTTATAAAACTAAACTAACTCATCAAAATTAGAATATTAAAAAGTGAGATTGTGTATATCTCCCATTTGTTGGAGAAGTATGGCTTTTCAAGTTTGCGGTAAATAGGGCATGTTGGATGTTCAACAAACATTGCATTAATAGATGGTGTGAGAAGGTACAAAAAGTGACGCATGGTCCGTATGTGACTTGTTAGAGGAAAAAAGAGCATCATCTATATTCCCTCCACTAGATTCTTGAACCCAGACATTCTCCTCACTCAATCCCCTTCATTATCACAACTCTTCCTTTCACTTTAACTTCTTCATGCCTCCATATCACCGTCTCAAAGTTGGACCAACCATCTTCACCATATTGTTTTCTTATCATTCTTGTTTCTGGTTTGATCACGTCTTTAATATCAATTAGTGTCTTCCTTCATAGATTTTTTACATTGCCACCATGTCTTGACTTTCAATGGTTTGATAAGCATCTTGTTAAATAGTACTCTATCGTGCATGTGTGGCTTCTATATTTGTCTCGACATGGACCTTCTTGTATGTTTGATCAAATGTTTTTTGTGTTTTGGGTGTTTGCACACTTTTTTATAACTTCAAGAAACCTTAAGAGCTTCGCCAACCTCATGCATGTCAAGCTCTAAATACCTCAAGGCTATCCAAGAATTAATTCCTTTATTGTATGTCAACCTCTATTGGTACTAGCATTTAATCTCTGCCCCTTCAACATTGACAACAACAACAACCTCTACATCTCATGTACCCACTCGATTATCTCAACGAGGACTCCAAATGATAGTATTTAATTTAATCCCTCATGATCTAGCTAGAACCCCGATTATGGTTTGTTGGCATTATACAATTTGATGAAGCAAAAATGTCATTTATGTTTTTTATAAGCAAGGATAGTGGAAGTTGCACAATATCCTAAAACAATAAGATGGGCGTGTTTGGGTGGCTCAAAAGGTGCCTCTCATGAGATAATAGTTTGCTAGAAATAATTCCACTTCCCAATCTACCATTTTCAAAAAAAAGAGTAGTAGCAATTGCCTTGAAGGTGGAAAGGAAATTTTTGACGAGCATTTACATGTTCAAGTTTTGACAAGCAAGTTTAAATTTGATGGTTTGTTACACATTTTCATGATTTTAGCTATCAAATATGTCTATATCTGCATCTTTTTACCTTGTGTAGATTCATCACACATGAAACATTTATATGGCTTCTCATTACATCCGCACATGTTGTAATTTTTTGGGAATGAGAAGATGGAAGATTTTTCAGTGACATGGGCTTTTCAAGTTGTGGACAATTTTTAGCAACCTTGACACAATTTCCTTCGATAATGGTGATGCTTGCGAGTTTGAATGCATTGTTAGTGAATAAGTCATGAAGTTCGTGCACACCTCTACTAATGGTGGATTTGGTCTTGCCACCCATTTTGCCATGTCTTCCTTTTCAAGGGAGGGTCATGATGGGATACAATTAGCTTATCTTTTGTTATTGTCTGCAAAAATGATTGGCAATTGGTAAATCAGCTGCACTACCCAGTTAATGAGGCAATGAAAGAATTTGTCTTGCCTAGTGGGGAATCCCATGCAAAGTATTGATTATTATGTCTCTAATGTGCTCCACGAGAAAATAAAACATGGAACCGTAGGCAAGATGATAATAAATATCAAATTTAAGGTTGAAATTTCCCTATGATTGTCAAATGGACATCAAATTTAAGGTTTGTGACATTGATTCTTAACAACACATGGACATTACAATCCACGACCACCTCCCCCAACTGCCATTATAGGACACCTATCGGTGTAACAAGTCTTGGTCTTTTATTGGGAAGAAGTTATAGCTAAAGATGGTATAGATAGGGAGAGGAGCATGACCTTTTTCTTGATAATTTCCCTCATATTATCTTTGATGCTAATCTCTTCTCAAGGAGGTTTCCTTAGATGAGGTAAAAGAGGCACTCTTTGAAATGAGCAATGATCATGCCCTAGGCTTGGTGGCTTTCCGTCTTTTTTCTTTCAACATTTATGGGACCTTCTAGGAGATGAATTATGAGGTGTGGTTCAAGAATCTTGGGAATCTAAATTCCATTCTAAAGTCTCTAAATTCCACCTTTCTTGCCCTTATTCCTTAGAAGAAAGACTCTAGTCAACCAAATGATTTCATCATATATCTCTTTGTAACATAATTTACAACATTGTTTCCAAGGTCATTGCAATTTTATCAGGAATCTCATGATTAGTGGAGCATAAATTGGATTTATGCCTCCACGGTTATGCTACATCAAGGATTATTCTTTAATAGCAGATCCCAAATTCAAGAACATTCAAGTGGAGGCTAGTAGAACTTAGGGAAATCTAGTTAGAGATTATTGGAGGAAGCAAGAAAATGTCATGATGATTTCAAGGATTTGGATTCTGGAAGGATTTAGAGCATGGTCCCATGTAAGGGGGCTGCATAAATATCTCAACGAGTGCTGCTGAGAAAATTTAGGAGCATTTTAGTAGTTTTAAGGTCCCATGATTTTTTAGTAGTTTCATCAACAATACTCGTTGAGATATTAGAGGATCCCATTGGATTTTTATGGTTATCTGTAGGAAAATAAAATCATTTTTTTTCTCTAAAATCACCAAAAAATAATGGCATGAATGCATATTAGATTCTATCAACCCTAAACTGTAGGAGGAAACTCCCAACCCCCCCTCTCTAACCACCTCTTAAGTTTAGGGGGCTAAAAAAGTGGAGCTCCAATTTTTAAGGCATAGATTCTATTATTTCCCATAGTTGGCTTTAAAAATAAGCATGGGACCTTCTGTTGCAAGAAAATAGGAGCCCAAGCCCCTCCATGGGGCCATGCCCTCAGACTACCTATTGGAAATGCGGTAGAAATCTAAAATAATTTGATATAATATTCTCTTCAAATTCAACTCTCTCAATTACAGATCATTCACCAAGTGCTCAAATCTTGTTCTTGAAATGTCTTGTTTCTTTCAATATTCTCGAGTTTTGGAATATGGCTTCCACCATGATGGTATGGTGGCTCTTGCTTGATAGAAACACTTGAGATTTCAATAATATTTGCAAAAGTAAGAATCAAGCGTGGAAAGGAATCGAAAAAAATACTACCACAACCCTCTGTATGCTCAAAGGGAAAAATAACAAACAATGCAATCCTAGTAAGATGGGTATCTTGCATAAGTTCCTTGATACTTTGCAGGAGTTTGAATAGATACAAAAGCTAGCATAAAAATAAAAAAGAGAAAATAGTTTGGATACCCCTCTTTCAGGTAGTTTAAACGAAATTTCAATGGAGCCTCAAAAAACAAATTATAAGAAGATTCTTTTTTTCAACACTTGTTATACTAGAATCAATTCAAATAATTTAGCCAAAGCATAAGGAATGGTAATGGGCTTAATACTTGCTCTTGCGATTCAAAAAAATAAACTCAAAATGGAGGGAGATTCCTTAATGATTATTAATGTTTCAAAGCACTAACTATGGAGGGTAGATCGTAACTATTCCGTCTCTGAGGTCAATTGCGAATAACTTCCTAGAGCTAACCACTTATTGGTGTAACATAAATACCAGAAAACTAATAGTTTCCTATGGCTAAGCTTCAAAAATGACTAAAGGGTCCTCTAATATACCCAAAGGTACATGGAAGCTCACATGCATATACAACATTGTTTAATGGATTGAGTATTTGTGTGTGTGTGTGTGGCTCACATGCATATACAACATTGTTTAATGGATTGAGTATTGGTGTGTGTGTGTGTGTGTGTGTGTGTGTGTGTGTGTGTGTGTGTGTGTGTGTGCGTGCGTGTGCGTGTGCGTGTGTGTGTGCGTGTGCGTGTGTGCGTGTGCGTGTGCGTGTGCGTGTGCGTGTGCGCGTGCGCGTGCGTGCGCGTGCGCATGCGCGTGCGCGTGCGCGTGCGCGTGCGTGCGTGCGTGCGTGCGTGTGTGTGTGTGTGTGTGTGTGTGTGTGTGTGGGGCTCACATGCATATACAACATTGTTTAATGGATTGAGTATTGGTGTGTGTGTGTGTGTGGGGCTCACATGCATATACAACATTGTTTAATGGATTGAGTATTGGTGTGTGTGTGTGTGTGTGTGTGTGTGTGTGTGTGTGTGTGTGTGTGTGTGTGTGTGTGTGTGTGTGTGTGTGTGTGTGTGTGTGTGTGTGTGTGTGTGTGACTCGTCACTTCATGGAATCAAGTAAAAGTGATAACTACTTAGCCCAGGGCATTAACTTTTGTGAATTTTAAAAATTGTTGAAAATCAATTTATTGCCTTAAAAAGGGGGAGGGGGGAGGGAATGGTAGATTTGGGGCAAAAAGCTTAGTGCCGCCACTTCTATTACCACTTTTTGATCACCAAAATCTACTTGAACAAGGTAAGAGCATACAGTGGACAGTCGTATTGTTGTAGAATATGGTCGTAAAAAGAGATCTAAAACCAAATGTGATAGACCTTCTTGCAAACAGAGTAAAGCCAATACCGAAATAAAGAATATATGTTGTGAAAATAAAATAAAAAGTAATTGTATTGCATTAAAGGAATCATAATTGCATTGCATTATCATGAGTCTCTTCTAGGGGCAACCTCCTTTGAGCAAGGTCAATATAATATAACTTGTGAATGCTTTTACGATGGCACATGCACCACATTCATACTAGTTTACTCTAGACAACTACTACTTCCCATGCGAAAAATACAAAACCAAAAATACATGAGGAAAAAAATCATCAGAGTAATGACTACTCATGGAGTTCATTTGAGTAACGACCAAAGATCACACGAGTAAAAATCACACAAAAATAAATAATCTAATTGCTTCATTTCAAAGAAAACCCTATCAAGAGGGCAGGAGAAAATGGTTATTGAAAGCAAAAATCTTCAAGATCTCAAGAAGATTGTTTCTACGGATAGATTGTTTTGCTATACAATGTTCTCAATCACTTGTCTCTTGCCATTTTGTTGTTTTATTGAGTTCCTAGCACGGACTCCTTTCTATCTCTGTATGTTATGTTTTATCACCCTAGGTACCCACGTCAAGCTTTCCATGCATTGTCTTTTCTCATGTTCTGCCATTACGTTAAGCTTATTGAGCCTGTTTCTTATTGGTTTTTACAGCTCCTTTCTGCCAGAGCTTTCCTGCTCTTTACATATTTGGGTTTATCAACTTTTCTTCATTTTATTGGGCCTTTCCTTTCAAGTCTGTGTGGTTCGCTTTTTGCTCGCCTCAAACATCTATAAATATTCCTTACATAGTTTGTTCTTTATCATCCTTGATTGCTATATTTTTTGTATACCATAGAGCTACTCTTGTTAGGCTACCATTTGGCTTTCAAGCTCTTTGTTAGTTGGTTTTGGTCTTTATGTCTGAGATTTAATGGTCACCAATGATGTTACAACTTTGGTCTACCCATTAGGTGAAGGGATGGTTTGAAGAGGAGAAATTACAAGCAACATGGCTATGTTTGTTCCTCCTGCCAACATAGAGTAGGCTCAGAATGAGAGGAATGATCCACTTGGTGATGATAATGAAGAGTAGTTGTCAAATCATGTACCTATCTCCTTAGGTGATGCCCAGAAAAGACAACGTCTCATTCTCTTTAATGACTGTGTCATTGAACACAATGAAGAGGTGTATTGTGAGGATACCATTGGGTAGAGCATCCGACGCAATTCGCACTCACGACCTCCTGCTTCCTAGCACACTTTCCCACGAACCCGCTTAGAGATTACCACATGTAACCATTTGTTTTGAAAAATATATATTTAAAATAATGATGAAGTGACCCTTGTCCACGGGGACCTGCTCATGCATGGGCATGCATGTCATGTATGGTGCATTTTATGGAGCATTCATGTTAAGTGGTGCATTCTATCAGAGAATAGCCGCTGCCTTGGCATGATTGATGTTCTTGCAAAGAATGTACTTAACAACATTGTTGCTCTTATTGAATTCCCAAGAGGTCAGAGGAGAGGATGAGAACGAGAATCAAACACGTTATAAAGGGTGTTTTTCTTGTGCACTATGTGAGTGGTAGAAGGGTTCTTTCTTGAAACTTGAATATTGTGCCTTTGTTGCACTTAATGGGGTTAATAACTCTATTAGGGAGACCAACAAAACTTACGGAGAGGTAAGCGAAGAGCATGGGAAATGAGATGATCAAAATAGAATAAGAGAAGTCTAGAGGGTGTGACCATATGAAGGCTAAAAGGCTCAATGTTATTATCAATGACAACAATATTAATGCTAACAAAGTGAGGATGAAGACTTCTCTTGAGGACGGTGATTGGAAAAAAGGCAAGCCTTCGGGAAGCAATAATGGCAAGAATACTAAAAGATGCAACCTTATCCCACTTGTAAATCAATCGATGGACAAAAGGTATGTTGAAGACCTCAGTGGGTATAGCATTATGGTTGAAATGAAGAAAAGCTTGAAAGATGTGTGTAAAGAGCTACATCAACGCAAAGATATTTTCCAAGCCCAAAGCCTCATCCTTCATAGAATTAATGACCATCCACTTTCTAACAATCAAGCAATGTTTGCCATTCCCAGAGACATGCAAGTGTGTTTGATATGAAAGTAAAGATGTGTTTGCTGCCCAATATATTCTTCTGGAGGGTATTACTAATCATTTATATTAATTCCTATCAAGATGTGGCCCTTTGTAGGATAAAGCTCCAATATCACACCAATACACTGGAGGCTATCAAAATCACTAGTAGCGAGGTAGACAACATCAATAATAGCATCATGCCTAGGACCTTAATAATCTCCATAATCATGTCTATCATTGGACATTTCATGTCATCAACCATGCCCTCGTGGAGAATCCAAAGCCCAAATGTGATAATAATGGAGCTTAAGTCTCTCGTGCAGACCATCTTGCTTGCTTGACCTACTTGTTGTCTTTGTGAATAAACAAAATCCCATGGTTATCATTTGGCCCTGAATATATTAGTTTGGTTGTCTTAGTTTTGTTTTTTCTTGTTGACCCTTTGGCTTGATGCTCTTGCCTTGCCTAACTACAAGCTAAGCTCTTCACGCAATAGCTCTTGTTTTTATTCTTGGTTGTATCTTGGTTCATCTTCATCAATAAAGCGAAAATAATATCTATGCGTCCTGTTTGATTTTTGGCAGTTTTCAGATAATTGAGTCATTGAACTAGATATTCTTCAAAAGAATTTGATTTTGTGTTCTCAAACTAAAATAATAGGTAGTGGAAGATAAAAATATCGAGGTTGGTGCAACATGGAGCAAACTATATGATAGACAAAATGCACCACATCATTAATGTAAACCTAATTGTAATATCCTGAAATGATTTCTAACAAATCTGGATATTTTTGTTAAACCTTAGGGCAACAGTATTAAAAAATCTAACTTTTATAACAATGATAATCTGATTTTTTAATATAAAAAAAAACAAACCATAATGCTTAAAAACAATCTTTTATTTATTGAATATGAACCAACTACAATAAAAATATCAGTGCCTGAATACAATTGTTTAGAGCTAAACTGATGGAACACTTGCACCTTGAATTTCACTCCAACACCTGAATGGAATTGCCAAGCTTAGATGTGAGGGTTTTCATCCTCAAACCTGCATGCAAATGAAAGATTGCGTCCTCTATTGCTATTGTAAAAGTTGAAGCTACTTGCAGACAACAAATTGATTGATGAATTTCAAAGATGATTGTACAATGAACCCCAAATTTTCCTTTATAACTTTCAAACAATCTCCAAAGTGCTTGCCCGCACACCCCCCTGTTTAGACTTACATGCATGATCTTTGAATAATTAAAAATAATAAATTCCTCCTCCATGTTGGCACCCCATCCTATAAATAGAGTTAAACACATTTAAAAATACTTCATCCACCTCCTATCCTAAAATTAGGATTTTAGTATTCACGCAACCCTCTCTAACTTTGGCGCTCAATAATAGAAGTCAACCTTCTATTATCATTTATTTCTACTAATGTTTTTTTGGATAAAAAATATGATTGAAGTGTCTTTTTTCAATCAAAATATAAAAATATTCTTAATGCACCAAATCATGAACGATTCTCTGAACTTCCAAAGGGTAAGCCATTGATTGATTTTCAAAGTAGCATCATGGATGGATATGCATTGAAGGAGAACATTTTGATTAGCACTAATTCGGGAGTCTTAAGTCCCAAGGATGGAGGTGTTGAGGGTATCTCAACATTTCCTATTCCGGCAGAAACAAAGTGAGCACTTTGATTACAGCATAAGGTATAAGAATATTTCAAATTTGTTGCTCACTATTATGTCATTTCAAGGTAGAGTCAAGGATACAACTTACAACATAAAACATGCACACAAGGAAAATGACTCAGCAAATACTAATGTTGGCATTGAGCTTGTTGAAATTTTCAGAGCAACTAATGATAAGCAATTTGGACAACAATAGCTTGCACATTTATGTCAGCATCACATGAAGCATTGAGGGTTGGGAATAGCAAATTCCCTAGATGGATTTGGGATCCCAGTTTGCAATTGCTTGAGGGCAAGCAATTCCGGCAAGGGTGGATTGTATTGTCTCATTTTCAAAATTAATTAATTTCGGATACCTAAAGTCTATTTTTATTATTTTCCATAGGCTAAAGGGAAATTAAAAAAGAGAAAATAAATTAATTTAAGTGGTCCAGAGATATTTTTATATTTTAATTGAAAAAATATACTTAAATTATATTTTTAATCCAAATTTATTCTATTAATGTTTTTTGGATTAAAATCATAATTTAAGTGTTCTTTTTAAATTAAAATATAAAAAATATTCGTAGACCACTTAAATTAATTTATTTTCCTTTTTTAATTTCTCTTTAGCCTACGGAAAATAATAAAAATAGACTTCACGTAAAGACTTAATTAATTTTTAAAAGAAGACAAAAGAGTAGTCCTCCATAGAAACGTGCATGGAAGATGGAACGAGTACGGTTTGAAATCATCTTAAGACAATTTTTCATTATGTTGCATTGTTTGTAGATCCGCATTTCCAGAAAGGAGTATAGTGAAATCAACAAATTAAGAGAGATTGTCCTTGTTTTTCAAATAGACTTTGCTTTGTTATATATTTACGGTAGTGGTGTTTTACCAAGCAATAACTCAACCAAGATTCATGCCACATTCATTGTTATATGAAATTTTAGATTTGACATCAGTTTTCGTGACCAAATACAATGATTCGTCTTTTATTCAGCAGACTTCCAGATTCAAATCCTAAATTGTCTTTTACTTCTTAGCACAAACTGATACCTCTACCAAAAATATATTATTCTCTGACAAGCTATTTGTTCAAAATTCCATAAAGGACCCCCTGTGGATTTTTAAAGGAGGTATACAGCCAAAGAAAAATCACATCAAAATAACAGGTGATGGAATTCATCCACCAATGAGAAGTGGCCCTAAAGCAATAGGAGAAAATCAGGTTCAACTGCTCTCAAGAGGAAATCCTGTTTTAGGGTTAAGAAGAGCTTGGTCTTCATTTCTAAATAAAATAGGCCCTTTTCCAGGTCGTGTACAGATGAAGTAATCGACTGCACCAGGAAATGTTGGATGTCTACTTCCTTTCTGAAGCTCTGGAGGAGCAGTTAGTGATTCAACATCTCCCATTGATTTCAAACCAATTTCTCCTAGTATTGATGTGTCACCTATCACATAACTGAACAAGATCAAATAAGTCAATATCGTCAACAAGAAATCGAGGGTTTTTAAAGGGAAAAACATGGTGACCAATTGAATAGTTGTGTAAAAAGCTAGAATGGAAGAAACCCGTGAGAGAACTCTCCCATGAATGTTAAGTAAGAATTAAAATAAAAAGAGAACCTTGATAATGGTTTGCTTGAATCTGGAGGAAAATAATATAGCAATCGCTGAAGCAGACAACCTGCAACTTTCCTATTAGGTGCAAACATTACCGCATTTGGACCAGCATCAAAAGTATATGCAACCTGCAAAACCAGAAAATGTATTAATCACCACGAGAAATGCACAAGAAACAATGCAATTTTTTGGCAAAAGTATTGTGACTCATTTTACAAACCTTAAATCCTTTGAGTAATGATCTAAAATGCTTTTCTGCATGTTCTTTATTTACTTGGGAAAAAAACATTCGAAGTTGTTGAACATGCTATATATGTCATTGTGCCATGCTACGTGAAACTTGAAAGCACCTTTCATACACAACATTGTACTCTTCAGCTTAGAATTTATGACAAAGATTATAGAAGAGTCGAGACATAATTCATATTATTAACATAGGATGTTGAATCGCAACCATACCATTCGCATGGGAACGAATCAGTCCTATAAGGCTTGCAATTTATTGAAGAGATGAGCCACAGAACCTATTTCTTCCTAGTACTTCTCATCATATGCTTCACAACATTCTAACAATCGGTAGGTTCTATGGTAATAAATGATAATAAGGGTGGATCATAGATTTCAAGGATAACAGTTAGTCATGATGGGGACACATCTGCATCGCTAGGAGTTACTAGGTTTAATGTGCCTCGGGAACATTTGTGCTTTCATTGCTAGAATTGTCAACCATTAAGACATTAGTATGAAAGAGAAATAGAAAAGGTTACCATCAAGTCAAAACTGCCATATATACGAAAGAGTATGAACAACAATAAAAGTTTCAACAGGGATTGCTTCATAACTAAAGAAAAACAAATATTCATTTTCTCAGTTCCGTTCATCAGTGTTGTATTTCCTGTGAATGAGATACTGTAGAGAGGGGATAAAAAGTTGAAAACATGTACCTGTGGAGTTCCTTCAAACTGATTCCATCTTTCAAGAGAGTTAATGACCCTGCAACAAAAAATAATTTCATGGACATCTCATAGGTGCTTCCATATTAAAGAAACATACAGAAACATAATGTACAACAATAGATAAGCCATGGAGGACTTCAAATATGAACCTAGAAAAATATAATTTCTTGAAGATACTCCCTAAAACACGCTAGTAAAATCATTTTGGGAGAAGAGACAAATCTAAACATGCCTGTGTGATGTGTCATTCATGTAAAATATTGGAGGAGATGTGTCAAGGCACACGGCATGGAATTGGTTACTGTCTGCACAAGCGATCCTTGCAAATGATGTAAAATCATGATTCGCAATGGCCTCTTCCATTTTCACAATACGCTTTGGAACCACTTCCTATTATTACCATATTACTACAAAGAATGAGACAGAATGCTACAGCAAACAGAAATAGAAATATTTGAAAGATGGTTTGCTACTGTAGATCAAATAAAATCCTCTTACAAAATTCATTAAATATTGATCTTCAAAGTCATGCTCAAGTCAAGCCAACAATTTTATGAATATGCCATGCATGGATTCCAATCTCATAGCACATCCATAGCTAGTTATTACCTGTGATCTATGATGAATAAGTTCACTGGTCTCAACACTTTCGCGCATGCCAGTTGTGCTGCTTGTTTCCTTCTGACGTGAGCTTACCTGCCATTCACAAGTTGTAGAATCACATAATAATAGGAATAAAATGACCTCGGACCTTTTTTCTCTTGAATATTAATAAAAACAACACCTTATCACATAGTCAGTTGAAATGCCTTTTATACTTAATCACATATAATATGATCTTTTCCTTATGAGAAGTATACACAGAATTTCAAATAGCAATATTTTGATTGATTTGAATAATTAAGAATGGGACGTTAAACAAGTTTCCTCAATGTATAGTTTTATTTGATTTGCCAAGATACCCGCAACAATATAGGCCCTCGTGATATGTTTTGGCAGTCAAAGATAGCTGAAATCCCATAATTTGTTATTACAGTTGGCAACATGACACAAGCAAGCAAATTCACATAAGCATGTAACAACAGTAATGGCATGGATTTTTTTAACAGTTGATGGATCTGTAATAGTTTCCATATTAAAATAATATTCTTAGCATAATTCGAAAACTGGAGTAATACACGTCTAGTCTCTGCAGAAGAAAGTTTTTAGTCTTTGCAGAAAGTTTTTGCATTCAAATTTTGGTTCATGGAAGGTTAGGTTTAGATTCAATGAATCCTAATGAATATTGTGTGTTTAAAAGGCCTAAAATTAAAATTATTGCTAGGATTTCGCAAGCATTTATTTTAACAGACCATATATTTTATTAGATTGTACAAAATATCATACAGTTATAATTTCTGAAGAAGTGAGTGCTATGCTTGATACACAACATATTCTGTACGAAGAGGAGAGTGATGATTTTCTATCATTCCTCCTCTACTGACACTCTATGTCCAAATGCAAAAAGAAGAAAGTTTGTTCCTCTCCTTTTCTCCTCTAGCTCCCTGCTTGGCCATCTCATTTATTTTAACAGGGGTATGGTTTTGTATGTTTCTTCACACCATGTTCTCATTTTGATAAAGTCATTATACAGTTATTGTAGGTGTTTTCCCATTTCTTTTGGCGTGCAAATTTTTAGACCCACTTATGTTGTTCTCCTCTTTGACACTTGAATACTATTTTCCCTCCTCCATGAGCAGTTTTTGCAGGCGGGCTTCCATTTTGAAATGAGTTGGCTTCAAGCAAAATTGTCTTTGGGTTGCTCCAACATATGCTTGTTAAAGTTATCTGTCTATACACCTACCAGTAACCAGTAATCACAATTCTAAGTTGACCAATTACCTTAGATGTAGATTTGGAATCTGCATAGATGATCTACACTCATCCATAAAATAGCCCAGCTTTTACAACTCAACTACTCTTGTAACTGTAGCAATATGCTCATCATCCTGTTAGGAATATAATGTTGGCACTTGCATTATATGTGTGTGTGTGTGAAAATGTATTTAGAATATTAGATATGTGTGAAGCATGAGTGTGTGTGTATGAGATGTTATGAAACAACTCATTCTAAATAGACTTGAGTGAGAGAATGTAGGCATTTTATGATAAGAGTCGACTCCTTGTTACGCTGAAAGCATAATTTACTACCAGCCTTTGCCTGGTACGGACAGAACCGACAGCCACAATTTCAGAAGTGCGATGCAAGACCATCCGAACTATTTCAGCCATTGATTGATTGCTCTTTTTTAATTTCTTGAAAACAAAAAAAAAATCCAGAAGTTTCTGGGGGCTTCGGTGTAATTAATAATGAGCTACCCTCATTTCGTAGACAGGACAGCCCACACAACCAGTCAGCTCAACTTTGGACATTTGCAAGCTTCCCTATCTGCAGGCCATGATGACGGAGACTCTATGTGCATCCACCCAATAGATGGGAGAGTGGCTCATCTGTTCTCTGCAAATGTGACTCCACTATTATAGAGTATTTTGTTTCCTTGTTTTGATTTTTAGAGTTTTCATTTACTTTAAATCTGTTTGATCGATTTGTGTAGCCTGCATACTGCTTAAACATATGCGTTGGGTGCCTGGGAAGACATCACACCAACTGCTCCTATTGCTGGCGTTTGAGGTACCTGGGGGAAGATTGCTCATTGTGCCCTGGGTTTCCATGGCCAAAGAGGTATGCGGCCTACTGTCCATGCTGGTGTCTTCAGTTTTTTAGTGCTGCCATTATATGCATTGATTTTCTGTTATGTGGGTTTGCTTTGATTTTCCATTTAAAGGCTAAGATTTACTGTGGAAAAGCTTTAAGCTTGTAAAGAGAGCCTGTGCATTGGTATCAACTATCAAGAAGGAATGTGGTTTGCATTGCAATACAGTGAGAGGAAATAATAATTCGTTTTTTATGCTGGTGTTTTAAAAAATATGGTGAAACAGCCTCTACTTTCATCTTCTAGATGTTAGTTTGCACTACAGTCGAGTGAAATGAATAATAATAGATAGAAACCTTTGTTTTCTAGGTTTGCTCTTGGATGGAAGTTAAATTTGGCAGGAAGAGCCTCACCGGTAACCCATCAAATGGTAAGCACACCAGGAAGCCTATCACACTTAAAGATCTTATTTATCGGAGATTTTCTGGATGTTTTGGTTTGGGGTTTCCAAGGACTGTGATAATGGGTTTGGGTTTAAAATTTAAATGGATTGCGACTAAGGTTTTGATTTGGGTTTTGTCTTTTTAATTACAAAGTTGGCTCATATTGCTTCCATAGAAAATGAATAATTACAATTTGCAGCTTGTCGTAGCAAAAAAATAGCCTGTTTTCTTGCCCTGCCTGCTTGCTTTCCTTCCCCTCTGGTTTGGCGTTGCTTCCTGTTCTTTCTGCATGGCGTCAGAGGAGGGTCTGGCTGCGGGGCCGAGTCAGAAGAGGCGAAGGGCTCAAACTGGGGAGTCTATGGGAGATTCTTTTGCAGATTGGATGAGTGGGAGAATTAAGAATGCTGCGATGCGTTGCTGGTTGGAGAAAGTCTGGATGGTGGCAGAGAGTTTGAAGCTGAAGATGAAGAGGGCGACATTAGTAATATGATGCGGAAGCTTATGTTGGATCCTGGGCAGTCAATTGGACGTTGCAATGTCTTTGATGTAGCGCAGGGTTTGAGCGCTGCTAATATCTTGTCAAACTCGTCGGGCCAGTTCATTTTGCATAAAGAACCTTGGGAATTTGGAGGAGAGGTTGATCATTTTGCAATTCCATATTCATGCTATGGCGCGCAGGATTCAGGCTCTCTCATATGGGCTTGAGGCCGTTGCGGAAAATCAGGGTCTGGAGCTTCCTGCTAAGGCCAAAGTGGAGATGCCTAAGTGTTGTGTATCTTGCTCTCACTCCTCCTCGCCTCCCCACAGCGACTCCGAGGTCGAAATTCTCGTAGAGCCCCTTTCCCTCGCCCATGGCCTAAGGGCTAGTGCGAGTCCTAACCCTAGTCATGCCCAAGGGGTTACGGACACTATGAGCTATTGGGTATGAATATCTAGTCCAGTTATTATTATTTTCCATTGACAGGGTTATAAAGTGCTTTTGAAGGGACTAGATGTTATGTTTTATCGTTGGGAGGGGCCACTTAACTCCTGAGGGGATGTTCTAATTTTGCGTTGGGGTCACCTTTTTGGGCCAAGGCGCCTAGAAGGGGAAAAAGTAACTTTAAGTTACTTTATTAATTGGGCCCTCTCTAGAGAAAGTGCGACTTGGGGGTTTTAGGGTTTCCTTGACATGGAAAAGGTTATAAAAGGAGAAGAGGGGTGAAAGGATAGTCATTCATGCATACACTTATATTTCTTTCATGTGCAACTGCTGTTTGCAACTATTTAGCTTGTGGAGTAAGATCCCACGGGAACCCTAGCTTCGGTGGTGAGAGATCCATCCCTAGCTAGCAGGGCATTCTTCGGTAGTGAGAGATCTACCCTAGCTTGTCATTTGGAGCTGATTTCAGGGCTGTTTTACAGAGATATTTTCAGGGTTTTCAGAGATAGGGTTTTGAGGGTTTTTGTGAGTTTTGGTGGAGATTTTCAGCTGGTTTTCGGATCAGACCTACGGCAGCAATAGAGGAAGGGTTTGGCATCATCTACAGAGAGTTTCACAAGGGTTTTGGCCATCTACCAAAGAGGGCGACTTGTTTGGGAGATTGCAGCCCTAATTTCTAGGGTTTCCAGTTGGCCGTTTTCAGATCTGAAGGTTGGAAAGTCATCTTCTATATTTGTATATGTTATTTCCCAAGTTTCATAATTTTTGCACTTGTATTCGGGAAGATATTAATTTTCGAAGTTTTCCAACTGTTTTAGGCACGCTGTAATTTTCTGGCAGCGTTATATTGACTGAAAAATTCCAAAAATATTTCCCTTGTGTTCTTTATATTATTATCTAGTTCCATTTAAAATTTCAAGTGATTTGAACGGATATTTTGGGAGTTATTCATATTTTACTGTTCGCTGCCCTAGCTGTAATTTTCTGCAAAAAACCAGATTTCTGTTCGGCTGTGTTTTGTCTATCTTTTGCATATTTTACAGTGATATCCTATAAGGGATATTTCAATGGTATCAGAGCTGTTGTTCCTCCAGCCTGTTGGGGTTGAAAGATGGGAGACAGAGACAGAGACAGTGAAGAGATGGGAGTAGATCTGATGAAACAACTGTTCACCAATATGGTGAAGCAGCAGGAGACTACCAACCTCTATTTGAGCCAGCTTACTGAGAGGTTAGCACAGGGTAGGATTGAGGCTCATGCGGAGAAAGGAGAAGCCAGCAATATGGGACAACATGGTAATAGAGGTGAGAGTGGACATTCGGGACAAGGGTCCCCTCATGCATCTACCAGGCCCTTGGGACTCCATGAGCCTTCTTTCTTGAAGGATCCGGAAGTTTCGCAGACACGACAGCCCGCAGACGTTGTGGATAAGGAATCTTGCTGGGAGAAGTACCGGACATTGAGTGAGGGTTTCCGGGACAACATGCCATTTCAGGAGTATTGCAAAATGAAGATTGGTAGCAGGCCCAGGAGAGATTACCAGACACAGGTACCTGAGTTTCAGAGGAGATTGGGACAAATCTCTATTCCGCACTTCGATGGCTCTAAGAAGTGTACCGCCCAGTCTTGGATTCAGAAGTTGAAGACTTACTTCGACTTGAATCCCATGTGCGAAGAAGATGCAATTAAGTTTGCTATCCTACACCTCGAGGGAGATGCCCATGACTGGTGGCATCATGGATTGATCACACAGGGGCACATGCATATCACTACGTATGCAGATTTTACACAGAGATTGATGAGCAGGTTCGACAGGAGGGACCCAGATAGGCACTTCAGAGAATTGACCCACTTGAGGCAGACAGGTTCTCTAGATCAGTACATTGCAGATTTTCAGAGGTTATCAGTGATGGTATCTGATGTTTCAGAGATGAGGTTGACTTCACTCTTCATGGCAGGATTGACTGACGCTTTAGCAGGATTTGTGAAGGCATTTGAGCCTTCCTCCCTACATGAGGCGATTAGGCGAGCACGTGATTTGGAGTTGTCCACTCCAAAATCGAGGTTTCCCCCTCGAATTCAGCCTAAGGTATTTCCTTCGAGAGCTGATGGTTCACAGCCGAAGGGGCCCCCACCCAGGCAGGATACCGCAAGGAGACCATTTGTATCGAGAGAGGACAGGGAGGAGTTGAGGCGAAAGAAACTATGTTTCGATTGCTGCACACCATGGGTTCCAGGACATGATTGTAGAGGAAAAGGGAAGGCCCAATTCATAGAGGTCTTCGAGGAGAGGAGAGCGAGAACGAGGAGGAGCGGTACGCTCAGGAGTTAGAGGATGAAGATGAGGAGGCGTTGGATAGTGCAGGGGTTGAACAGGAGGAGGAGACTTTTCCCCATGAGACTATTGCTACTTTGTCGAGTACCCCGAGGTACAAGGCATTCAAAGTTAGGGGAATATTACAGGGTCAGAGAGTAGTAGTACTCATTGATAGTGGGGCGACCCACAATTTCATTGATGCATCTTTGGTAGAGAAGCGGGGATTACAGGCAGAAGACTTTGAGGGTTTCAATGTAGTGGTAGCCAATGGTGAGTCCATGAGATGCATGCAGCGAGTTCCGCAATTGAGTATCACCATGGGTAACCATACAGTCACCGATGACTTCTATGTGGTTGGTATTGGAGAGACCAACCTTGTGCTCGGTGTACAGTGGCTCCATTCTCTTGGAGAATTTCGGACTAACTTTCAGACGATGGAACTCAAGTTCAAGTCCGAGGGGAAGAATGTAACCTTGAGGGGTTTATCTTCAGAGGCACCCAGGGTTGTTTCAGCAAAGAGGATCGAGAGGATTCACAGACACAATGGGGTTGATTGGGCAGTACAGTGCTTGGTTTCTACCAAGAACTCAGAGGATGGACAGCCAGAGTATCATGTGGATATACAGGGGCTATTGGACAAGCACAGTACAGTTTTTAGCGACATACCACCTGGTGTACCACCAGATAGGGGATTTGAGCATGTGATTGAGCTCGAGGACACTAGACCAGTAGTTACTACTCCTTACCGTCACCCCAAACGGTTTAAGGATGAGATTGAGAGGACCATCCATGAGCTTATTGACATGGGACACATTAGGCCGAGTTCTAGTCCTTTTGCTTCCTCGGTGGTGTTGGTGAAAAAGAAGGATGGGACCATGCGGATGTGCATCGACTATCGGGCATTGAACAAGAGGACAATCAAGAACAAATATCCAGTGCCGCGTATTGATGAGCTACTAGATGAGCTACAGGGGGCAATCTATTTTTCTAAAATAGATTTGCGATCTGGATATCACCAGATCAAGGTTAGGGAGCAGGATGTGCATAAGACCGCTTTCAGATGCCATTATGGACATTTTGAGTTTCTAGTGATGCCATTCAGACTGTCTAATGCACCAGCTACATTCCAGTCTTGCATGAACCACGTGTTCAACCGCCATTTGCGGAAGTTTGTTTTGGTCTTCTTTGATGATATATTGGTCTACAGCAGGACTTGGGAGAGCCATATCCGCCACCTTGACAAGATATTGGGAATATTAGAAGCTAATTTGCTATATGCAAAAGCTTCTAAATGTGAGTTTGGCATGACAGAGTTGTTATATTTGGGATATGTGATTGGTGGAGGGGGAGTAAAGGTGGACAGAGAGAAGATACAGGCAATTTTGGATTGGCCTCCACCCAGGACATTGACACATTTGAGGGGATTCTTGGGACTATGCACCTATTACAGGAGGTTCGTGAAGAATTTCTCACGGTTGACTGCCCCACTGACAGATTTGACCAAGAAGGGAGCTTTCACTTGGTCAGAAGCGGCACAGCAGATTTTTGATCATCTCAAGGAGGTGATGAGTTCATGCCCCGTCCTTGCATTACCAGATTTTTCTCGGCCATTTGTTCTAGAGTGTGATGCATCAGGTGAGGGGGTTGGAGCGGTGCTTATGCAGGATAGGCATCCCATTGCTTACGAGAGTCGGAAATTGAGCCCCGTGGAGAGGGGGTACTTCGATTTACGACAAGGAGATGTTGGCCATCATGCATGCTTTGGCCAAATTCAGACAGTACCTTGTGGGCAGCAGGTTCGTGGTACGTACAGATCACAATAGTTTGAGGTTCTTTTTGGGGCAGAAGGATCTCAACGACCGCCAGCAGAGATGGGTGAACAAGGTACAAACGTATGACTTTGACATAGAATACACTAGAGGTAAGAATAATGTTGTTGCTGATGCTTTATCTAGGAGGCCTTACCTTACTACTATGTTGAGTTCTATGTCCGAAATTTCAGCAGATTGGAAGGCTCACATACTTGTTGAGTACTCCAAGAATCAGTTTGCATGCGAGATCATGGATGGTATTATCAAAGATGACCGATACAGGGTGGTAGATGATCTCATTTTCTACAAGGATCGGATTTTCCTTGTACCGGGGTCTAAGATGAAGGACAAGATCCTTTGTGCCGTACATGACACACCACTAGCTGGACACCCCGGATATTTCAAAACATACAGGTACATCAGGGAGAGATTCACTTGGAAGGGGATGAAGGACGATGTCCTTAATCATGTCAGAGAGTGTATGGTTTGCCAGCAAACCAAATCGGAGCATTCTTTTCCTGCAGGGTTACTTCAGCCTCTTCCCATTCCTGAGCAGAAGTGGGAGAGCATATCGATGGACTTCATCACAGGACTCCCTATGGTGCATGGGCACAATTGCATTTATGTGGTAGTTGATCGATTGACCAAGTATGCACACTTCTTTTCTCTACCTAAGAAGCATGAGGCAGTTGACGTGGCTCAGGTATTTTATACAGGGATTTTTAGGCTACATGGGTTGCCTAAAAATATTATCAGTGACAGGGATAAGATCTTCATGAGCACCTTTTGGCAGGAGATTTTCAGACTTGCCGGTACCGAGTTGACTCCTAGCACGAGCTACCACCCTCAGACTGACGGGCAAACGGAGATTGTCAACAAATGGATAGAGGGCTATTTGCGGAGTTATGTGACCGGACATCAGCAGGCATGGATCAGATGGTTGCATATGGGTGAGTATTGCTACAATACCACATATCAGATGAGTATCGGCATGACTCCTTTCAGAGCTTTGTATGGATACGATGCCATGTCATTTGCTGATTTGGTATTATCAGATAGTCGAGCTCCCAAAGCTCGGGATTGGTTACAGGAGAACCAAGATATCCTGCGAGCTCTTAAGGAGAACCTCCAGAAGGCACAGAATCAGCAGAAGGTTTATGCGGATCGGCACAGGATAGAGAGGTCCTTCGAGGTAGGAGACTTGGTGTTCTTACGTCTGCAGCCGTACAGACAGTCGTCACTCAAGCAGAAGGGGGCAGAAAAGCTGAAACCACGGTTTTATGGTCCATACAGGGTAGTCCGGCGAGTGGGTGCAGTTGCATATGAGTTGGATCTTCCAGAGCACAGTAAGATACATAATGTCTTCCATGTGTCATGCCTTAAGAAGGCCCTAGGACAGCACATTGTCCCTTCTACAGAGTTGCCACCATTGGATGAGGAGGGGAAGCTGGTTTTAGAACCAGACTCTATTATTGAGGTCAGACAGAGGAAGCTCAGGAACAGAGATATCACAGAATATTTGGTACGATGGAAGGGTTTGCCTCTTGAGGATGCTACTTGGGAAGGAGAACAGATTCTACAGCATCCTAGTTTTGCATTTGCTTGGGGACAAGAAAATTTTGGGAAGGGAGGACTGTAATGTCCCCTTTCCCTCGCCCATGGCCTAAGGGCTAATGCGAGTCCTAACCCTAGTCATGCCCAAGGGGTTACGGACACTATGAGCTATTGGGTATGAATATCTAGTCCAGTTATTATTTTTTCCATTGACAGGGTTATAAAGTGCTTTTGAAGGGACTAGATGTTATGTTTTATCGTTGGGCCACTTAAAGGGGCCACTTAACTCCTAAATGTTCTAATTTTGCGTTGGGGTCACCTTTTTGGGCCAAGGCGCCTAGAAGGGGAAAAAGTAACTTTAAGTTACTTTATTAATTGGGCCCTCTCTAGAGAAAGTGCGACTTGGGGGTTTTAGGGTTTCCTTGACATGAAAAAGGTTATAAAAGGAGAAGAGGGGTGAAAGGATAGTCATTCATGCATACACTTATATTTCTTTCATGTGCAACTGTTGTTTGCAACTATTTAGCTTGTGGAGTAAGATCCCACGGGAACCCTAGCTTCGGTGGTGAGAGATCCATCCCTAGCTAGCAGGGCATTCTTCGGTAGTGAGAGATCTACCCTAGCTTGTCATTTGGAGCTGATTTCAGGGCTGTTTTACAGAGATATTTTCAGGGTTTTCAGAAGATAGGGTTTTGAGGGTTTTTGGTGAGTTTTGGTGGAGATTTTCAGCTGGTTTTCGGATCAGACCTACGGCAGCAATAGAGGAAGGGTTTGGCATCATCTACAGAGAGTTTCACAAGGGTTTTGGCCATCTACCAAAGAGGGCGACTTGTTTGGGAGATTGCAGCCCTAATTTCTAGGGTTTCCAGTTGGCCGTTTTCAGATCTGAAGGTTGGAAAGTCATCTTCTATATTTATATATGTTATTTCCCAAGTTTCATAATTTTTGCACTTGTATTCGGGAAGATATTAATTTTCGAAGTTTTCCAGCTGTTTTAGGCACGCTGTAATTTTTTGGCAGCGTTATATTGACTGAAAAATTCCAAAAATATTTCCCTTGTGTTCTTTATATTATTATCTAGTTCCATTTAAAATTTCAAGTGATTTGAACGGATATTTTGGGAGTTATTCATATTTTACTGTTCGCTGCCCTAGCTGTAATTTTCTGCAAAAAACCAGATTTCTGTTCGGCTGTGTTTTGTCTATCTTTTGCATATTTTACAGTGATATCCTATAAGGGATATAAAAAAATTTGGTGAGGAAATGGAGACCATTAAAAAAAGATGTGGAATTACACTTTATTTGTATCATAAAAAGTGGGTGGAAAGGCACTGTTCACCCCTAGATGTCAAATTGGACTGCTGAGTTTTCTTATTGAGTGTGAGTGGGATTTTGTTTTTCTTATTTTGGTAGTGTATTGGTTTTTTCTGTTATTTAGGCTGTAAATTGGGGTTTATGCCCCAAATTTTCTGGATATAACTGCATTAGAGTGACCTACCTCACTCATCATTTGGGAAACTACTTTTGGGGAGGAATTATAGACCAACACAAGATTAAAAAATATGGCATTGTTGTAATGAGTTATTGTTATTGGCAGGTTATTGTTTTTTTGTTATTTTGGCTATGATTGGGGTTAAATTTTTATTATTCTGGTTGTGGATGGATTGAATTGTTAAGGTGGGGATAGAGAACTGGCAGAGCTTTGCAGGGAGTTTGATGAAACCAAGTTTGCAAAAGAGAGACTCAAGATTGAGCTATATTCGGTCCATGAAACATCTGAGAATCGAAAGAGAGCTTTAAAATGATGCCACATCCAAGCTCCAGGAGAAAAAGCAGCAGGTAGAGAAGCAGATCGATAACACAAACCAGAAATGTGAAGAAATCAAGGTCACTTGATGCATAAAGAGTCTGCACTTAGAGGTGAATTCTTCCTGTGGGCAGATGAGGGCTCAGTTCAATGCAAATGTGAAGAACAGGAGAGGGGGATGAAGAAAAATTGTGGGAAAGATAGAGAATTTGAGATCTGTGATTGCTAATCTGCAGAAAAAATGCAGCAATGTTGAGGCAATAGCATAGGAGAAAACAAACAGGATGCGACAGATGGAATTAGAGATTTAGTCAAAGGGAGCAACACTTTCTGTGTTTTCTGAGAACAAAACACATTATGATGTTTTGAAGATGAAGCTAGCAGAATGTGAGAGGAACCTTCAACAGGAAAGCATACAAAGAACTTTGGCTCAGGAGGGGTTGAAAGAGCTTAACAGTAGAGATGGGCACATGCTAAAGTGGAAAAGGAGCATAATACTGTACAGGGGCGGCTAAAGTGGAGAAAGGAACAATTTGGGCTCCTAGAAGAGGCTTATAAGAAGTTGCACAAGCAATTTCAGGATGGTAAGGATGAGTGGGAAAGGGAGAGGGCAAGGATGATTAGTGAGATTTCAACTCAGCTGACCAATCTGGAGACCCAGTTTAGATTGTCCAAGGATTTTCGGTCACAATTGCAGAGGTGCAATCAGACCTTGGCACACAAAGAGAACCTAAGGAAGGTATTGGAAATACAAGTGGAAGAATCTTGGCATGGGTTTGAGAAGGTCACTGCTGAAGTTGACAAAGCTAGGTCAGTTATAGAAAGCATGACAGAGAAACATGGAAGACAAGTGGGGAATATGAGAGATTCTTTGGATTTCAAGGAGAGGCATCTACGGTAAATGGAAGTAAAGAAGATAAACTTGGAGCAAGAGCCCTGGGAGTTGAGAAAGATGGTTGAGGAGTTCTGGGCATCAAAGGCTGGCAGTGAAGACGTCCATGGTTCTCTCGAGAGATTGCAGATGAAGTGTATAGCTATGGAAGAGGCCTACAATAATTGTTGAGAAACTTTGAAAACAAAAGGATTCTCAATGAGAAAAGGAAACAGATGATAAGCTCAAAACATTGAATGATTGTCAATCAGATCTCCAGTCGAAGGATGGAAAGGTTCATGAGCTACAAAGGCAGTTCCTACTTGTCCTCCTTCACACATCATAGTCTGTTTCGTACTAAATAGGCAACTGCATAAGTACCCAACTACTAATTGTTTTATGTTTTTCAGTAACTTCTCTGACATTAAGGGTGATTGTGTGGGCAGATAACTGATACTTATGGCCTTTGATGTGGATGGTTTTCCCAAAGTAAACTGCTTTACCCACAGGTAATGCCGATTGTGCCAACCAGCCATCACTCACTCTTAGTTGCAGACATTCTTGTTGTAAAAATTTATTTATTCTTGCTTTTTGGTGAATTCGGTTCCGTTGTGGTTGCTGTTACCCTGCCCGCAAGTACTTGAATATTGTTCATACAATCCTAGAGTTGATAGTGTGTTGGCAGTTTGCTTCACAGTTCTGGTGACTGTCTTTAGCGTTAATTTTGTATTGTTGTTATTCACCTCCATCGAGGCTTTGCAAGAATTTACAGCGAGATTGAAGAAAAAGTCCCCTTGCTTCACCACTGAATCACTCTTCGTAATTGTGGTGACTGTCTTTAGAGTTATTACTGTATTTCTGTTATTCACCTCTATTGAAGTTTTGCATGAGTTTACATTAAGATGAAAGAGAAGGGCACCTTGCTTCTAGACTGAATTCCTTTATTTCATTCTTTAACTTACAATAATATTGTTTCAGACAAGCATTCTATCTGATATTGTTACACCTTGGCGCCAACAAAAACACACAACCGAGGCTAATGCCAATCCAGAAACAGGCAAGGGATCTGTATAACATTTGAGCACTAGAATAAACAGAAAACAGAGGATAGCACTAATCGGGCTTTGCCTGGCACCCTTGTTTATCTAAAGTTTTTGGGGCATCCAGTCTTTGCATTTTAAGTGGTTTTATTTGCTGGATCTTTGAGAAATGTTGAAGATACAATTTTGTAAATATTACTGTGGCATTTTCGCTTCTCCGAGAAACACCTGGTATTTTTTTGTTTCACTGTATTGCGATGCATAACATATCCATTCTTAATACCAATGCACAGGCTGTCTTTAAATGTGTCTTAAAAACACCCACCATGAAAAGTGGGCTCCAGAGTCCATACCTTCTGCCTGCAGAGGTTTTTCTTTCACTGCCACATACCAATGCAATCGATAACTGTTGGAAAAAAAGCGCCCAGAAAAATCGAAAAAAATGATTTTGCTTGGTCTGACAATGCTTCTTGCCGGGGATGGATCCAAACCTGGCCCTCGCTGTTTATCAGAGGGTGCTGTTAAATAGCATTTGTAAGCCTGTTTCCATTTCTATTCTTCCCGTTCTCATTGTTTTCATTGGTCACCGATAGCATTGGTTTGTGATGGTCCACATTTTTTTTTTCTCTTTTGCAGGCCCGGAAGAATAAGAGCAGCATCACTGCATGAGACTTGTCCAAAAAGGATTCTGCATCTGGATTGATACAATGCCTGCAAGGATATATACTTCTGAATTTTTTTTGGTGATGAGCATATAATAGATATTGTAGATTTCCAAACTCTTCATTTTGAATGGATATCAGATTTCCAAATAACTCTTAAATTTTTTGCTTTCTTTCTTGACTTCATGAAATTTAATGTATATCACTGACTACATAATGATGGGGCTGTTTTTAAATCCATGTTTTATGATATCATGGAGGTGTCGTGACATTGGGCTGTTCTCAGAAAACTTGCACATTTGGGATGATAAGCATGCAATACACATTTCTGATGTTTATGGCTGCCTTAGTAATAGAGTGAGAGAATTAATCGGATGCCCGATTGGGTGCACTTCATCGTATCGGTGTCCTTTCTCACCCCTCTGCTACTCCAAATTAGCGGAGCTATGTGTTGTATTTTCCAACCTTTGAAATAGTTTGAAATGTTAGGAGAACTTCCCTTTACCAATTGTGCAAAGAGTTTTGCTCTTATTTCTTGACACTGGAAAGTTGGGCAATCTGTTCTGAATTGAAATCAAGTGCTTCACTGTTCAAGAATCGACAAGGATTTGTTGTTGCCAAAGTTGGTTAACAATGAAAAACCTTCTAAGCTGAAGTAGAAGTAAAATGTTGTGAAAAACCTGTTGCATAGTGGAAGTGCCAAGACCATCCTCCGCAGGGTCTAATAGCCCATGCCAGAAAAATCGGGATGCGCTCGTGAGTACAGTTACATGGGGGTGTTATGTTCTGGCCAAAGTTCAATTGACAGTGCTTTGGCTGCTTGTTGGGTGTGTAAAACAAATTGCATACAATATAATTTAACTCCATAACATTTTATCGAAACTCAAAGGTTGCAGAACAGTAAATGGGAAAGGAATGAACTAGTGAATTACAAGAAAAATGAAATATGAGATGCACACTGAATTTTGCATACCAAAATATGCATATTGATTCGAACCTTTGTCATGTTGTATGCTTCCTTTGTCTAGATTAATTATATTAAGTTTTGTCTTTCGCATCTTTGTCGTTTGACAATCAATTGGACATGCCAGAATATGCATATTTATGTGTGTTATGAATGCATCTACACCAGCCTCCATCCATCCCCATGTGCCGCCTTTGGCATATCTATTGCACCCTTCTAGTGCAATTGCTAGTTTATAGATCTCTTGTCTGTATGTATGAACCAATTATTGAATAGAATTATTGATTTTCATCGTGTAAATTCTTTATTTGGCATCAGAGCGGGTGAGATTGAAAGATTGGGGACTACAATAAGCTTGGGGCAGATTCAGTAAGTTTTTGGTTGTCTTGATTATGGAAGCATCTCATAGAAATTTGTTTTAGATTAGATTAGTGAGGTAGTTCTTGAGTGTGGGTAGGAGCAGTGAAGTGCCTTGCCTGTTGCAAGGTGCTATTGTATTTTTTGTATTGAGGCATAAGAGTTTGTTCTATTAAGAAAATGACAACAGTTATTGTGAGAAAGTAGTATGAGTGTGTAGGGGAAAAAGGGTAAAGGCACTATACAAAAATAAGGGAGAGAGTGGTTAATTGAATGTAGTATGGACGTCCCTCAAAAGAACACTGACTGCATGTGCATTTTAGAACAGCTGCCAGGACTTCTGTAGAAAAGTTTGAGAGGCTTGTGTCAGAAAAAGTGCAACATTAGTATAGAACACAAAAGCTTGTTTAATAGCAAGAAAGACGCCTTTTATGTGAGGCTTTGCAAACACAAAAGCATCATGTGTGAAGCAATTAAGAAACAAATCTAGATGCAGCCTGTAGGCGTCATCGGCCCGGGTACTTGTGAAGAGCTAGACGAGCTACTGTTTGAAATCTTGGAGATAATCTGCAAGCTGTGAGAGAGGCCCAGAGAAGATCAGAACTGTCATTCACAGAGTGGCCGGCCATATGAGAAAAGTGACTTCATAAATACATTCTGCTTGAATATTCTCCATCAGAGCCCCTGAATTGCAGCCCTGTGGGTTCCTATTTATCATCGGATTTCCATCTTTCATTTCGGTGCCACTACAGTTCTGTATTCTACTCATCTCTTGTACACCTACTACAGTTCCTGTGGAATATACGGCCTTCTTGACTTTCAATCATCGATTGATTCTCACTGTCGTGCAATCTATTTACTGGATGTGATTGTTACAGAACCCGTTTGTATGCATTCAATAGTCAATGATTTTGACGCTCTGTGCACGGATGATCTATCTCCGCCCACATACGTGACATGCATCAGACCCGTACCCAACAATCCTTCACAAGATCCCTCAACGACATTCAAATTCAGAATAGTATTTAATAGCTTTTAAGCTATTGTAAACATTAGGTTTCGATTTAATGTTTGGTTTGTCTAAATCATAGTTTGCATACTCGGCGAGTACAAACCATTTTTGACCTGGGCAAGTACTCGCCAAAATAACTCGCCGTCGAGTATTTGCAGAAAACTCTCCAAAAAATCGTCGACTACTCACCGAGTACTCTCCAAAAACCGGCGAGTAATCTCCAAAAACCAGCGAGTATTCTCCAAAAACCGACGAGTTTTCATTTGAAACATTTTGTAACTATATTTTGCATTAAATTTATGTTTTATTAAAGAAATTAAGGTATTTTTAAGTTGCCGAATATTGCCAAGTTCATTAAAGTCTATAATCTTTTGTAGAGTTATATGCCTAGTCAGTCATTTTTGATCATCAATTAATTAGTGGTCAAGTCAATAAAAGTGGTCTGTCTTTATTTAGTCATTTAAAGTCATAAGGTATTATTTTGTTGTTTAGCATGATATTTTATTAGAGATCAGGATATAGGGTTTCGTTTGTGTTGTTAGACGTTATTGTTTTATTAGTCCCATCATGTAATTTGCTAAACATTTATTTTATAGTGATCACAATAAAATTTGACAATTTGACAAATAATATTTAAGTCTAGAATTCAAGTCAATGTATATTGTTTTTCTTAGTCAAAGTAAAGATAAAATCTCATTGTAAGATGTGTTTGCAGGGTACCCAACATCCCATGGGTGTGTAGTCCTATGAGGAGGGGATTTTTCTCATTAACAACCGAAAAAACAACATGCAATTCAGCTTCAAGACGCATGGAATGGTCGATGTATTCCCGACTATGGCTTGGTTGAGGGAGTTTCCGTCCATCAGAATATGTGTAAAGAACATGTTTGTTTTAGTTCTTGAGTAGTATTTTCTTTTCCATGTCCATACTAAGGGGGTGGAATGTTGGGAATATAATATTAGTACTCACATTGTGTGTGTGTGTGTGTGTGTGTGTGAAAATGTATTTAGGATATTCGATATGTGTGAAGCATGTGTGTGTATAAATTGTTATGAAACAACTCAATGCGCTTGAATGCGAGAATGTAGGGACTTTAGGATATGAGTGACTCCTTGTTTATAGGAGATCTCTTGTCTATATGTATGAATTAAATATTGAATAAAATTGTTGAGTTTCATCATGCAAATTCTTCACATCCTAATTCAGAAAATGTTTTAAACCATTCAATCCCATGATTTTAATGTAAAATTGATCGTGTAAAATATCCTATCATTATCTTATTGAGGAATTGATAGTTCAATGTTTCCTATGGTTGTAAGTATGGTTAGCTGTAGCAATTCTATATTATGTCACAGAACTGCTTCCCTAGCAGTCAAAACTTAGCAAGTTAAATGGTTTTTCTTCTCGGTAAATAACACTGTAAGTTGAATACGGATACCCAAAAAATTACAATACGTACAAAGAATTATTTGGAATGAGGATTGGACAGATATCCTCCAGTAAGAAATATTTCCAAGAAAAAAATTACAATAGACAATTGGAAGTTGCCCAACATACATACCACAGCAACCAAAACTACAAGCTCCTCCCAATGTTTCTCATTTGCAAGTTGAACAGCAACACTATCGCTTCCATCGGTTTCCTATATAAGAATAAACTACAAATATTAGAAAGACCATTTTGGCTGAGTGATAACTACAACAAGAGCATATTCTCATAAACACGGACAACAGTTATCTGTTAATAAGATAAAAAGATTATATTTTTCAAGTGCATGATACATCAGTCACAAAAAATACCAAAACATGTCCAGCTATTTAAAATAAGCCATCTAGGATGTTCCAAAGTACCTTTCCCATTGTCCACTTAACAAATCCACCATAAAGGCTGCGGCAAGCACTTCCAGAACCTTGACTGCAATTCATTCTAATGTTAGAACATCATGTTGCATGCTGACAAGAACTTTGCAAAGGTGAATGTTAACTACCAATAATGACTTACATTGTGGAAAAACAGGTTTAAGTTCTCGCATTCCACATATTCCCTTCATGTCAGGACATTTATGGTCATTTTCATAATACTTGTCAAGCAAAACTGAAATGTTTCTCAAAACAAAAAGGTGTTCTCAGACTTTCTCAAGTGACGGCACAATAAATCCTAACATATTCTTGAGCAGCAACATCATGGATATTTCTGGCTTTCTAAAAAGTGTTAAATTCCTTTGCTTGCAAGGAGAAACATTTGATGACAATGGAATCATGATCTATCTGGTTTATCATGTATATTTAGCCACACAATCTTATAGCCATTATACATCTAAACATTTTCTGTGTATGTATCAATACTTCACAAAGACATAGCTAGGCATTCACAAAAACATGTGAACCTACATAAGTAAGAAACAGATGTATGCAAAGGCATATACATGAACATGTTGTCATGCACACAAATGTATTTGTGTACATGCAATTGTCCGCAGATTTATGACATGTTATTGTTTTTGATATCAGGGAGAAGAACCCAATCTTCAATACATGATGATGAAAATGATGATTTAGTTTGTGTGGATGTGAAGAGTCATGTTTCTGATGTTCAACATGATGAATCAAATTTGGAGGGATGTGATAATTAATCTGCTAGTCATTCGCAATGTCACAGAGATGCTGAAGGTGCTGAGCATGGATTTGTTCAGAGTTGTTTCAAACTTCAATCTTCAAGAAGGGTGTTGGACTAGATTCTCCAGCTGTAGGTCACACTTCTGTTGGTTATCATGTACAGTCTGATAAGTCTGCTCCACTAAAAGATAGTCACAGAGCAATGGTATTAGCAGATAATATTGTTCAGTCTAAAAGTCATGTGGGTTGCAATGTTGTCTGTCTTAATTGATGGTTCTCACGCCCTTGGTTTCACTGTTGTTTCCAGTTTCCATTCCATCAAATTTGCAGTGTGGATGGTAAAGAGTTTTATGGTAATGAAGGTGACAACATAACGCTCTTGGCATCCATGGAGATTGTATCATTGTTCCTTTTACCACAGTTTACTCCAGGTGAGTGGTCAGACTTTATACACATTGAATATTTACACGGATGTATAATACATGTGTGTATAGACAAACATCATGCTTATGGTCTATGTATTTGTGTTTATATGCACGTTCGTATACCCACATGTACATAGTCTATGTATATAGTATATACACATGGTTGCGTATGTGCACACGTGAATAGTTTGAGTATATATGTGTGTGTATACACTCTATATATGTTATGTTGCTGGGGAGTATGTGAATATTAAAGCCTAATTGGAAAATGTATTGTCTGCAGGTCCCTAGGATGGAAAATGAAGGCTACTGTGGTGGGGTGAGACTGGTAATGGCAACTTGCAAGATGTTCTTCAAATATTACAATGATCACAAGATTGGTATAATGGGTGGCAATTTCACTGTCTTATGGCACCAATATTCCTTGACAGGTATTTTATATCATATCATACGACTCTGAAAGAGCAAGATCATACTCAGAAAACGTGCAGTAGTTTGAAAGCATTAGCATTTTGTTTTTGTTTCTAATGGAACTGATAAGTCGGGCCTCTCTGTTTACATAATTTAGCTAATTTCATTTATGATGTTTAAACCTTGATCCTTACATATGGAGATCTGGAGTCAGGACAGAAGTATTAGGTAAGACTGTAGTAACTCTATTTTCAAGTAGATGTGGTCACATCACGGATCCAGATTCATTTTTCAGTGAGATTATTGGAATCCTTGTTGCTTTCTTCATCTGTGGTGTGTGGGAGCATGTCTTATGTAGTGAGACTAATTCTCTCTCAGCATAGGAGAGTTGAGGGTTTCTACGCAGTATTTGGCTATGCACGTTAAAGCCAAACTTGCTTGCTTTGTACATATGAAGATTCTCTGTCTCTTAGTGACGAAGCTCAGATTTTAGCTTTTCTAGCCTTTATAGAGAGGTTTTCCGTGAAACTGTAATTTTCAGCTGATGTCACTCTCTTGTTATCAGGTGTAACATCAGATGCAGATCTTCCAAAACACTAAATGAAAAAACATAACTTTTGCTTCAAGGCACCGAGGATTCTTTCTAACTCTCCATGGTCGGAATTTTTGTTTCCCAAGTTCCCTGGGACTTAAATCTCAGAAAAGAAAACCACCATGCATGTAAGGAATTATCCTCTAATACTGATGCTGTGAAAGGTGCCACCAGTTGAGTGGAGTCGTGAAACATGGACGAGCTATAAAATACCATTAAGATACATGTCAAACATCTTCATTATCTCCTTATATTAACAATTTAACCTTGGTAATTGCTTTAAGGATAAGGACAATAAGGTTGATGCCAATGTGTATATTGCAATCATGATCTGTACAAATAACTTGAAATAATGCACATGCATCATTATAATATCAGTTCCATCAATAAGCATTGTAGGATACATTGTACATAAAAGGGTACGAGGCATCACTATGAGTACACTATTTCAAACATGAAGGGTAAGACTTAAGGGTGAGGATATAGATTGGAAATGCTCTCAGCCTGAAGTTATATGATAACAAATTTTATGGTCCATAATCTTTATGTTCCATAATCGGGCTATTCTACAAATAAGCACAATCCACAAAACCGATATTTTACAATAAAATACAATTAGAGTCTTATATTCACTCCAATATTTCTCAACTTTTTGTGTATGAAGAGACAACTTTAGAATAAATTGAACTGAAATCCAGAATTTTGAACTTTTTGTGTATCGGAAATCAACTACAAAATATGTGCAGAATCAAAATACAAGAGAACATGCATCCACATGTAAAATGCAAATATTTACTGCAGAGAAACCCTATTGGGGTTAGAAACCTCCACAACAAAAGATATAGAAATAGTTTTATTCATTTTGGAAGACTTTGTGGTATAAACAAAGATATGATTTCACCTTTGAACAATTACATTGTGATTCCTCATGTACGTAAAATACTATGGTGGTCTCCTCAGTTTCTGACTACTCTCATTCTCTATAAATAGCTTTTGAGGATAATTTAACATTGAATTTTCTTCGTTTCCTTGGTCTGTTGGAAGTCAACCCAATTCTGTCCATTAGATAAATGTCAACTTCCCTTGATATTGTGGTGCTGATGGGGCATCCCAATTGGCACCTTCAGTTACTTCCATTTTTGCAGCTCAAAATATGTAACCTTCCTGATGGTGCTGCCCCATGACCCTTGCTCACCAGCATGGAAGAAAATGTGCAAGAAGTGGCCATTGCCCCTTGATCCCATAAAGGGAGCATTGGAAAAGGAGGATATCTTGGTTGGTGCTGGAGCATGCTGAATAGGCTTCTATGTTGATCAAATCTGCTTCGTCTGTCCTCGATGGACACCCTCCATCCGACCACCTTATGTTGCTCTCTCTCTCTTTTCACATAATTCATTGTGTATCATTTTAGTGAGCAGGGAGCTCCGCTTGGAAGTTCACAACACACATTCTTCTCAAACATGCAAGTTCTCATCATCTGGAGACTGTTTTATTTGGTAGGTCATAACCTTTTATTTGCAATTCAGAATCTATGTTACCAGGGTTAGTCCCCCACCCTCCCGTACCCCCTGGATACGTACCCGGTACGGATATGTTCTGGGTATGTACTGGGTAAGTCCTGGGTACGTTTTGATGTATCCGTGACGTACCCGGGACGTATCAATATTGTTGGGCAGTGGTGGGGCTCAAAATTTATTTTATTTTGACTCAAACAAACTTCAGTTTTATCGAGGACTCGACTAGGAGGGCATGGCAACCACAAGGAAACCTGGAGATTGTTTAAAATCCCTCTAGTTTATTGAAGAGAAAATATTCAAAGGATATCAAGAACGTTTGAGGTGATTATTTGGGATCATCGCAATTGGCCAAGGAAAGAAGCTATTCAATTACATTTGGACATATATCTGAGCCTCTGTACAAGTTATTTATGAGACCAAATCTCAGGTGATCTTCAGTACTAAAAGAAAAATTTGGAACCGGAAATTGCATAGCTTAAAGTTTCAAAGAGCATCCTGTCCTAGAAATTATTAAGGCGCAACATTGACTCCTTCCTGCATCCTTAAGGAGGATTAGAAGGTGATTTTGGATAATGTGAATACAAGAAACAACCATTGGACTGACCTCTTTAGTTATATCATTGGCAGGTTAGAATCAGCCTAATTAAATAGGTCCTTCAGGAGCTCCCTATATACATCTTTTATGGCCACCATCGCAACACAAAAATTAATCTCAAAAAAATGGATAAAACACGAAGGAATATAATATTTATATATCATAGACAATGTAAAATGTTAAGTATATTGAATGTTTTCAACATTGATGTGTACTATATTTTTCAAGTTTTGTATTTCTTATGGACTAAAAAATGAGTAAAATGAGTATATGAATAAAACCTATATATTTTTATTTTTTATATTTTTTTAATATATATGTACAGGGACGTATCCAAGACGTATCGTACCCAAGGGTTTTTTTAAATTGACGTATCCGCAAATCAAACCCGTACCTGAACTTGTATCCGTACCCATATCTTGGGCCCCTGGCAAAATAGTTCAGAATTGAGTGTTGCATTACTGTTGGAAAGTATAGATTGTACTATTTCTTTTGAGTGGTTGCAGTCCACATTATGGGTCCGTATTGAGTGATTGATGGCTTCCCATAAAATTAAAAATCTGTGCCGACATGCATTATAGGGTCCAATTTCACCTCAAAGCAAAGAGGAAACCACGTTAACACAAGTTTTTGTCTTTCCTATACTAGCTGCTGTGGTTCTGGAGCCCTTATATGCAAGTTGCTCCACCCTGGGCCTACCACAAAAATAAAATTTGAGATATGCTAAAGTGAAGTAGACGTTCCCAAAACAGAAAGAACAAATAGGAGATGATGATGGGGGCAAGTGTGAGGTTTCCCTCAAGGGTTTATAAACTTGCCCCATGTCTTCTTTTAGATCAGCATGTTCATTATAGTTTATTTGAGGGATTGATGGAACTCTTCACATTCAGCGTGTACTTTTCATTTTATTAGTGGATGCTTGCAGAGTGCATGTTTATTGCTTTATGCCCCTTTGGAATGGTTTACTTGTAGGAAACGGAAACGGGTTCATGATGTCTTTTGCATAGTGAGACCGGCATTACTTTGTGCACCCCAAGGGCCATCTAGGAGTTTATCAAGTATCTTAATGCAAAATTAGTGGCTGTACCAGCAGAATTGGTGTTTGAGTTTGTAGGGATGGAGACCACTTGATATAATGCAAACAAATATTGTGAAATTCATAACTATTTGTAGCAATGATGTTTCCCATAGGTTTGGAAAGGGACCTAGATGTGCTGCATACATATGCAGAAGCAATAATATCAAGTGAAACAAGATTGAGAAAATTATAAAACTGGAACAAAAATTGTTTAATCTGTGTGTTGTTTTGTACGTGGCATACTCTAGAAGGAGACGTCTGGCTCCTTATCTTCTACCTATCTGCTAGTTATCCAATGCTACAGATGTGTATAACTATATAACAAAGTTATGAGGGCACAGAGAACAGTTATGGAAGTTGAACCCCTTGGGCTTCCATGTGTGACTCTTTACCTTCCAATGTTAATGTGGCTTGTATGCCAACAGATTCTCTTGCATAACGTGAGCTATGGAAGTGCCACTTGGCATGGTGCAGAGTGTCTACATGATGGATGCATAACTTGGAGGTTCTACACAAGGGTCGAGTTACATTGTATGTCTCTAGATGTTGCACAGATGGTCGAGCCTGTGTAAAGGTTGTGCGCATGGCATGATATGGTGCATTGCAGTGTAGGTTGCAGAGTAGTCTTTAGAGCTATGCAGCATGGATCTTGGTGCTCCATGGGATATGCAGGATGCAGGGAGTTGCATGCAGGCGCTCAAAGCACGGAGGATGTGCGACATGTTTTGTGGAGCTGCACTGAAATTTGGGGGGGGGCAGGTGCAAGTTACTAAGGCACTCAAGGTACAAACATTAGGTGGCATAGTTGTGCAAACAAATTGTTCAACCTTTCTTGAGAAGCAATTGTCTTATTAGTCTAGGGCAACAGGCGTGGAAGATTCGCTTATAGCTGCATCTTGGTGAACCATTTTTCTTTGGGATCACTTTGACCTACCATTGCAATTTTGTATTCCAGCACAAATTCCCAGGTGTAAATGATTTCCAAGATCTGATTTGTTTCTACCAATTGCAGTTGTGTTGTTGTAGGCAGTGATTGTGAAGCAATCTTCTCGCGAGTTCTCGTGGCATGACTAGAGCATAGAATCACTTCAAGAATCCAGTATCCCTTATTGGCCACTAAATATGGTAGCTATGCATGTATGCACGCCCAAGGTTTATATCATAGACATTAATCGGTGCTGCATCATAAACCAGTTCCTCTCTGAAAGCATCAATAGCATATGAGAAACTGCAATGATGAGCGATTATGTATTCCTTCGGTGATGCAGGAACTGATCCATTCCAAAGTGTAAGGACATGGGTGATGCATGGTTGGCAAGTCCGGTCACTTGATGGTTGCTCAGGGGATCTGCTTTTCAGTCTTTTTTTGAGGCTGCCTCATTTTTGGGGTCTGAGTTTTCGAAGAGTGCTCAAATTTGGGGGTACCGTCTGTGGTGGAGACATCATCATGGATTCACATGCCTCCCTGCTCTGTTCCCAGTGGTAGGATTGTTCTCTTATCTGAGGTTGGAGCTTGTGCACCGTTACAACAATGTTGACTGTTGTATGTACCTTTTCAACTCAAGTGAGTCGGGACTTGGCTTTTGCGAGTTTTTCTTAGGCCTGAAAGGTAAGGGATGCTTGCAGGATCTGCTTTTCAGTTTTTGAGGCTGCTCATTTTTTGGAGCTGAGATTTCTAAGAGTGCTTGAGGGGGGTGCCATCTGTGGTGGCAAGGCTGACATATGAAGAGGGTTGTAACTTGTCTTGCCCATACCAATCGCAATGTTTTGGCCTTATTTATGGATGGTTGTTTATCAGTGCCTAGTAAATTGCTGGGGGAACGTCAGCAGTTGGGACTTGTTAGCATGCAATAGGAGGGAGCACTGGACTGTCCGTTCCCGTCCATTTCGTTTTTAGTTCTCAAGAGCCATCTTATGATCCTGTGCCGGTACTCAAGTTGAAGTGCATGCTTAGTGCCTACACAGTGGATCATTCAGAATCAAGCCTTGCTATATATGTCTGACCACACCAGTCTTCAGTCTTGGTATCCAGCTCTTTCCTCCAATTGATTGAAAGGTCCATTCCTCACATGACTATTTGTATTTGTATTTAGATCATATTGTTTGGTGTTTGACCTCTTTAGTTTTATTTCCTCTGGTCATTAGAAAAAAAATGGCTTTTCAAAAAAGATTCCCAAGAAAGAAGGAAAGTACATTAATATCCATGAATAGCCAAAATAGATAAATGAGACTCAGAAAGTATAATCAATTATAAAATAGAAGTACTAGGATAAAAATTGTAATACCCTAGGTTATGAAAAGTAAACTAAACACAAAAGTAAACAATAAAGCTGAACAAAGAAAGTGGGGTAAAACTGAAATGGTGGTTGAACCCAAGGCAATAAGACATAGGACAAGCATAAATAGCCCTGCAAGGGAAGGACCCCTCAAAGAAACGCAGCACTGATAAAGATCAAGCAAGAGACCAAGTATCATTTGGTTTTAATGCTTTGTCAAGATCTGTTGTTTTTTAGTCCTGACTCTGGCTCTTCTGTTCATGGTCAAGCTAATGCTGATAGGGTTGAAGAATCTGATGCCGTCACTGAAGGCCTACATGCTATACATGGAATGTTTTCTAGAGGTGGTTTGTCACTACGAAATTGAAGAGAGAGTTTCTATTGGGTATCAAAGTTGTATTGACTCAACTTAACACCATTGGTAACTCTGTTGGATTAGTCTGATGAAGGCTCTGGTGCAGATCTGAAGGAGGTCATGCTTGATAAAGAAGTGATGGTTCTTTATGGACCTCCCAAAAAAATATAGTATGATTTCGAGTTTGGTTTTAGGACTGGTACAGTGATTTTAAGACTGAGTGTCCTCCTACTTTACTTTGTACCCTCGTTGGGTTAGATAATTTGTTTAGAACTTTTAAATCAATATTAAAAAAGTAACTGGTCTTGTGTACTAACCGAGCAATGGCTGAAAGTTCCCCCTGATATCTTTCCTCGATGTCCATTAATTTTGCAAGGCCATAAACTGCAGAAGAAGCCAACAATGCACAAATATGAGACTAACAATTTACATGGCACAGGTTGAATATCTAAAACTTGTAGTTAATAAAATATCAATAATAAGAAAATAAACTTAAACCTAGACAAGCAAATCCAGCAGCAGACGAAGCCAATCCTGCAGCAGTTGGGAAATTATTATGTGATGCAATATGCAAGTGAAGACTTTGCCAATCTTCTTTCCGGATAACAATCCCATTCTTCTCATCCACTACATCTTTTGCTCGAGACCTGATTTCTCTCAGACAATTCTGGTATCTCTCACCGGCAAGAGAGACTTCCTGAAAATGGATCAAGAATTAAATCACATATTTCTAAAATGACTCAAATATATTTTAAAGGTCCAACAAATGACCCAAAAAATCACATATTTCTAAATTACCCAACTGCTTTTTTTCAACTCTAGAGGATGACCCAAATTTACAAAAATATCATTGCTAAGAAACCAATTGAATCATTGGTACAGAAAGAATAACCAGAGTAGGTCAAATAATACATACATTAACAGTTGAGAAAGCAAATAAAACAAATCAGGAGTGCAAATATTCAAGTAAATTAACAGTTGAGAAAGCAAATCCAAATAATTCATACATTTCTCAACAACAAAACTGGTTTTCTAAGGTTACTAAGGGGTTGTGGTGTAATGGTAATTGGGGATACTAATAGTGGCTTTGATCCATATTGAAATCCCCCTCATTTCCCATAATTCCAATGGATGTGTGGCCAGGCTGTAGTGTAATCACAATTATGAGATTTTGCAAGGTTTGGAAAACTAGCTGAGTTCCAACCTCAGTTAACCCTAGCAAGTCCATATAACTCCTCAAAAGACTAGCCACTGAATAAAAATAAAGCAGAAATACAGAAAGAAAAAAACCTTAAAACTACAAAAATCAACCTCCATTCTTCAATTTAACAAGACAAAAACAGAACCTCGCTTTCTCATTTTAAAAGTGTGAGTCTGTTTAGCAGCATCACCCACGAGAAAAAAAAGATTTTCAGCATGGAGGAATCCATTTAAGTGTTTTGATCAAGTTTTTTTGGGTTATTATAATTGTGTTTTAACCGATTTTGCCAGGTTTTTGCTTTTTGTTCTTTTCTGAATCCAAGTGTAAGTCCAAAATGGGCCTGTCAATTCCGGATCTTAATACAATGGTTGTAATATTTATAAAATGCACTGTAGAGTGACCTATATTTATAAATCTTGAGACTATTCTGAAGGCAGTCATTAACCTCGCCCAAAAACTACCAAGCAACAAAAAAAAAAGTGTGATTGTTAAATGCTTGGAAAATGACCCAATACTAAAATCGATTATTTCTCTCAAATGCAACTGTTTTTTCAGGTCCAAAGATGACCCAACAAGCAATCACTGACCTTTTCATCAGATTAAACAATATTTTGAGGTCCCAAAAACAGCCCAATAATGAAAACCCAAAAAGAAAGAAACAACCAAATATTTCATTTTTTAAGGTCCATAAGCACCAACCTTGCCATTAAGCCACATTCTGTCAGATATGAATGATGGACTGACTGCAACAGTTGTAGTAGCTGAAAGATGCTCAGGATCCAGTGTGACACTGATGCTATCATTGATGGGAAGGATCAATTTTTCATCTCTTTTGCCCCAATACTTTATCACTGCTATATTAGTAGGCGCTCTAGCAGTAACCATTAATACCCAATTCTGTGATTCTCCTTCCATGGTTGAATTGAATTCGAAACTGTCAAAAGAAAAAATAAGATATATTAATTGAGCATAACTGAAATGATAACACTTCCATACAACTAGGATTTTTTAAAGCAGTTAGGGAAAATTTATGTTGCAGTATGGTGTGGATGGGACGTTGTCAATACCATATAGATTTTCAAAACTGTGTTGTGGGTAGGACCTAAAAGCAAACATAAATTCATTCCTTTTCAACCCTACATGCATGTATGTCCAGGTTCCTTGAGAAATTTCCCATATTGGTTGGTTGGATATTGTGGTCTTGGGGGTTGACACGCTTTTAGAGACTTAGGCTACATCTCCTCTTTTTATTGAGCTGGTGGCCGTATGACAAAAATAAATCATGGAAACAGTAAATTTTAGAATCTTTTTCCTGAAAAAAAAGAAGCAAATATGTTTTATCGTGGCAAGCTTGAAGGTGGAAAAAAAAAACCTAGAAGTTTTCAGCACATAATCCTATTTTTTAGGAAAATATTTCTCCAAATGTATTTTTATGAATAAACAAATTTGGCTTAAACTTTTCTTATAAATAATATTGTGACACTTCCAAATATCATATCCAAAAAAATTGCACTATATGCTTAGATTTTTTTTACACCATTGGACCATTTTTATTACAAATGCTCCTAAAATTAATCTGAAACACTCACTAAAAGAATTTAAGAACCCGCCCTTCTATAGGGAAGCAGCTGATTATCTTGTTAAAAGGCACTTTTGATAATTTCTAAAAAAAACTTATAGTACATCCAAATCATTTCACAATCCATCCAAATCATTCCAGACTGTTAAAAATTTGTAGGAGCACATTTACTACAAATGTCTGTATTGTTAGTAGCATGCACTAAGGAAATTTAAGAGCCCCCTTCCACAGAGAAGTTTACAGTCCATCCAAATTATTCCAGAGTCCATCCAAATCATTCTGGAATGATTTGAATGGAATTTGGATGAACTGTTAAAAATGTAGAGATTTTCGAGAATACCTTTTTGCAAGACACTTTGTCGTTTCCCTTGCAAGACACTTTGTCATTTCACTTATTGTCTAGTGTAGTTTTTTTTGGGGTGTGATTCCTTCGTGCCCACTTTTATTTATTGAGCATAAAATTATATTTTATTTCTTAATAAATGGCAAACATTCAATAAAAAATGAAAAATGTAATTCGATCTTTGTGGTCATGGACATGTGGAATGAACTTACGAGTGCTTGCAAGCTGCCAAAATAAGCATCAAATATGGTATATATGAAGAAAAGTTCCTAAGATGTTAATAAATGGTTATTCATTAGATAGATCAAATTGGTTTTCCCTGTATATTATTTTTATTATAATTGTTTTCAAATATTGGTTAATACATTCATCAATTATAAATAGAAATTTGGCTTTTAAGCCACCAATTACTTAGAAATATTGGAATTACAATTGTTTACATTGACATTTATGATGTTTATTAAGAAGTTGGACAGATTTATGGGGGCATACATACCTAAGGGTTTCCTACCAAATTCAAACTTTGGTCAGCCCCCCAATTTACCACTCCATCAAGCCATAATAAAAAAACTCTCTTGTATACTTTAAAAAAGGCATTTTTAATTTTTACCTAGATAGAGGTCTTACAATGGAATTGATCTTTAACATAGCAAAAAAAAATTAACGAATGGATAACGAACACATAATTTTTCTTGGAAATGTGTGACCTTTGTCCGATCTACCATAATGAGACAGAGTGGTTGTAACTTGTAACTAATGCCATTTTCTGATTAAGTGCAGGAAACAAGCAGGAACAAGTTATTGTAACCATTTTAATTGTGAATCAAAATAAAAAAGAAAACGGCAGTTAATTGGTGTAGATAGCTAATTTTTGTAGAGGACTAGTTAATTGCTATGATATTTGTGTATTAGTTTGTTTATAAATAATTGGATCAAAATAGACTCTTATTGACTCTCAACTTGCTTTTTTGTGTCACCAACACCCTCAACTTTTCTTCTCGCTTGTCAACTTCTCATTCTTCTCAATGTGGGCCCCGTCCTATCTCTTTTGCTCCATTTTCTCATGTTGCCCCACTCTATTATAACATTTTCTCTCTTCTCCCTGTTTTTGGTAATGATTTTGTCCATTTTCCATTTTTGCAAGAAAGTGACCATTTTCGTGGCACATGAAAACAGTCACGTGTATTTTATGGAACCTTTTAATCAACTTTGATTTTATTGAGTATTGTACCCCCCTTTTGGTTGGTTTTAGTGCCCATTATGTTTTGGATTGCACGTCAATAGGATCCTAATTTTAATTCAAGAAGTCTATTAATCCAAAGGCACACTAGTGCATAAAATACAAGATTGCAAGTAAAATGAGAGCACACCCATATTCTAGTTGTAAGGAAATAACTTGTTACTTTTGACGCATCCCTCTGTCAAGAGACTAATTTCGAGCATATATAAGCATAGAGATGATCCTAATTGTTGCAAACATTGAAAAGATAAGAGTTGGATCAATTGCACTCCATAAGACTGCTTTTTGAATCCATTATACTTGTTTGGTGTTTGCCTCATTATTATCCAGATGAGAGGCCTACTAAATATCAAGGAAGCTCAACTTTTCTCTAGTTTAACACATGCTCCAAAACACTTTGTTTTCCTTATGCATTTTGTAGACCTAGAGGTTGGATTAGGGCTCCAAAGAAGGTCAATTTCCCAGTGATTCACTAGTGATTGAGACAAACCAAGACATGCTTTCGCACATTAGTGCATGCATAACCCATTCGTTAAGTCAAATCCAGATTTGTGGATACAAAATCATTTTCATAGCAGGCCTGCCATTTTCGTCGCACACGAAATTGAGAATCGTCTAACAAAAACGGTCAAAGGGATCTGACACTGATTTTTCTAAGAGTTGATCGTCTTGAAATCTGGAATTGTTTTCCTTGAATTTCCACTAACTATTGTTGACAAAAATGCGCGAAATCGAGTATTATCCTAGGAGAACCCTAATTGTCCTAGGCAATTACTATTTTTATATGATCTAGATAGCCTCTTTCATGCAATTGGATATGTATTTATTAATTTGATATGAATTACATCTCATTGCAATGTGTTGTGGTTAGTTTAATGCATTTTTAATGTGAAACCACTTTCCAAATCTACAATTGGCTTTCATTTTTCGTCAATTTAGATTTGTTATTCCCATTGTTACATGAAATTCTAATATAGGGATTTTGGTTATTCCCAGGTTTAAGAGAAATGGTAATGATCTCTTTGATGAACATTCTTTGACATTGACAATGCACATGCAATATGTGGCTTCCAATTTATTTTGACACATCTTGACGGCCAACAATTGCTTATTAAATCTAGTTGTGGTGGGGTTGCTAAGTCGGTTAAACTTTTCCTGCTCAAACCTATCAACGTTCTGATATATTTTCTCTGTATTCCCATGACATTCTTATATAGTTTTATTACTGACCAGATCAGGTCAATTGAAAGCAATTAATGAGAAAGAAAATTTGTTTATCTTCAGTGTTTTATGATAGCAAATCACTAAATTCACTTCTCTGTAGATTTTCCAGACTCCCTTAAAGTTGTGGTTGTGGAAAAGCAGCCATGCTCATGCTTTCCGTTGACATAATTCAACTAAAAGTAATTTAGGTTTGTAGCATAATTAAGCTTCAAGAATTTGTGTTAGGACATACTTATGTTGTAGTGGGCAGGTGGTGTGTTTCTTTCAAAAGGAAAGTGTTAGTTCAATGAATAGAAGACCTCCCGCGAGTAATTATAAAGGATTACATGGATGTAGTTAAGAAATCAAAAGTCCAAGCAACTAAAAGTAGTAAGTGTCTCGATTAAAAAAGGTGCTTAAAGAGATCACATAAGGAAATTTAACGTCAGACACCAGGCCTAAGAAAGTACCAATTCTCCTCCTCCATCAGCAGGTGGCTTTTAGTGTGAAAATTAAGTACAAATTTTAGGTGTAGTTGAATATCAAATTTTTACATTTGAGAAACTTATCATTTAAAATTGAAAGATAAAAAATACACTTTTCTCTATATGCTACGTTGCACGGATACTTGAAACCCCCCCCCCCCCCCAAATCCTACTGGATATGTATCCGATACGGATACGCCCCGAATATGCCCCTGATACGTATGGGGTACATCCGGGTACTTGATGAGATACGTACAGACGTATCCGTAACATCCCTAACGTACCCCATACATATCAGGGGCATATCCAATGTTAAATACGTTGTTTTTTAGTTCTATTTCATTTTTTTTTAATGTTTGCCACGCTTGCCCAACTTTCATTATTTGATGGCGAAGATGACGCTCAAGGGAGTTCGCAAGGAGCAGAGAGTGGAGTTAATGAGAGTGGAGCTAGCACAAGTGGCACACATGAACTTGATTTTGAGGAAAATCTAGAATGATATATTCTAGATTTGTTTGTATTCCTATATCACTCATGTATGGCAGCCACATGAACAATGAAATGTAATTACATCTTAAGTATATTGTTTGTTTTGAAAATTTGGGCAATGGATCTAGTTACTAGTATATTTTTCAAATTTTAAGTTTTGTTCGTATTCATGTTAACATGATATTCGTATATCATATGTATGGCAGCCACCTTATACAACTAAAAATGAAAAAGTCTAAAGTATATTGAATGTTTTGAACCCATTGATTCAAGTTTTGTATTACTATTTCAGTTTTTTATGGACTACAAAATGAGTAACAATGAGTAGATATATATATATATATATAAACGGATGTATCCAAAACGTATCTTGATCCAAGGGTTTTTTAAAATTGACGTATTTGCGTATCGTATCCGTATCCTGGCAACGTAGCTTATATGATAACAAATATTTTGGATGGAATTTAATACCATATATATTGATACATATTTGATTTTTCATATATGTCCATATAGTATCTATCAATTAAACCTTCAGTCAACCAATAAATCCACATAGTATTTAGCAAAAAAGTAGCAACATAGTGAACAAAAAACCCAGTGTTAAAAGAGCTCAATGATCTCATTGGGTTACCATTTTGCCATGTTGTTCTCTAATGTCCATGTCTTAGACCATAAAAAACCAGGCTTCCTCTGTGGCTAGATTACCTCTTGACTGCAGTGCTTGGTACCAACTCCCTCATCCCGATTCATCTTTTTCTTACCCATGTTCTTTACATTGCTTTTGAGCCCCTTCCTCCATGGACTGCTCGAAACTTCCAATGGGCAATCCCATTGAAGTAAAATCACAATACCAATTTTCTTGATGCCTACAAATATACTCAGAATTAGATTTCCATCCTTTGCTCCAAATTTCGGGAACATGAGCTGCCTTCAACAGTTCTTAATTTCCTTAATGATCCAAATTGCAGCTGAGATCTCCTCACTGTTTTTCATTTACCTCAGGGAGACAAGTCCTTACATTGCAAACACCTAGCAGATACGTGTTCTTGTCAGTCTCCATAATAGCGACCAATTATCCTGTGAAGGTCTCCATTCTATGTTCCATGGGCAAACGTTTGAAAAAGTATCTTGAACCACAGTGTGGAAGTTTTTCAATTCCCTGTCGTAGATGACTACACCACCTTATGATAATTTTCCAGCAATTGGCTGCCACCCTCTATCGTTAGCAATTGACTCCCCTAGATTCCTCCGCAATGCTTCGTTGTATGCACATGGACCCTTGGAAGTCGGTTCCCCTAGCACCCTTGTTCTGCGTACCATAGTTTGAGTTTGCTCTATCCGATAATCCTCCTGCATCGTTAACATCACCCTTATCCAAGCTTCACAAACAGAAATTTTAACTGTCCCTTTCTGGTACATAGTTCACCACTGATTACTCGGAAGGATGAAGTTTCCCCAATTTGTCAAAGGCTCATAATGAAATAAGAGCCTGATGGCCCATGAGGTGACTTATTTGTTACCACAGTGATAAATGCAAATCTCCCCAAATATTATCCCCATAGGGAAAAAGAATATTTAGAACATATGTACATGTTTCCATTGAGATGGGAGCGAGGGAGAGTTAAACATTGACATCCCTTTCGGCATGATTTGAAACTCATGTGTAATTGTTAGTAATCTATGTGGCATGTCCTTGGACATTACTATTGATCTAGAAAATGATCCTCTTGTGCAACCTCATAGCTTTGGTTAGAAGGCTCCAAATGCTATAGATGTGTATGCATATACCACATCACAAGACCTTTTCTTCGTTTTGAAGAATAAGGTCAAATAGATGTCCTTAAGACAAAGTTATGGAACTCCATATGTGCCTCTCTCAGGTACACAATAATCCTCCATGTGTCAAGAAAAAATCATGTTTGCGATTTGGGGAAAATTAATATTTGATTGCATCAACGTGTCAGCCTTATGCGTTGCCACGCCACGCATAGCACAGACTTATATATGAACGTTGTCACTGAGATTGGCACCTCCACTTGCCACTTTGTCGGCACCTCGCAGTACCGCAAAATGATGAATTATATTTAGCGGTTATAAATAGCTCAAAATGTGACCTCTAATGACACTCCTGAAGACAAGGATTTCGACCACCTGCAATCCCTAAGCGAATTTTCTATTAAGTTGACTTGTATGGGCACGCCTTGTCAGCAATACGGACCACCACCTCTCACCTATACGGACGACCTTTTGGCACCACTAGATGTTGCCATGTAACTATTTGGACCACAAACCTTATGGTTTAGGTTCTACTGTACTACAGTGGCATCCACCTGGAACCGCGTGTAATGTCAAGCTATGAAGACTAAGCTTGGCCATTCTGTAGGTGTCATGTCACCATGAACAAATCACTCATTCGACACCTCAATCAAATACCACTCCTGATCCAACACAACACATAGTCACAAATCAACAAGAAAAAGGCTGGGACTCAATTTGGCACCTTGACCTTGTAGTTGCGAGGTTGATGGCCTTTTTCAACTTGTTATTAGAGCTTGGCATGCTCTAACCACGTTGAACAGGCGGCCCTAGATCATTATCCACACAGACGTCAGTGTTCCAATAGCCAATCTACGCAAAGTGTGCGGTCGTACACTAGTAGGAGGTGAACCGCTAGTTGCATAGTGCAGCCAAGATGTACACTGGCTATATGGCGCAATCTTCTTGGTAATGTGACACGGATTGCTTGCTTGCTTCACTTACAATATTCTAGCCCATGTTGCTTAATCTGTGGTCGTTGATACAACTATGTTGATTGCCACCCTTGCATAATCCTCCAAACTATTTAAACTATTGATGTATTGACGCCTTACATATGAGTACATCTTTGGCAAACGATCAAGATAGAACCCTAACGATTTTTTGCAATAAATCTAAAAATGTTCTTTGAAAGGATATGATAGAGTTTTAGAAGTGGTAACTTGGAGAGTAACGATTTTACCTTATGTTTTTTATATAGAACTAAGTCCTTGCGCCAATTTGTAAGATTGCGGATGAGGGCTTTTCTCTATGAACTCGGGAAGCACTCAGTACGCCCCTGACCCCTACGTACCTTGCTTGGTAAATACGGGGTATGTGTCATAGTACTAGTACGTCCTGGGTCAACAAGTCCAGTGGATGTCCTTGCACCCACATCCATGAAAGCGAATAGCTGTCTATTTATTAAAAACCTTGTGCTATTGGGGTTGACTTAGTGCAACCTGCTTACCCTAAAAAACACAAATGGAATAAAAAACCAAACCTCAACTTCCATCTAAAAAGCTATAAAAAGACTCCATCAACCTCTGTTTCTTCCCAATATGCACAGTCATTTGAACACAACACTTGGCATTGGTAGTGGTTGACAACTTTGCAAGTGCTAAGAGTCACAAGATTTACCTATGCTTAGCATTGCAAAGAGGGTTCTGCTTGGAAAAGGCAACTATGAAATATCCCTTGCTGGGATCTTACAACAAAATAGACAAAACACAGAAATTTGCAGCAAATATTGAATCTGATTTTTGTAGATTTTATGCAGAAAATTACAGTTAGGGCAGCGAACAAAAAAATATGAAAAACTCTCACAATATCCGTTCAAAACACTTGAAATTTTAAATGGAACTAGATAATAATATAAAGAACACAAGGGAAATATTTTTGGAATTTTTCAGTCAATATAACCCTGCCAGAAATTTACAGCATGCCTAAAATAGCTGGGAAACTTTGAAAATTAATATCTTTCCGAATACAAGTGCAAAAATGATGAAACTTGGGAAATAACATATATAAATATAGAAGATGACTTTCCAACCTTCAGATCTGAAAACGGCCAACTGGAAACCCTAGAAATTAGGGCTGTAATCTCCCAAACAAGTCGCCCCCTTTAGTAGATGGCAAAAACCCTTGTGAAACCCTCTGTAGATGATGCCAAACCCTTCCTCTATGGCTGCCGTAGGTCTGATTCGAAAAACCAGCTGAAAATCTCCACAAAACTCTCAAAAACCCTCAAACCCTAATTCTGAAATTCCTGAAAATACCTCTGTAAAACAGCCCTGAAATCCACTCAAAATGACAAGCTAGGGTAGATCTTTCACTACCGAAGAATGCCCTGCTAGCTAGGGATGGATCTTTCACCACCGAAGCTAGGGTTCCCGTGGGATCTTACTCCACAAGCTAAATAGTTGCAAGCAGCAGTTGCGCATGAAAATAAAATAAGTGTATACATGAGTGAATATCCCTTCACTCCTCTTCTCCTTTTATAACCTTTTTCATGTCAAGGAACCCTAAAAACCCCAAGTCGCACTTTCTATTAGAGAGGGCCCAATTAATAAATATTTTAAAGTTACCTTTTTTCCCCTAGGCGCCTTGGCCCAAAAAGGCGCCCCCAACAAAGAAATATAACATTTAATGCAATACACATCCCCTCAAGCCGCCAAAAAGGGTCTTTAAGTGGCCCCAATGAAGAAATATAACATCTAGTCCTTTTAAAAGCACTTTATAACCCTGTCGATGGAAATAATAATAACTGGACTAGATACCCATACCCAATAGCTCATAGTCTCCGTAACCCCTTGGGCATGACTAGGGTTAGGACACGCATTGGCCCTTAGGCCATGGGCGAGGGAAAGGGGACATTACAGTCCTCCCTTCCCAAAATTTGCTTGTCCCCAAGCAAATGCAAACCAGGATGTTGTAGAATCTGTTCTCCTTCCCAAGTAGCATCCTCAAGAGGTAACCCCTTCCATCGTACCAAATATTCTGTGATATCTCTGTTCCTGAGCCTCCTCTGTCTGACCTCAACAATAGAATCTGGTTCTAAAACCAACTTCCCCTCCTCATCTAATGGTGGCAACTCTGTAGAAGGTACAATGTGTTGTCCTAGGGCCTTCTTAAGGCATGACAAATGGAAAACATTATGTATCTTACTGTGCTCTGGAAGATCCAACTCATATGAAACCGCACCCACTCGCCGGACTACCCTGTATGGACCATAAAACCGTGGTTTCAGCTTTTTTGCCCCCTTCTGCTTGAGTGATGACTATCTGTATGGCTGTAGACATAAGAACACCAAGTCTCCTGCCTCGAAGGACCTCGCGATTCTGTGCCGATCCGCATAAACCTTATGTTGATTCTATGCCTTCTGGAGGTTCTCCTTAAGAGCTTGCAGGATATCTTGGTTCTCCTGTAACCAATCCCGAGCTTTAGGAGCTCGACTATCTGATAATACCAAATCAGCAAATGACATGGCGTCGTATCCATATAGAGATCTGAAAGGAGTCATGCCAATACTCATCTGATACGTGGTATTGTAGCAATACTCACCCATATGCAACCATCTGATCCATGCCTGCTGATGTCCTGTCACATAACTCCGCAAATAGCCCTCTATCCATTTGTTGACAATCTCCATTTGTCCGTCAGTCTGAGGGTGGTAGCTCGTGCTAGGAGTCAACTCAGTACCGGCAAGTATGAAAATCTCCTGCCAAAAGGTGCTCATGAAGATCTTGTCCCTATCACTGATAATATTTTTAGGCAACCCATGTAGCCTAAAAATCCCTGTATAAAATACCTGAGCCACGTCAGCTGCCTCATGCTTCTTAGGTAGAGAAAAGAAGTGTGCATACTTGGTCAATCGATCAACTACCACATAAATGCAATTCTGCACATGCACCATAGGGAGTCCTGTGATGAAGTCCATCGATATGCTCTCCCACTTCTGCTCAGGGATGGGAAGAGGCTGAAGCAACCCTGCAGGAAAAGAGTGCTCCGATTTGGTTTGCTGGCAAACCATACATTCTCTGACATGATTAAGGACATCATCCTTCATCCCCTTCCAAGTGAATCTCTCCCTGATGTACTTGTATGTTTTGAAATATTCGGGGTGTCCAGCTAGTGGTGTGTCATGTACGGCACGAAGGACCTTGTCCTTCATCTTAGACCCCGGTACAAGGAAAATCCGATCCTTGTAGAAAATGAGATCATCTACCACCCTGTATCGGTCATCTTTGATAATACCATCCATGATCTCGCATGCAAATTGATTCTTGGAGTACTCAACAAGTATGTGAGCCTTCCAATCTGCTGAAATTTCGGACATAGAACTCAACATAGTAGTAAGGTAAGGCCTCCTAGATAAAGCATCAGCCACAACATTATTCTTACCTCTAGTGTATTCTATATCAAAGTCATACGTTTGTAACTTGTTCACCCATCTCTGCTGGCGGTCGTTGAGATCCTTTTGCCCCAAGAAGAACCTCAAACTATTGTGATTAGTACGTACCACGAACTTGTTGCCCGCAAGGTACTGTCTGAATTTGGCCAAAGCATGCATGATGCCCAACATCTCCTTGTCATAAATCGAATACCCCCTCTCCATGGGGCTCAATTTCTGACTCTCGTAAGCAATGGGGTGCCTATCCTGCATAAGCACCACTCCAACCCCCTCACCTGATGCATCACACTCTAGAACAAATGGCCGAGAAAAATCTGGTAATGCCAGGACAGGGCATGAACTCATCACCTCCTTGAGATGATCAAAATTCTGTTGTGCCGCTTCTGACCAAGCGAAAGCTCCCTTCTTGGTCAAATCTGTCAGTGGGGCAGTCAACCATGAGAAATTCTTCACAAACCTTCTGTAATAGGTGCATAGTCCCAAGAATCCCCTCAAGTGTGTCAACATCCTGGGTGGAGGCCAATCCAAAATTGCGTATATCTTCTCTTTGTCCACCTTTACTCCCCCTCCACCAATCACATATCCCAAATATAACAACTCTGTCATGCCAAACTCACATTTAGAAGCTTTTACATATAGCAAATTAGCTTCTAGTATTCCCAATATCTTGTCAAGGTGGCGGATATGGCTCTCCCAAGTCCTGTTGTAGACCAATATATCATCAAAGAAGACCAAAACAAACTTCCGCAAATGGTGGTTGAACACGTGGTTCATGCAAGACTGGAATGTAGCTGGTGTATTAGATAGTCTAAATGACATCACTAGAAACTCAAAATGTCCATAATGACATCTGAAATCGGTCTTATGCACATCCTGCTCCCTAACCTTGATCTGGTGATATCCAGATCGCAAATCTATTTTAGAAAAATAGATTGCTCCATGTAGCTCATCTAGTAGCTCATCAATACGCGGCACTGGATATTTGTTCTTGATTGTCCTCTTATTTAATGCTCGATAGTCAATGCACATCCGCATGGTCCCATCCTTCTTTTTCACTAACACCACCGAAGAAGCGAAAGGACTAGAACTCGGCCTAATGTGCCCCATGTCAATAAGCTCATGGATGGTCCTCTCAATCTCATCCTTAAACCGTTTAGGGTGATGGTAAGGAGTAGTAACTACTGGTCTAGTGTCCTCGAGCTCAATCACATGCTCGAATCCCCTCTCTGGCAGTACACCAGGTGGTATGTCGCTAAAAACTGTACTATGCTTGTCCAATAGCCCCTGTATATCCACATGATACTCTGGTTGTCCATCCTCTGAGTTCTTGGTAGAAACCAAGCACTGTACTTCCCAATCCACCCCATTGTGTCTGTGAATCCTCTTGATCCTCTTTGTTGTAACGACCCTGGGTGCCTCTGAAGATAAACCCCTCAAGGTTACATTCTTCCCCTTGGACTTGAACTTGAGTTCCATCGTCTGAAAGTTAGTCCGAAATTCTCCAAGAGAATGGAGCCACTGTACACCAAGCACAAGGTTGGTCTCTCCAATACCAACCACATAGAAATCATCAGTGACTGTATGGTTACCCATGGTGATACTCAACTGCGGGACTCGCTGCATGCATCTCATGGACTCACCATTGGCTACCACTACATTGAAACCCTCAAAGTCTTCTGCCTGTAATCCCCGCTTTTCTACCAAAGATGCATCAATGAAATTGTGGGTCACCCCACTATCAATGAGTACTACCACTCTCTGACCCTGTAATGTTCCCCTAACTCTGAATGCCTTGTACCTCGGGGTACTCGACAAAGTAGCAATAGTCTCCTGGGGAAAAGTCTCCTCCTCTTGTTCAACCCCTGCACTATCCAATGCCTCCTCATCTTCATCTTCTAACTCCTGATGGTACCGCTCCTCCTCGTTCTCACTCTCCTCGAAGACCTCTATGAATTGGGCCCTTCCCTTTCCTCTACAATTGTGTCCTGGAACCCATGGTGTGCGGCAATCGAAACATAGTTTCTTTCGCCTCAACTCATCCCTGTCCTCTCTCGATACAAATGATCTCCTTGCGGTATCCTGCCTGGGTGGGGCCCCCTTCGGTTGTGAACCATCAGCTCTTGAAGGAAAAACCTTAGGCTGAATTCAAGGGGGAAACCTCGATTTTGGAGTGGACAACTCCAAATCATGTGCTCGCCTAATTGCCTCATGTAGGGAGGAAGGCTCAAACGCCTTCACAAATCCTGCTAAAGCGTCAGTCAATCCTGCCATGAAGAGTGAAGTCAACCTCACCTCTGAAACATCAGATACCATCACTGATAACCTCTGAAAATCTGCAATGTAATGATTTAGAGAACCTGTCTGCCTCAAGTGGGTCAATTCCCTGAAGTGCCTATCTGGGTCCCTCTTGTCGAACTTGCTCATCAATCTCTGTGTAAAATCTGCATACGTAGTGATATGCATGTGTCCCTGTGTGATCAATCCATGATGTCACCAATTGTGGGCATCTCCCTCGAGGTGTAGGATAGCAAACTTAATTGCATCTTCTTTACGCATGGGATTTAGGTCGAAGTAAGTCTTCAACTTCTGAATCCAAGACTGGGCGGTACACTTCTTTGAGCCATCGAAGTGTGGGATAGAGATTTGTCCCAATCTCCTCTGAAACTCGGGTACCTGTGGTGGGTAATCTCTCCTGGGTCTGCTCCCGATCTTCATTTTGCAATATTCCTGAAATGGCATGTTGTCCCGGAAACCCTCACTCAATGTCCGGTACTTCTCCCAGCAAGATTCCTCATCCACAATGTCTATGGGCTGTCGTGTCAGCGAAACTTCTGGATCCTTCAAGAAGGAAGGATCGTGGAGTCCCAAAGGCCTGGTAGATGCATAAGGGGACCCTTGTCCTGAATGTCCACTCTCGCCTCTATTACCATGCTATCCCATATTGTTGGCTTCTCCTTTCTCTGCATGAGCCTCAATCCGACCCTGTGCTAACCTCTCAGTGAGCTGACTCAAATAGAGGTTGGTAGTCTCTTGCTGCTTCACCATGTTGGTGAACAGTTGTCTCATCAGATCTACTCCCATCTCTTCACTGTCTCTGTCTCCCATCCTTCAACCCTAACAGGCTGGAGGAACAACAGCTCTAATACCACTGAAATATCCCTTGCTGGGATCTTACAACAAAATGGACAAAATACAGAAATTTGCAGCCAAACAGAAATCTGATTTTTATGCAGAAAATTACAGCTAGGGCAGCGAATAGTAAAATATGAATAACTCTCACAATATCTGTTCAAAACACTTGAAATTTTAAATGGAGCTTGCTAATACAATAAAAAATATCATAGAACTAATTTTGGAATTTTTCGAATACCAGAATGCTGCCAAAAATTTACAGCGTGCCCTAAACAACTGAAAACTTCTAAAATTAATATTTTTTGCTAGAGAAGTCCAAATGAGCTGAAACTTTGGATCTTGGGCCACAAAAATATGAAGAATAATATTCCAAAAATAGTTTTTACACAACAAACACGAAACCCTAATTTTTCCCTAAAAAGTAGGTCGCCCAACACATTTAGGGCATCAATTCAGCGCCAAACTTGACAAACTAGGGTAGATCTCTCACTACCGAAGAATGCCTCACGAGCTAGGGATGGATCTCTCACCACCGAAGCTAGGGTTCCTGTGGGATCTTACTCTACAAGCTGGATATTTGCAAACAACAGTTGCACATGAAAGAATATGCATAAGCTACAAGCTTAAGACACAAATTAGAAAATATCAAATGGTATGGAATATATTTCCCTTCAAGTCGACTTCTCCTTACAAAGGAAGAAGAGACCCAAAAAAACCTCTACAATATCCAATTAGTTCCCAAGGATTTTCCCTATGCAAGCATTTAATATTTTCCCATATTAAATGTTTGTTCCAACAACTTTTTCCCTCCTAATGCAAGTCACATTTTTCTAGGGGAAATACATAGTAAAATGGGCATTTATCCTTTCTATGTTCCCATTCCCCCTTCTAAGGCAAGTCACCTTTTCACCTAGGATGGATAACAATTTATATTTGGGCCTTTTCCATCCTTGATTTAATAATTATTAAGTCATATAAATTATTATAAGTGCTCTATATATTTTTTTCTTTTATTAATGGCACTTTATAATAATTAAATATAACTTAAGCCACCCTTATATTTTTTTTTTGGCCGTCGGGTTGACAAAATAGGCCAAAGGTCTTCGAATGGGAAGGGGATATTACAGTCTCTTTGGTATAGGCAATGTGTCCCTCTTGCCATTCATCTTAAACTCCTTAATGGTTACCACATAGTGATAGGCTTCTCCCATCGTCTTGAACTTAGCCAACTTTGGTTTGGACAAAAATGAATGGTTGGGAGCCACTACAATTATTTGTATCTTCTCATTAGCTTGGTTGATAGCTTCATGATGATCCTTTTGTTGAGTCGCATCACAAGTTTTGACTATTTTGTTCAAAACGCTCCAGAGTGAGGGTATCATGGTCAAATTGGGAACCTATGAAAAAAATTGACGGTCAATTGTTCGTATCACCCAACATTTTTCATAAGAGTGACCCCAATTAGTATGCCACCAATAAAATTTAAATTCATCATGTCATTGAGGAATATGTCTAGAGAAGTCATTCGAATATTACGTTGTATGGCTTAGGTAATTGTATGTAAATCACCTCTGTTTTTGCCATCATTGAATCTGCTTCCAATAACAATATAGATTGATTGATTTGTTGTTATAAGCTCTAGTATAGGTCCAACATTCTCCAGTACATCAGTCTCCTTTGAGTCCAAATCTGACAAGAAGAAAGAGTATCATTAAGACTTCATCATCTGTCATGTTCTTTTATCTTAAAACACATGAGGATTTGGACTTGTTTGTAAAAGTGACACTACCTTAGGAGGAACCTTTCCATGAACTCTATAAAATGAGATGTGATCCTAAAGGTTCCCTTAGCATCAATATAACAAAGGATTCTTATAGAGAGGTGGGACCTTCAGGACCTCACTTGAGTATTGAGGGGTGACTGTTCAAGAGCTCACCCTCAATGAAAAGCATAGAAGAGGACTATCATTATTGCATAATATGTCAAAACAATAATTCAACCACTAAACCTTAGTATAGAAATTCTTAAAACCATATGCTTGATGACAATATTGCACAATGATTTGTATTCAAATAAACCTGAGCAGTTCATGAAAGCATTGCATGTTTGAGTTCAAGTAGATCATGATATTGAAATTTGTTCAATACCAAGGTTAGGTCACCAAGGTGCTCTAGCTTCCACTATGGAATTAGGAGGTGCTAAAGTATGATACCAATCCAAATCATCTCATAGAAAGATGAAGTGAAAGCTATGACTTCTAAGTTGTAGCCAATATAGAACAAGGCTGCTGACATAATACCCTTGTGAAGGTTACTAAAGGCCTAGATGTGAAGGGTTGGCTTCAGTGGACTCCGTTGACTGAGGATATGTGAAGGAACAATGTCTACCGATTACATTCTAAAATCTAAGCTGTTGAGTGAGGCCCTTGTTCGGAATAAAATCTCAAGACTATTAGTTTTGGCATGGGAATTTTGAGATGGGGTTGGTGCCACATTAGTGCCCATTAGGAAAAGGAGAGGACATGGCGCCTACTAAGATCCCATTGTAAGGTAGAATGATTAGTTAAGTCGTAGGGTTGGGCTTACATTTGAAGGAATTCAGTTATAATAGCGGATTGGCTGGTGGCTCATCCTATCGATAACCTTGGAGAAGCGAGATTGGTAGGGTCAGAATTAGACGTATTATCACTTGAGCCTAGTTCCAATACCATTTCCCCTATGTCTAGCCCTGATTTTTAATTTGTTCAGAGAAAAATTCAAGAAGAAACCCTATCAGCATGTTCTTCTTAAAGGGTTAAACAATACAGGGGTAAGTTGATGAAATTGAACTAGAATAGGAACAATCCCTGAATCTCAGGAGGGTGATCAGAAGCCCTATATTGTACAATTCCATGATTCAATAGAAAGAGTCTTCCCATCTCAAGTGGAGAAACTTATGGCTGGTAGAAGGATTCTTTATTGGGGAGTGGTGGGACGAAGACAAGCTTGGTGGTGCAATACACATAAAAATGTAATACCTATTCACACAATGTTGGTCCGAAAATCTGTCGCTTGGGCAGATCTATGGATAGACGAGCCAACAGTGTGCAGGGCATAGCCCCTCTTTGAGTCAGCAAAGCGAAACTGGTTTATTGCTATTCTACCAGCAGGAATCTGTGCAAGTCTCACAATATTCTGCCTTCGGGGGTTTGGGATCTCATCCCAGTAGGGGTGTTTCCGACTGCGAAAAGAAAGGAATGAAAGAGAGGATGAAGAAAGAGCAGGTCCGAAGGAAGAAAAGAAATGAATTCCAAAGCAGAAAGGTCAGAAGGTTTATGTTTTGGGATTGGTAGTAAACAGAGCCAAACCTACTTGCATAAACGAACAAAGCAATACTGATGAATAAATGACAATAAAACAGACTTAAATCCAACAGAACAAACACACAGATCTAACGTAAGAAAGATCCAATGAAAATAACACATGTATTCAGCACAAAGTCTAAATATTGTATTAATAATTCTTTCTGTTACAAAAAGCTCAAAGTCTTTTCTCCTCACTTCTATTTTTCATCTGAAAGATATTCACTCCCTATAATACAACAAGTATTGGAGTATTTATAGAAGAAGGAGAGAAAAGAAGGCAAAAAGGAGCCAACCACCTATTTACAAAGATATTTACAAAATATCTCAAAGTCATGTTGACTTTTGACAACTTGATGGATGACATCATCCCATGGTGCAACATGGATGATGTCATCATTTGTGCCAACATACTCCAGATATTTTCAAAAAGAAAGTCGAAGAAGAGAGAGAAGAAGAAGAAGCCACTATTCATCATCGTCATCCTGTGGCCGAAAGGGGGTAGCCTGCTTCTGTTGCTGCTCAGGTGACGAGATGTGGAATTGGGCGCGGTATTCCATGAACTTGCTGATCATGGGCTCTAGTTGATCCTGGGAAGGATCCTTGTGTCGCTCGCTGATCGCCTCGCAAGTCTCCCACTCGTCTATGAGCTTCTCTGGGAGTTTGGAATATTCTTTCTCCGCTTCTATGAGGAACCAGATGAAGTCCCGACAGGCCAGCAGGTTATTGATGGACTCTGCGTCAAAAGTGACCTCTGGCCCTAGCCCTTGCGAAACGATCTCCTTGAAGATCTGAATGGTTTCATCGACTTTTCTTAAAGCGAAGGAAGGAGTAAGCAACCCTGGAGACATGTTGAGAACGATTTGTTCCATTTGGTGCATCGCGTCCAGGGCTTCTTCCTTTACCTTATCGATCTTTTCAAGGACGAATTCCAGTTGATCCATCCGGTAATCCAGAGTGGAAATGACTTTATTGAGGGCCCTGGGATGGCCGAAAACACCGAACTTGACTAGATCTTCGACTGAACAGTCGAACATTTGTTGAAAGGTCTCATGCTACAGCCTAGCATGGTCCAGCTCTTCTGATATGGGTCCTGCTAACGCTTGGAGCTCTTTATTCACCTTGTTGATGTTTAGATACAAATCAGAGAACTTGGCGATCACTCTTTCACTGTCCTTGAGGATCTGGCTCCTCCAAGCGGAAACTGCCATGCCCTGCTCGCCGATCTTTGCATATTCATTAATTTTATCCTGGCTCAGAGGCTCAGGAGTCTCGGTAGCAGTTGTGGGAGGTGCACTGCCCATCTTCTGTAAGGCTTGGAGTAGATGTTTGTTTTGCTCTTTCAGTAGCCTTTTCTCTTCTTTAGCTTCTTGAAGCTTCTTGCAGAGGGCGTCGACTGCAGATAGGGCCTCTCCCTGAAGGCTCTCAGAAGATGTACCCATTGTGACTTGAGTCACTGTATAATCTGTGGGAGACAGATCCTTTTTATCCTTGAGAGGATTGGGGTATGCGATCTCCATTACCCTCTCTCCCGAAGCACTCTAAGAGAAGCGTGTGACGGGCTTCTGCTTCTTTGCCCCTTTGGACGGGATTACGGAAAAGTCCATCGGAGTGATGGGAACTTTCCTTTTCTGCTGACTTAAGTGCTGGGAGATCTAGGCTGGACTTATGGGAGAAGGGCCAGAAACAGAGAAGGGGGCAGCTGCAGTAGTAGAAGGGAAAAACGTGGAGACACTTGGAGGCGGCATCGAGAGGGAGGCCGAGGAAGTGCTCACGGGAGGAAGAGATACTGTAGGAGAGGAAGACATAGGAAGGGAAGGGAGCTCAGAGATGAGGGAAGAAATGGAGGGGGACAGATTTGCAAGAGAAGAGAAGATGGACGAAGAAGCGGGAGGAACAGTAGAAGAAGGGGGAGAGGACACGACCAAAGGAATGGTCGCCTTGAGTCACTCGAGGAGGGGAAGGAGGAGAAGAAGAAGGGACAGAAGGGACCTCAATTGTTGTAGCAGTGCCGACATCCTGAGTGGATGGGCCTATTGGAACATCCTCTTCTGCTTCTTTCTCTGGAGAAGCCAGAGTTACAACTTGTTCTGGTGCAGTGGAAGGAGGACTTTCAGGAGCTTCCTCTTGAGTGGTGCTGGATTCACCCTCTTTGCTTTTTCCTTTGCCTTTAGGCTGCTATTTTGATCTAGGAGGTGCGTTACCCAACGGAGAGGTTGTGAAATCAACTCCAAGGTAGATGAGCCCATTCATTCGGCACCAATGCTCTGTTCTGCGCAGAGTTTCCTTGACCCTCTCCTCAATTGTCTGAGGAGCTTTGGTTCTATCAATTGCCGCAAAAGGCCAATCGTCCCCACCTGTGTCAAGATATACTTGATCCACTTCCTCCTCAGTAGTTTGGTAGCCTTTGGGGATGATGGCTACCCCATACTGGATGATTTCTACCAATGCCAACCGAGAATGGTCCTTCCTTCTGAGCTCCACCTCATGATATAGGTCAATGTAAATATCCTCGATCTGAGGGATGTGGATTGGATCGAGCTTAGCCCTAGGCAGACAATTTCTCGGGTCGAAGGTAGGCCTTGCTGGGAAGTCATGTTTCAGATTGAGCAGCTCCAGCTCTGCAAACATGTCTTTTGCCTTGTGGTGAGTTAGACATGTATATCTACCCACTGTGAGGGGGAAAGGAGTTCCACCCTTCTTTCTTTTGAGGCATTTCTCATGGTAAGTGACTAGCTGTCTTGACAGCTCCAGCAGAATCAACTTTGGTCCAGCATACCTTGGCAGTCTAGTTGGCTCTCCCAAGAAGTTAGCTGCCCTCAGATAAGTGAATGTGGGGAATTGGGTGAACAGGGCCCCCCATTTCTCAGTGGCTGTCACGATGCTCTTGGTTGTGCGACCGTAAGTCATATTTGGCCTCAACAGGCAGATGATGAAGTAGAAAAATGCATCGTTGATCTTTGTAAATTGAGGGATGCTATTTTCCAGCTTCAATTCTGGATAGTATTCATATATTTTGACCTGGGGCCAAACCCCACTCCGCATCAGGGCTGGGTAGTCCCTCTCTGAAGCTGTAGCGTAAACAACATAGGAATTCATGTAGAATCTCCCAGTTGTGGTAAATTGTTGTAGCTGCTCAGAGATTGTGCTGCTTATAATTTCTGCCCAGCAAAAGCGTTGATCGGGCACATTCTTGTTCATTGTTTCTAAGTACCGCAGCATCCATTTGTGGAAAAATTGGGCGTCAGGAAGCCCAAACACCCTGCTCAGGAACGTGATGGTGTCACTGAGCTCCTCTGAAAAATCACTGCGGTGAATGATTTGTGGCCAACGGGTCACTACCTTTTTATTTTTCAGATAGACTTCGTTCATCAGCTGCATGCACTGATCTTCATTGTCATCCCATGCCTTGATGCAATCTTCTTGGCTGACGGCCACAAAGTGCCGGTGATGAGGAATGCCGAGTATTATCTCAAAGTGGCAGGCAGTGAGGTTGATTACGACCTCGCCCTTCTCATTCACGACACATCTTGTGTCTTTATTGTAGCACCGGGCAACCACCATCATGAATTCATTGTTAACGACGCTGACTGGGATTCCTCCAGCAAAGTGCAGGGCACTGCCTATCAGCTTGTCCATCCATGGACTTCTTGTGACCTTCTGAGTCCTGACCCAGAACTCCTCCATATCAATATGCCCCAACTCTGAGTCTCTGATGTCCAGGTCACACTCGGCCTGGGAGTCGGGCATTCTGACCCTCTGATACTTATATTTCATTTCTTCCTCTGTAAGCTTGGCCTTGCCTTTGGATTTGGTAGGTCTCTTGCTTGATGTTGACATATGTTCTTCTGAGTTTAATTGCTGATCTGCAAGAATAAGACGTGAAACCCAATTGAAGAAAGCCGTGTCAGCTGCTTGATTTTCCATTGAAATGCTGACAGAAGAAAGAGTTAGCAATTTTGAGGCCTCAGGGCGCATGGCGCATGGATATTGCAGTTTGCAGAGCTAAATAGGTAAGGCGCACAGGAAAAGGGTGTTGCAAGGGTTAAATCAGCGCCAAAGGGCGCATGGTGCATAGACACTGCATAATGCATTTTGTGTTGCTGTAAGGACAAGTGCGCTTGCGCCATGTGGATTATTTTGTAAAGGGCGCACGAAATCTTCATGTTACACGGGTACAGGATGCACCCGTGGCGCATGTATTTTTCATGTTGCACGGAACATCAGTGCGCCAAAGGCGCATATATGGTTTGTGTAACATATAATTTTGGCGCGCTTAAGGGAACTTGGCGCGGTGCATGGAGGGTCTGCACAACATGATGTTGCTGCGATGAGGGACGCGCCTGCGCCTTTTATAGCTTTGCACTTGGCGCATAGGGAACAAGGACTGTTGCATGGATGCTGGGTGCGCCAAAGGGCGCAGGAATTTGCAATGTTGCACTCAAGTTTGATGCGCCAAGAGGGCGCACGGGAAGCATTTGCAGCATGCGAGGGAAGTGCGCCATGAGGGCGCATCTTTTTATGATGTAGCAGGCAGGGAAAGCGCGCCATTGGCGCGGCTGCTCATTGTGTAACAGGGGCGACAGGTGCGCCAAGGGCGCAACTGTTTTTGATGTTGCATGGTGTGCCAATGCGCCAAAGGAAAATACAGTTTCCTTTTTTAGGTTCAGATTTTCTCTCAGAGGGGTTTCCATATGGCTAAGCTCTCTTTGCAAGTTTCATTGTGGGTGATTGAAAGGTGCTTAAACAAAGGAGTTTCAAGCTATCATTTTTCAGGACAGAGCTTCCTCTACCAGTAGATCTGGAAAGAGGAGGAGGAAATGTGGAAAGACAGCAGGGGGGGGGGGAAGCAAGTTCATGATTTTATCCTTTTCAATCCAAATCAATCCAACCAAACAGCCAAAAACCTCAAACACAAAACGCACGAAAGACAGAAGGCCACTTACCCGGATATAAACGATGAAAAGCATGAGAACGGGTCCACAAACGCAATCGAAAGTGACAAGGCAGGTGCACTGACAGGGTCAGAGAAAAATCACGTGTTTTGCATTGGTGACAATGACAGCACAGACGCGCCTATATATAGGCGAGGAAGCAATAAATGCGCCACCAACCTTTTAAGCGGCGCACCAAAAGAGCTGTCGACATGAGAAAACATGCGCCCTTTGGCGCACCAAAAGACTTGTCAACATGAAGATATGTGTGCCTATGGCGCACCAGAAGTGGTGTTGACAGAGGAATATGTGCGCCTTTGGCGCACCAAAAAGTGGCGCAACAAAAGATATGTTGACAGGAAGGCGCATGCGCCTTGGCGCATGCAGGGAAGCCTCAACATAGAGAGGCGCACCAAAATGCCTGCTGACACAAGAAAACATGCGCCAAAGGCTTAAAGGGGGTGCATCAACTTTTGATGTTGCATAGTCATTATATGCACCCGGCCAAAAAGACCAAAAACGACTAAGTTCGGAAAACCAGATTTCCCGGAAAGGGATTTTGCAACGTTCCGAACGCAAGGGATCCCTAACGAGGGATCGGAACAAAATTTTCGGTATGGTTATCTGTAAAATTGCCCTTGCCAATTTTACGGGATAACAGCTGGCTCTTTCTGGGGACTATCCCTGAGAAAACTCGGGGGTAGAGAATCCCAGATCTCATGTGCCTATCCATTGGGTAACAGATTAAAAAACAAGGGCGACCGGAGGGCGAACAAAATGGAACACACAACAAATAGAAAGCAAACACATGACAAAAACAAACACACAACTAAAGAAAACTGTACAAAGAAGAGAGCAAGCTCTACTTCCTAAAGATCTTCAGATGCTTCCCGCTATAGGGAAGCAGGAGTTCGGTTCCATCCAGATATGAGAGATAGAAACTATTCTCTCCATTGAGCTGCTTGATCTTGAAAGGTCCTCTCCATAGGGAATCAAACTTTCCGTGCATGCCTTTTGGCTCTCTTCGCTTGTCCCACAGAAGGACAAGGTCCCCCACCTGGAAATTTCTTTGCTTAGACTTTTTATCGAATAGTCTCTTGACTTGGTTCTGATGTTCGGTGATCCTGTCGACCACTCTTACTCTCTTTTCTTTGAGTTCTGTCAGATACATGATCCTCTTTTCAAGAGAATTTTCAAAAGTTTCATCTTCAATATCTCGTGCCAAGCGCAGAGCAGGGAGTTCAACAGAAATGGGAAGCTCGGCATCAGTGCCATATAACACTTGAAAAGGTGACATACCGAGGGACCTCTTGGGAATAATGCGGTCTACCCACAAAGCGTCGTATAAGGACTTGTGCCACATTCGTTGATTTTCATCCACCAGTTTTCGTATGATGGTCACCAAGTTCTTGTTACTAGGATTCTGCCTGACCATTTCCCTGAGGGTAATAATCTGAGGCGGGAGCCAAAGTTATCCCATATTCATAGCAAAAACTAATAACTTCTCGTGAAGAGAAGTTAGAAGCATTATCAGCAACAATCTTGTTGGGAACGCCAAACCTGACAATGATATTTTCTTTGATAAAACTGCAAACAACCTCGGAAGTGGCATGTTTGACAGGTATGGCTTCCACCCACTTGGTGAAGTAATCTTTTGCTGTTAGGACATAACTATGTCCGACACTCGATTGGGGATTGAGTGCACCAATAAAATCAATTCCCCACTGCCTGAATGGTTCGTTGACAACGACCGGCCTGAGGGGAAAAGTAGCCAACTTGGGCTTGCCGACGAACTGCTGGCAAGGTTCACATTTTGCTACCCAGGTAGCTGTATCTTGGAAAAGCATCGGCCAATAGTACCTGGCTCGGATGATCTTGTGTGCCGTCACGGAAGAGGAGAAATGGCCTCCACAGGCTGAATTATGAAAACTTTCAAGTAACTTTACCTGCTGTGGCTTGTCGACACATCGCAAGAAGACACCATCTATCCCATGTTTGTATAAGCCATCATCCCAGATGACATATTTGGCTGCTCTGAGCTTTATAGTGTGCTTCTCCTTTGCAGTTAGGTGAGTTGGACATTCACCGTAGGTGAGGAAGAAAGCAATATCGGAATACCACTCATCGCTGGTTACGACAAATAGGACCAGAGGCAGAGAATGGGCTTTCTCCAACTGGCTTTGTGCTTCATTGGTACAATCATCCTTTTCCTCAGGGCTTTCTGAATCTTTGTTTTCAGCCATAAGCTGACATAGGCCTTTGCCTCTTACCAGCTTGGTTGGTTTTATATCCAGGTCGTACTCCTGGACCTTTGCAATCCAATTTCCTCGCAAGCTTCCTAACTCCTGTTGAGTTAGAATTGATTTGACTGCCGTGTCAGGAACCAGCACCACCGTATGAGAGTTTAGAATGTAATACCTGAAATTTTTGACTGCTTTGACAACGGTGAAGGCATGCTTTTCCAACTGAGACATTTTTAGTTCGTGAGGCTTGAGGGGAGAGCTCATGAACGCAATCGGAGATTCAACATCCTCCGAATTATTTTGCATCAAGATGGCAGACACAGTATGCTCAGATGCATAACTATACATGATAAAGTCCTTGGAGAAATCGGGACATACCAGGACTGGTGCGTGAGCGACGGAAGCTTTTATCTCTTCGAATGACCTTTTTCCTTCCTCACTCCACCGGAAAGTTGGTGACCCTTTCATCATGTCCAATATATGACGAGTCTTCTCAGCAAAGTCGGGAACAAAACGCCTGAGAAAGTTCACCTTTCCGAAGAAAGAATGAACGCCAGTCTTACTTGTAGGTAGAGTAAGGCTCTGAATAGCCTTAACTCTTTCGGTATCTATCTTTGTTCCTTCTTTGCTAACCACATGCCCTAGCAACTTTCCTTCTGTGACTCCAAAAACAGACTTTTTCGGGTTCAGGGAAATCCCATGTTCTCGGCATCTGGCCAATACTTGCTCTAAATGATCACAATGATCATTTCATTGTTTAGAGAACACGGTTAAGTCATCCAGATAAACAACAATGACCTTCCCCATCATACCTTTGAATGCAAGGTCCATGGCCCGCTGAAAAGTGGCGCCAGCATTGGTTAGGCCAAAAGGCATCCTGCTGTAGGCAAATGTACCCCAGGGAGTAGTGAATGCTGTTTTAAATTGATCTTCAAGTGAAACTTCAATCTGATTGTAGCCTGAAAAACCATCAAGCATGGACAGCATCTCTGATCCAGTTACTGCTTGCAGAACTTGATCCATTATAGGAAGTGGGTAGTTGTCTTTCAAGGAAGCCTGATTCAAATTTCGAAAATCTACGCATATGCGTATTTCCCTGTTCTTCTTGCACACTGGCACAATATTTGCTACCCAAGTACTGTGATGGATAGGAAAGATGATTCTCGCATCCAGCATTTTCTGAATTTCAGCCTGGATAGTGCCTGAGATCTTAGGATTATAATGCCTCTGCTTCTGGCGAAAGGATTTGACGTCTTCTTTCAACGGGATGTCATGCTGGACGTCCTTTGGCTTAAAAGACTTTAGATCGGCATAGGACCATGCCAATACATCCATGTATTTCTTCAACAACTTGATGAATTTCTGCTTCTCTTCTGGCGTGCAACATTTTCCAATGTTCACGAATTGCGGATGTTCTTCCGAACCTAAATTAACCGGTTCGGTTTCTGGGGATGAGTTAGCATCATCTCGCCTTTTCTTTTTTACAAAATGGTCATGCCTGTCAAACAACCATTCTAGAGAAACCAGGCCCTTCGGAATTTTATTTCCTTTGAGTTGACAAATGCCGTCGTTCCCTTCGGATTCATCGTCTTGATTGGTGACTGATTCGCGGCACATAGAAGTGGATCCTTCAAAGTGCAATTCCTTAAAATTTTCCTGCCTTCTCCAGAAAGGCAATGAGTTGATTGTCATCATTGAATACTTGCCAATGCTGAGAATTGTCTGGCACGCTTGGGCGGAAAACCACCTCAATGGTGTATTTGTTTGTTTTCAAACCTGGGTGAGGGAGCATGAGGGATGCTGAAACAGCCAATGAATCAGCCATGTCATTCTGAGCTCTTGGAATGGATTCAATTGAAAAAGCATCAAACTCCTCAATGTTGTCCCACACCGCATTACGGTAATGCCTGAGCCTTTCATTCTTCACTTGATATATCCTTTTAACTTGATTTACAACTAGCTCTGCATCACCTTGCACTTTCAGATTTTTGATCCCTCTTTCCTTTGCGGCTTGCATGCCAAGTAGCAAAGATTCATACTCAGCAGTATTATTCGTGTTGAAAAACTGCAACTTGAAAGAGAGAGGAATGACCTCCCCTTTGGGAGATATTCAGCACGGCTCCGGCACCACATCCACTGGTTGCGCAGCTGCCATCGAACTGCAAGGTTCCAGATCTTATTAAGATCTTCTTCTTGAATGAGAACAACCATTTTGTTAGACTCGGTAGACAAGAAATAGTTCCCCATCCCTAATGATTCAAAAAGAATTTGAGCTTTGGGGTCCTCAGAGCTAGTAACCAAGTACTTCTTTTGTGATTCTGGCTCCAATGTCTGCATTACACCTTTGACGGGGATTCTAGCCTTAGACCAGTCCATATGAATCTCCCCACCAACTTCGCTGCAAAAACTTCTTCCCAACAAAATTCTGTAGGCTACAGGAATGTCGGCAACGAGGACGGTCATCTTTACTCTCTTCTCTGGGAACGCCGCAAATGCAAATTGTGCGTCTTTGATTTGACCAATCAACGGAACCTGCTTGGTTTCCAAGGAATAACATCTGCCAAAAGGCTTGGTAAGGGTGAGGCCCAAAGCATGGGTGACTTTTGCCGGCATGACGTTATCAGAAGCTCTGGAATCAATTATGCAGTTACTCAACTTGTGACCATTGATTAGGAGGGAGAGATAGAAAGGCTCTATCTTGCCTGATGCAGATGTTGAGGCAACATTTATGCGGGATTCAGGAGGAGTGGAAAGGATTCCTTTTGGGGAAACCTGATTAGATATAACAGCTTGACTTTGAATATACTTAGTCAATCTTACAAGTTGTTCGGGATTTGACTGAAGGTACTCGGCTTCAAACATTTGGATCTTGGTCTTTTTAGCATGATCTATGATATCAAATGCGGCCAAGGGTTGCGCTGGTGAAGGAATGAGTCCCTCACTTCGTGATGGTAGGGTAGGATTACTGGTCTTGATAGGAATATGAGAGGGCTGATTTGGAGGAGAGATGGGGGGAAAATATTTCCTTGTAAAAGACTTAACAGGGAGTTGAGTAGGAAGAGGATTACCTCTTTTAGCAATGGTTGGAGGCACGTTTGACACGGCCTTCTCCTTCTGCACATGGGCAGTGGACCTCTGCTTCTTTTCCTTGCGAGCGGGTAAAAACAAGCATATGATTGTCCGCTTGCATAGCCTTAGGTACCCTCTTCTTCATCAGATTCTTCCTCATCAAATTCCATATACCCGATAGTAGAGTCGCCAGTCGGCTCACCGACATCTTGATCATCTTCGCCTTGAGACGAAGGTTCTTCATAATCCTACTCCTCTTCTTCAATTTCGGCTAGAGCATTGACCAAAGGAGCCTCAAGCGCCAACCGCGGAGCAGTTGCAGGTAAGCGCGGCCTTTGTGAAACATTGTTAGGAACGAAATTCCTCCGTGGAATATCCTGGTATGAGGAACTAGGGGAAGCCTGGGCTAACTGCTTCTTCAATGCGAGCAAGTCGTTCGCCATCTTTTGAAATGCCGGATCAGACGAAGTAGTGGGAGAAGGGCCCAAAGATTTAGGCTTGGAGGATTCCCTTTTCAATTCGCCAGATATTATCAAATTATCTTCAATTCGGATGGCAGTGGCCTGGGTGAGAATTAAGGTAGCTACTTGCTCTTGCAGGAGCAAGAAACTTACTTTCGAGCTCATAGCATTCACAAAGAAACATTTCTAATTTTCTGGTGTTGGAAGCATGGTGACAGGAACACGGTTAATTAATGCATTGAACCTGGCGATAAAATCACGCATGGTTTCATTGGCCTCCTTCTTCAGGTGAGTGATCTGTGATAACAAAGCAAATGCATCTTTTGAAGGCTTTGTACCTGTCTTCAAAAGCATCCCGCAAGGTGGCCCAACTAGTAATAGATCCGGCCGGAAAATGCTGAAACCATTCAGCTGCAGGCCCTTGTAGAGTTTCCAGAAAAAGGTGAACCGACACATCCTCATGAGTTACATCTAAGATACTGCATGACATGATGAATGCAGATATGTGTGAATCCATGCTTTGATTTCCGCTCCCGTCGAATTTGGGAAAATTCTTTCGGTTTCCGTGAGGGAGCGCGTGAACTGGATGTGGTAATGCGAGAGGGACCCATAGCATTTCCCCATGGTACCACCATTTGAAAGGCTGGAAAAAGAACACGGGCTGGAAGTGTGGTTCCACTGAGCAGCAAGGCGCTACAAAGGGATGAGGAGGCTCCTTGTGAAAACTGATTCTTTCGTGGAGGTGAGGCAACTTCTGGCTGACCGATCAGCTGAACTTAGTGTTGAAAAAGTGCGCCGGTGTTACACTGAAATTGTGCCTTTGAAGTAGATCGAAAGTAAGATCAACTTCTCCACGAGCTCACCTGCTACGAGTAAATGGTTCACCTGCCAGTGTACCTTCCAGATCTGCGATGTTGTGAAGCAGATTTAAAATTTCTTTTTGGGTGTACTTGCTGATTTTCTGGCTTTTCTGACAAAAACCAGCAGCATGTACTTTTCTAAATATTTAAAAACTATCCTCTTTTGAAAAACTGATTGCGGTTAATGACAAATAACAGCGAGGATAAAATGACAGTGAAGATTAGCAAGCTGATTTTCAGATCTAAATTTGACTTTTTCAAAGGGTTTCAAACTTTTGGTAAACAGTCAAAAACTCAGATCTATGGCAAAATACTGATTTTTATAAAAACTCAGTGAACTAAAGATCTCCAACTAGGCCAGATCTATGGATCTCAGAAGAAAATTTTCAATTCGGGTCACTTTTGCAAAATTTTGGATTTTTAACAAAAAGTGCAGATTTGCAAACAGGCAGCGATTTTTCTGATTTTTCCTAGATTTTCTATCCTACCACTATCATAGATCTGATAGATCTGTTCGATTCCCCAGCGGAGTTGCCAAAAACTGTTGGTCCGAAAATCTGTCGCTTGGGCAGATCTATGGATAAACGAGCCAACAGTGTGCAGGGCATAGCCCCTCTTTGAGTCAGCAAAGCGAAACTGGTTTATTGCTATTCTACCAGCAGGAATCTGTGCAAGTCTCACAATATTCTACCTTCGAGGGTTTGGGATCTCATCCCAGTAGGGGTGTTTTCAACTGCGAAAAGAAAGGAATGGAAGAGAGGATGAAGAAAGATCAGGTCCGAAGGAAGAAAAGAAATGAATTCCAAAGCAGAAAGGTCAGAGGGTTTATGTTTTGGGATTGGTAGTAAACAGAGCCAAACCTACTTGCATAAACGAGCAAAGCAATACTGATGAATAAATGACAATAAAACAGAAGTAAATCCAACAGACAAACACACAGATCTAACGTAAGAAAGATCCAATGCAAATAACACATGTATTCAGCACAAAGTCTAAATATTGTATTAATAATTCTTTCTGTTACAAAAAGCTCAAAGTCTTTTCTCCTCACTTCTATTTTTCATCTGAAAGATATTCACTCATCTCCAATACAACAAGTATTGGAGTATTTATAGAAGAAGGAGAGAAAAGAAGGCAAAAAGGAGCCAACCACCTATTTACAAAGATATTTACAAAATATCTCAAAGTCATGTTGACTTTTGACAACTTGATGGATGACATCATCCCATGGTGCAACATGGATGATGTCATCATTTGTGCCAACATACTCTAGATATTTACAAAAAATAAAGTCGAAGAAGAGAGAGAAGAAGAAGAAGAAGCCACTATTCATCATCGTCATCCTGCGGCTGAAAGGGAGTAGCCTGCTTCTGCTGCTGCTCAGGTGACGAGATGTGGAATTGAGCACAGTATTCCATGAACTTGCTGATCATGGGCTCTAGTTGATCCTGGGAAGGATCCTTGTGTCGCTCGCTGATCACCTCGCAAGTCTCCCGCTCGTCTATGAGCTTCTCTGGGAGTTTGGAATATTCTTTCTCTGCTTCTATGAGGAACCCGATGAAATCCCGACAGGCCAGCAGGTTATTGATGGACTCTGTGTCAAAAGTGACCTCTGGCCCCAGCCCTCGTGAAACGATCTCCTTGAAGATCTGGATGGTTTCATCAACTTTCCTTAAGGCGAAGGAAGGAGTAAGCAACCCTGGAGACATGTTGAGAATGATTTGTTCCATTTGGTGCATCGCGTCCAGGGCTTCTTCCTTTACCTTATCAATCTTTTCAAGGACAAATTCCAGTTGATCCATCCGGTAGTCCAGGGTGGAAATGACTTTATTGAGGGCCCTGGGATGACCGAAGAACACCGAACTTGACCAGATCTTCGACTGAACAGTCGAACATTTGTTGAAAGGTCTCATGCTGCAGCCTAGCATGGTCCAGCTCTTCTGATATGGGTCCTGCTAATGCTTGGAGCTCTTTATTCGCCTTGTTGATGTTCAGATACAAATCAGAGAACTTGGCGATTACTTTTTCACTGTCCTTGAGGATCTGGCTCCTCCAAGCGGAAACTGCCATGCCCTGCTCGCCGATCTTTGCATATTCATTAATTTTATCCTGGCTCAGAGGCTCAGGAGTCTCGGCGGTAGTTGTGGGAGGTGCACTGCCCATCTTCTATAAGGCTTGGAGCAGATGTTTATTTTTCTCTTTCAATAGCCTTTTCTCTTCTTTAGCTTCTTGAAGCTTCTTGCAGAGGGCGTCGACTGCAGATAGGGCCTCTCCCTGAAGGCTTTCAGAAGATGTACCCATTGTGACTTGAGTCACTGTATAATCTGTGGGAGACAGATCCTTTTTATCCTTGAGGGGATTGGGGTATGCGATCTCCATTACCCTCTCTCCCGAAGCACTCTGAGAGAAGCGTGTGACAGGCTTCTGCTTCTTTGCCCCTTTGGACGGGATTACGGAAAAGTCCATCGGAGCGATGGGAACTTTCCTTTTCTGCTGACTTAAGTGCTGGGAGATCCAGGCTGGACTTATGGGAGAAGGGCCAGAAACAGAGAAGGGGGCAGCTGCAGTAGAAGAAGGGAAAAAACGTGGAGACACTTGGAGGCGGCATCGAGAGGGAGGCCGAAGAAGTGCTCACGGGAGGAACAGATACTGCAGGAGAGGAAGACATAGGAAGGGAAGGGAGCTCAGAGATGAGGGAAGAAATGGAGGGGGACAAGATCCGTGAGAGAAGAGAAGATGGATGAAGAAGCGGGAGGAACAGTAGAAGAAGGGGGAGAGGACACGACCAAAGGAATGGTCACTTGAGTCACTCGAGGAGGGGAAGGAGGAGAAGAAGAAGGGACAGAAGGGACCTCAGTTGTTGTAGCAGTGCCGACATCCTGAGTGGATGGGCCTATTGGAACATCTTCTTCCGCTTCTTTCTCTGGAGGAGCCAGAGTTACAACTTGTTCAGGTGCAGCGGAAGGAGGACTTTCAGGAGCTTCCTCTTGAGTGGTGCTGGATTCACCCTCTTTACTTTTTCCTTTGCCTTTAGGCTGCTGTTTTGATCTAGGAGGTGCGTTACCCAACGGAGAGGTTGTGAAATCGACTCCGAGGTAGATGAGCCCGTTCATTTGGCACCAATGCTCTGTTCTACGCAGAGTTTCCTTGACCCTTTCCTCAATTGTCTGAGGTGCTTTAGTTCTATCAATTGCCGCAAAAGGCCAATCGTCCCCACCTGTGTCAAGATATACTTGATCTACTTCCTCCTTCAGTAGTTTGGTAGCCTTTGGGGATGATGGCTACCCCATATTGGATGATTTCTGCCAATGCCAAATGAGAATGGTCCTTCCTCCTAAGCTCCACCTCATGATATAGGTCAATGTAGATATCCTCGATCTGAGGGATGTGGATTGGATCGAGCTTGGCCCTAGGCAGACAATTTCTTGGGTCGAAGGTGGGCCTTGCGGGGAAGTCATGTTTCAGATTGAGCAGCTCCAGCTCTGCAAACATGTCTTTTGCCTTGTGGTGAGTAAGACATGTATATCTACCCACTGTGAGGGGGAAAGGAGTTCCACCCTTCTTTCTCTTGAGGCACTTTTCATGATAGGTGACTAGCTGTCTTGACAGCTCCAGCAGAATCAACTTGGGCCCAGCATACCTCGGCAATCTAGTTGGCTTCTCCCAAGAAGTTAGCCGCCCTTAGATAAGTGAATGTGGGGAATTGGGTGAACAGGGCCCCCCATTTCTCAGTGGCTGTCACTATGCTCTTGGTCGTGCGACCGTAAGTCATATTTGGCCTCAACAGGCAGATGATGAAGTAGAAAAATGCATCATTGATCTTTGTAAATTGAGGGATGCTATTTTCCAGCTTCAATTCTGGATAGTATTCATAGATTTTGACCTGGGGCCAAACCCCACTCCGCATCAGGGCTGGATAGTCCCTCTCTGAAGCTGCAGCGTAAACAACATAGGAATTCATGTAGAATCTCCCAGTTGTGGTAAATTGTTGTAGCTTCTCAGAGATTGTGCTGCTTATAATTTCTGCCCAGCAAAAGCGTTGATCGGGCACATTCTTGTTCATTGTTTCTAAGGTACCGCAGCATCCATTTGTGGAAATAGTGGGCGTCAGGAAGCCCAAACACCCTGCTCAGGAACGTGATGGTGTCGCTGAGCTCCTCTGAAAAATCACTGCGGTGAATGATTTGTGGCCAACGGGTCACTACCTTTTTATTCTTTCAGATAGACCTCGTTCATCAGCTGCATGCACTGATCTTCATTATCGTCCCATGCCTTAATGCAATCTTCTTGGCTGATGGCCACAAAGTGCCGGTGATGAGGAATGCCGAGTATTATCTCAAAGTGGCGGGCAGTGAGGTTGATTACGACCTCGCCCTTCTCATTTACGACACATCTTGTGTCTTTGTTGTAGCACCGGGAAACCACCATCATGAATTCATTGTTAACGGCGCTGACTGGGATTCCTCCAGCGAAGTGCAGGGCACTGCCTATCAGCTTGTCCATCCATGGACTTCTTGTGACCTTCTGAGTCCTGACCCAGAATTCCTCCATATCGATATGACCCAACTCTGAGTCTCTGATGTCCAGGTCACACTCGGCCTGGGAGTCAGGCATTCTGACCCTCTGATACTTATACTTCATTTCTTCCTCTGTAAGCTTGGCCTTGCCTTTGGATTTGGTAGGTCTCTTGCTTGATGTTGACATATGTTCTTCTGAGCTTAATTGCTGATCTGCAAGAATAAGAAGTGAAACCCAATCGAAGAAAGCCGTGTCAGCTGCTTGATTTTCCATTGAAATGCTTGACAGAAGAAAGAGTTAGTAATTTAAAGGCCTCAGGGCACATGGCGCATGGATATTGCAGATTGCAGGGCTAAATAGGTAAGGCGCACAGAAAAGGGTGTTGCAAGGGTTAAATCAGTGCCAAAGGGCACATGGCGCATAGATACTGTAGGGTGCATTTTGTGTTGCTGTAAGGACAAGTGCGCCTGCGCCATGTGGATGCATTTTGTAAAGGGCGCACGAAATCTTTATGTTACACGGGAACAGGATGCGCCCGTGGCGCATCTTTCATGTTGCATGGAAATTCGGTGCACTAAAGGCGTATATATGGTTTGTGTAATAGTATGCTTTTTGCGCGCTTAAGGGAACTTGGCGTGGCGCATGGAGGGTTTACACAACATGATGTTGTTGCAATGAGGAACGCGCCTGCGCCTTTTATAGCTTTGCACTTGGTGCATAGGAAAGGACTGTTGCGCATGGATGCTGGGTGCGCCAAAGGGCACAGGAATTTTTATGTTGCACCAAGTTTGATGCGCCAAGAGGGCGCATGGCTAAGCATTTGCAGCATGCGAGGGAAGTGCGCCATGAGGGCGCATCTTTTTATGATGTAGCAGGCAGGGAATGTGCGCCATTGGCACGACTGCTCTTTGTGTAACAGGGGTGACAGATGCGCCAAAGGCGCAACTGTTTTTGATGTTGCATGGTCAAGTGCCAATGCGCCAAAGGGAAAATGCAGTTTTCTTTTCTAGGTTTGATTTCTTTCTCTGAGGGGTTTGCATATGGCTTAGCTTCTTCTGCAAGGTTCATTGGGGTGATTGAAATGGCTTAAACAAAGGGGTCCCAAGCTATTATTTTTAGGACAAGAGCTTCCTCTACCAACAGATCTGGAAAGAGGGGGAGGAAATGTGGAAAGACAGCAGGGGGGAGCAAATTCATGATTTCATTCTTTTTCCAATTCAATCATACCCACAAACAGCCAAAAACCACAAACACGAAGCATGAAAGAGAAAGAGGACCTCTTACCCGGATATTTATAACGAAGAAATGCGCGAAACGGGTCCACAAAGTAATTCGAAAGCGACAGGGCAGGTGCGCTAACAGGCTCAGAGAAAAATCATGTGATTTGCATCTGGTGATAATGACATTTGCAGACGCGCCTATTTATAGGCGAGGTAGCAATAAATGCGCCACCAACCTTTTAAGTGGCGTACCAAAAGAGCTGTCGACATGAGAAAACATGCGCCCTTTGGCGCACCAAAAGACTTGTCAACATGGAAGATATGTGCACCCATGGCACACCGGAAGTGGTGTTGACAAAGGAATATGTGCGCCTTTGGCGCACCAAAAAGAGGTGCAACAAAATGTTGTGCTGACAGGAAGGCGCATGCGCCTTGGCGCACGCAGGAAAGACTCAACATATCAGAGGCACACCAAAAGGTGCCTGCTGACACAAGAAAACATGCGCCAAAGGTTTTAAAGGGGGTGCATCAACTTTTGATGTTGCATAGTCATTATATGCGCCCGGCCAAAAAGACCAAAAAAGACTAAGTTCGGAAAACCAGATTTCCCGGAAAGGGATTTTGCAACGTTCCGAATGCAAGGGATCCCCGACGAGGGATCGGAACAAAATTTCGGTATGGTTATCTGTAAAATTGCCCTTGCCAATTTTACGGGATAACACTACCTATCCCAATTAATGGGATGTACCTTAAATTCTATTATTGAGGTCATGTTTCACCCTTGTACATAATAGGTTGTTATTTTCATTTTACTGCCAAGTGATTCTTGTACATTGTTATGTTAGTTTCTTTTCTATGTGTGCCTTGTGCACTTGTTAGTATGTTTGTTTTCTAAACGAGTTATGAATTTATGAATGGTGAAATCAAAACAGGGCGAACATCAAGTGACCTAGATGTTGACACAGAAAACAACAAAGTGCTGCCCATATGCACACCATAAACAGAGAACAAAAATTGTTCTTAACTTATGTAGTTGTAGAGCTTCCAAAAAAATATACCATAGATATATAGCTTGAAGAGCCATCCATTACATTGTTTCCAACTATTGCCAAAATTCTTTCCAACCGAACCCCTCCCCAAATTACAGATTATATGTTGTTTGGCAAAAATACCCAGGGAAAGTAATATGTTTCCTAACCATTAATGAAAGGAAAAAGACATCTGTAGCTTGCAAAACAAAATTACATGTAGCTGTAATAGATGGAAGGAAAATAGACAAAGCTGCAGACTTTGGGCCGGGAACATTTGTGGATGGCTAAACCCATTTCAAATAACAGTTTCTGAAGAATTACATCCTTATTGAAATATGCAGCTTATGAACATGAAAGAGTAATGGTCCAATTTGGAATTGTCAGAGAAGTTCGTCTTCCTAGAAACTACTATGTTTGCTGTAGATTGTATTTCTTATGTGAAAAAATTCCATGTTACTTGGAGTGCTTTTTGTTTCACTTTAATTTTATATTGCTAAAAGCAAGAAAACCTTTTCTTGCTTCTTGCTGCAGCAACATATAATAATTTCCATATTGCTGGAAATCAACCCGTTTCTACATTGACTGTGATGGTTAAAACACTTTCATTCCTATGGTCATAGTGGCTTGCGAATGAGCTCAGAAAAGAGGCCAACCAAAACCTTGGATTTCTTTGTAATTTTTAGATCACCATATGCCTAGCACTATATTATAATTTCAAGAAATAATGACAGTGGCCTCAGGAAAAGTGAGCTAGATATAAATCCTGGAATCCAAGCAGTTTGAAGACATTGCCAGCTCCAAAATCTTCAATTTCTCTATGCTATGGAATGAAATTAATTTTAAGAATTGCAAACATGTTTCACAGTGTGCAAATTCCTAACATAGATGGATTCCTAACTCAATATATTTCAAGAACTCGTGACAGTGATTAAAGGCTTTAGGATTTCCTCAACAGTTGCACTCTAATGACACTGTATTACCTCAAGGCATTTTGTCAAACAGTTCACAGGCCTTGTGCTTTTGCACACAGTTGTAGGCCAACAACAACAGTTGCAAATGGAAATGGACACAACCTGAAATTAAGCTACTGTACATAATGACAGGATGAGAGTTGTAAATGAGTGGGTGTTGCACTCCAATTTTTTATGTTTCCTTGCCTATATAACAAATTACAGAAGCATCAAAACAAATGCATAAATGGTATGAATATAAATATGCTAGAAGGAACATATCCAACCAAAGAACGCAGAATATATCAAAATATTCGTTAACAGAAGATCTCCAATCTCCTAAAGTAGTATAGGCATAAACCAACAAATATATTTGTAGCCAAAGGTGTGAGGTTCTCTCCCTCTCTCAAACGTGCTCTAAAATAAGAAAAAAGAAGAGATACTATGTCTGTAGATAATTTCTCTACGACATTTACTATTCTTAATTTATGAAGCAAACAAATTTTCCATGACTTGCAAGAATGGCAAATGCAATAAAAAAACATACGAATTTAATGAATAAAACACAAACCCAATTAAGGACCTAGCAAGTACGGTTTACAAAAAAAATCCAAAAAAAAACAGTTCAGTACCTGCTAACAAACCAACTGTTCCTCAAACGCCAACGGCTACCTCTAATGAAATCTTGCAAACTGCTGCAATATTATCCACTCTAAACCAGGAAAATAAACACCCCCTGCAGTATGCATACAAGAAAATAAGACCGTGGGCGGCCAGTGATGATACAGGAGGACAAGGGGAAAGCAAAACCCAGGTGCAGCGAAGGCAAGAAGACAGCCAGCCAGTCTCAACCCTGTAGTAGGTGGAGCGTGGGGTTTTGGCAACCAACCCAGGCCAGTCGCAACGCACCACAGGCCCAACGAATACCAAACAAGGCAGGTAAAACAAAATACCAGGCAATGGAACAGGCAAGCCAAATGGGCCACCGAGGTACCACCACAGCAAACGAAAACAAATACATGCAAAAGAAAATGAAATGGCGTTGCAGAAGCTAGACGGCGAAAACGGCATGAGTTCCTCCCACTATGAAAATGCCTACGGCGTAAATATCCTAATTGCAAGTACCAGAAACCAGGCATTGACATTGTTGCAGTTGTGAATTCCCTGTAAGACATGTATGTAAAACCTGGAAGCATACTAAAGTCACATGAATTGTTTGACAAAATGTAAATAAATCTAGTATGCATTGGAAACAATTTGTTGGGTATATAGGTACTTTAAGAATACATTTACAAACATGAATGACTTAGGTCTGAACATTATTAAAGTTCATAGCCTAAGAAATGACACAAACATATCCTTGCCTTCCATTCAACTACTTTAGGGCATGCACTCTCTTTCAGAGTTCCCTCTCTTTAAATGCCTAAATTTTATCAAGCATACCTCATTTTCGAAGTTTTGTTGTGCTGAAAAAAAAACTCAACATTAAACTGAGAATTGAATGGCAGAATAAAATATTATAGTCGAAGTGCATGCTTTAGATTCAACATTGCAAATGAATTGAGGTTATTAGCAATGCTAAACTATTAAAAAAACGATGTAGAACTCTTCCTTAGAATTTAATTTCAACTTTAGTTTTTCAACTGGATAACACATTTTTGTAGTAGAAATCTATTTATTTTGAATGCCGTACGAGGTTTTGTTTGGACATCTTCACATCCTATAGGTTATACATTTCCCGCAATGGGAAAACAAGGGTTTCGTCCAAGGAAGCAAAAGTAAAACTGTCGCTTAACTGGAAAATTCCCAACATACCTCTTTTTTCAAACACCAGATTTCAATCCACCAGCGTAGACATATAGACTCCAAAATCTGAAAAATCTCCAAACCACAGCCTGATCATATCGTTCACATTAAATCCTTTTAAGTTCAAATTTTTCAGAATATTAGATTCATCTATCTTTATAATGGGGTTATTAAACCAAGCAATGGATACAATATACCTGCTGCACAGAAAGACCGTTGAGGTATTTCTCAATAAGCTCTGCAATTATACATTATGGTGTAGATATGAGTGGCTTGTGCCTGGTTTTGAAACTGAGAAACACTAAAAACCGACATCACATTGTCGGATCACCCTGTCGAAATTTTAGCTTGTCCAACCTTGTTTGAAAACCATCTTGTTTCTGCTATTGTTCTTACCCTCCACCACCACCTTCTTAGGGATCACTGTATCATTCAAGATTTTCTGTGAACTGCACCACAAACGATTGTCAAAGTTGTATTGCTTCTACACTTTCTTACTGCGCGGTCCCATACTCTTATATGGGAAATTTGGTTCCATGTTTAAAAACATTGTTACTCCTGCTAAAACTCAATAAAATCCCTAAAATTTCTCCTACATTTTAGGGTAGGAATGAATCCATGCCTTTAAAGTGACGAGGCAGTGTAAGAGACGTGATCAAATGACCCACATTCATTATCCATGAGACCACATTTTTCTTGGGAATTTTGTCAAGTGGATCATGTATCTTGTGTAGGGTGCCACAAATGCATACATATATCATTTCAAGGATCTCATTTTACATGGGTTGGGAGTTTTTTGGCATAAGTGAAAAGATCTCCTCACCTTCACTATATCGTGTTTCCATGGATTTCATTGATGAAATCCATTAGCACCAAAACACCCTATGTAAAACTTGGTCCATGAGCACCATAACTTTCCTAAATATCACCCCTTGCAATAATAGCTCTAGCGAAAAATCAAGAGAAAATATTTAATCATATAATGCCAAAACCATGTTATATTTTAATTTGTAATAAAATTTGAAATTAAATCTACTCATTTATGAATTGACATTTGGCATAACATCTTCCTACAAAATAGAAGTGGGTGGGGGAGACTTCCCCCCTTTTTACCGTTCACTTAGGCAGCAGTCCCATGCAGGGGGCAATGCAAATGTTTTTAGCAGGTGATGTAGAGTAAAAATAGGAGAAATTTACACTGCAGCGGTCCTATGGAATGCAAAGTTTTTAGCAGGTGCTGCAGAGAAAAAATAGGAGCAATTAGCAGTGCAGCAGGTGCTGCAGAGAAAAACCCATGGAATGCATACCATTTTTAGCAGGTGCTGCACTAAAACCAAATCATCAGAGAAAAACCATGTTTGAATGGTCTTTCATAGTTTTTGATGGGTTGGTAGTAATTCCTGAATAAGTTTGCAGATGGACTACTCCAAGCCTGAATCACAATAGTCAAAATACAGTACCCATCAAAGCAACAGTGAAATCGATGTAATAGTTCTGGTTTTTAGTTACTACACACTATTATACAACTATCTTGCATTTTTGAGTTCTTACTATATGCACTTGCAAAGGTAGTACCAATTCAATCAACAGTAGGAATTTTATTTTACAAATTGAAATATTTAAACAATGACACATCCCAAAAAAATAGAAATAATCTACCTATTCAGTTTTCATATAGCAGTAGGATTCCATGAAAGAACAAGGAAGACATTTTGGAAGTGAACAAAGGAGAATGGAAGAACTGCAAAAAAATAGATATCCGCAAGATACAAAAAGAGCTTGAAACAACTATTATTTATGTAAAATGTCTGAGACTGAGAAAATTTATAGAAACCTTATGAGCCATCTTCACCAAATTAAACAATCATGTGCCTAAATCTTTCGTAACCATGAGCCAATATGAAGAAGCTCCCAAACAAAGATAATTACAATTTGATTAGAACAAGCAGGTATTTCTTCTTTATTGCAGAAACAAAAGAACTTTCATGCCCTAGAATATGGTCTCTAGTCAACTTAAGATACGCATTTAAGATGACAAATATCAAAATGATTGTACCAACAATAACCTTAACTACAACCTCTATTCGTTTTGAGGTTCATGATAACCAAATAATTAGCAGTTATAAACAAGAAATTGATCTTAAAACTAAATCTATAATGATATCCACAAGTAGCCACAATACGTCAATGGGGATGTGCTACAGAGGGAGACAATAAGTAGCTCAAAGGAGTACCCAATGAAAGGGCCATCACTGTAAAATAAGAAAATAAGTCATTACCATGGATGACTAACTAAAATTTTGAATCTCGTTGGTTTTAAATTACAAGCTAAGACACGGCTCTCTTCTAATATTAGGTATTTAATTTCTAGCATCTACAGGCCCTGACTCCTCCTTGGCCTATGACACACCAGATAATGTTATTCATGTGCATGGTTCAAAACTAAATGAAAAACATCACTTCATTACTTATAAGATGTAGATGTTATTGATATTGCAAGATATAACATACATATGACATGTTACTGGGCTCAGAACTAAATGAAAACCACTTGAGAGTACCATAGGACAACAAAAACATTTTAAAGACTCACTTTTGTTTGTTATAAAGATAAAAATCAAGGATAAGAGTCTCTTACATGTCCTCAAGAATAAATGTGTTCAATCTCTTACCAACTTTGCTATGTAAAGGAATAAATTGCTTCCAGATATCACATAAGTTCCCTATAAAACTGTTTTTCGGTTATGAAAATCCATCACCCACATAACCACTAATGGAACTGTGCAAGATGTTTCAAATACATAACTAAACTGTGAAAGATATTTCAAATGCATTATCAAAAGTTACAATTTGAACTTTTCATGTCATTTTAGAAACAACGTTTTCAAACTATGACTGAGTTTAGCAGATAAAATTGGAGCCAAAAAATAACTAGTAGACTTTTTCTAGTTGGTGCTCTGTTAGTATGGTCCTCCATCACCACAACTAGCAATTGAAATCTGAATGTTACTTGAAAGATGCCAACTTCCATTAGAATTTGTTTCCAAAAATTTGTTAAGTGTTAGACCTTATATTTGGCAATCTTTTGTAGTGATAGGAAAATGCATTCCACAAAAGAAAACATTAACATGAAAGAAGAACGTAATTAATCAAAATAAGTTATGTGCATACTATGTCCTGCAGTGTATTTTTTTTTATCAAGACGGATAATATCCATGCATAAAAAAATTAGGTTTTTTCTTATAATTATTAATCTAGGATTCACACATATTATTGCAGAAGAATATTTTAAATATAAAACACACAATTAATTTACCAGAGTATTAAAAAATATACACCTTTTAATGTGAAAATTGGTTCTGGATTAACAGTGTTACCTTCTACAAATTTGATCGAAAAATTTGCCAAAAAGAAATTGTGTTGAACCTTTACAATAATGCTCATCAGAAGCACACAACAAAAAATTGTTTACTACCCAAATATATATGAATATTCTCTAACATAGATGAGCTACAAACACATCATTTATGCATCTGATTCAGTTATGTCATTCCTTCCATTGATAAATTCCATTAAAGTCACTCGAGCTTGTGTTGCAATAGGATCATCTAGAACCTCTTCAATGTTTGGCACATTGTATTCATTCTCATCAGATGTCAATTGGATCAACACAGCCCTCATCAAATGCCAACAACATATTATGTAAAATGCAACATACCATAATAGTTTTTGGTAGCATTTTCAAATTAGGTTGACATATCATGGAGTGCAAAATTCACCATGTACTCTTTAGCCTTCCAAATGCACACTCAACAACAATATGTGTCAAAGACAACTTGAAGTTAAATTATCTTTTCTCATTTGTTAGAGCACCTGAAAATGGCGTGATTAACCATAGTAGTAGTGGGTAGCCTCCATCACCAATAATATACTCTATCATGTGTGTCAAACCAAGGGAAACTGAGTGACCATTTAACCTCTCACCACCTTCACATAATTTGTAAAAAGAAGAATTCTGCAACAATCTGGAATCATTAACAGAACCAGGCCACCCAGCGAATACATCCATGAAACGCATATTACTGTCAACAATGACTTGGAAAGACATGTTGTAGTTGTGATCTCTGTCTATACCAATCCGAAGAGAACTCATTCAGTGGAAGTTGAAATTCAATATGTGTTACATCTATAGCCCCACAACAATTTGGAAAGCCTCATTTCTGGCGAAAACCTTCTTTTACATGCTCAATTTCATAATTATCCTTTGGCCATTGGACATGACTACGAAAATGAATATGCATGACATTAATAAACTTATTTACAACTCTCACCATTGTTGACTTTCCACAACCAAAAATTTCACTAATATTAATCATTGCCATCCCAAAAGCTAATCGTAAAACTGTGATAGCCACTTGTTTCTCCACTAGAAACACCCTACCCTTTATTGAATGTGCCAATGAAAATGGTATGTCACCTTGACAAAGGTATTCACGCAAGGAGTCACACAAAGATTCAAATAATGCATATGGCAACCTAAAAATGCTGTGAAAATGTTCATCATCATATCTAACTTTAAAAATGTAGTGGTTCCACCAATGCAATGAACGTGGTTTGACATACCATTCGCCTTGATTTCTCACTCCCCATTGCAAATTTGATAATTTTGTTTCAAGGATCATGTTTTCTTGTTGAGAAGTGATGACATGGAGCTCTACATTCATGTCATCCTCACTTTAAACATTTAAACACGCTACACTTTTAGATGAATGTATTTTATGCTTCTTTGATACATGCCACATACTAGTTGAATCTTGTAGATCAACCCAAATCTGCAATGCTAATTGAACAATTGTAGATGCACATGCTAAGAGGACTTTTATTGCTTCTCTTGACTTATTATTCATTGTAAGATATACTTTATTCGAAGATCTGGAATGTATGAAACATAAAGTGATCCCTACAAAAGAAAACACATGGCCACAATTAAATGTTAGATTAGTATCAATGTCAAGATCAAAACAGTCTAGGAAATAACAATGTTATAAAACATGGCATAAAATAGATATGGTCAATTTAAACTTTCACAATATTAGAACAACTAGATGTTGTGATAGATATCTATCAGTAGAAATTTAATATTTTGCACAAGTTCTTGTCAATAAATTTTGATTCTTTTCAATCAAAAAATAAATTTAGTTTTGTAACTAGCACTAATGAAACTCCAAACAAATCACTTTCATAGAATATCATAGAAGTGGGTGTGGTGGTGGCCATAAGGGAGGCAAGAGGGTATTGTGCCTGGAATGTCTTTCAGGAAGAAGGCTAAGTGCTCCTTCCTACCAATTGTCTCAACTCACGTTTAGCTTCAATTGAAGGAAAATGCTTTAAATTGCTCCTATGAATGGGATGTGGGTGATGGCAAGAGGCTGGAATCCATGGCTGAAAAGGAAATTCAATTTTTCAACAGGAAAGATTAAATAGGTTCTTACCTAATGTGTCAATGTTTCAAGAGAAAGATAGGGACATTCTTGTTTATAAATAATAGGTAACAGTGATAGCTGGAAGATAACAACCACATGGAGGTAATCACAACTTCATAGATTTCAGGTGGAGAGTTTTGAATTGAGTTAAAAATTTAAAAACATCCAATGACCTATCTCAGTCGGATATGTACACTTCATTGATGGTACCACAAGTGCCTCTCGACCTACATGTAGTAAGCTTATAGGGAGTACAAGGTGGTTTCATATTCTATAAGCTACTTTCAATGAGTTGCACAGGGTGCCATGCACAAACTTAAGAAGGACCTTTACATCCTTTCATATATATTTATTTGGCTTCAAATAAAAGGCCAATTCAAATTTTGGGAGACATGTGACTATCAAGGTAAGAGATCTCAGACTCATGATACTTGTAAACCCTAATACTAGAAGATAATTATAATAGCTTGATTAAGATTATTAGCAAAACTGAAGCAAGCATTATGTTTATGCAGAAAATAAGGAAGAGAAATAAAAAGTAACAGTGATTATTCATTGACAGTCTAGTACAAGCGATTCTCAATACACTCTCTAAAGAAAGCTAAGTTGCTCTACTCTGAACTCCTACTTTTCCTCTAACACTACATCTCTTTACTTATATTATACTATTCTAGAACTATTGCATTCCATTTATCCAAAATAGGGTAGTTAGCAACTAGTTCTATGTTAGAGAACAAACTTTAAAAATATCTTAACCATTCACTAACAGGTGTACATCATCCTCCCCTTCTTTCAAAATTTTGAACCTCCTATTTCAAAATAATCTAGTAGTTTTTAATTTCATTAGTTCCTCTTCCGTGATCTAGCCTAACACACTTTATAATTGGAACATGGAGACATAAGCTTGGTCTCCACTATCTTCTGAATCTTCTCACTTTTTTCCAACTTTGGTTGTTCTCATTTTGAATTTCTTTGAGACTTGATAAGGATAAAGATCCACAACATTGAATATAGGACAAATGTGAAATTCTTTAGTCGATTCTATTGAATATGCATTCTCATTGATATTTTTGTGTATCTTGCAAAGACCAATTTGCTTTGGCCCCAGTTTATTGTAAATGCCTTGAGGAGACCTTTATGTAAGTAAACTAGTATTAGGCCACTCATTCGGTACACCTTATCTCTCTGATGTAACAATGTGTTTCTTTCATACTGCTCATTAGTTATTTTCTACTTTTGCCTAACTATATGTTTCATAAGATTATATGCCTCTTGGCTAATCCATAGCAAGATCAGTGGCATACAAACAACATATGAAATAGTGTCAAAGAAAAATTCCTTTGGAATGCACACTATTTATTTGAGAAAGAGACATGGGGTGTTGAAACTTTTTTTCAAACTCGAATATCTTGAATTGTGGTGTTGGAGGTTATTTATTAACTATCTTATTTGTTTATGTATTCACGAATCATCATTTAAATTCAATTTTATTCCCTCTTGAGAAGGTTATACAATGATCAATCACTCTCTTGATATTGTGCCTTTTATATTTGTTTTGACTATTAAATGTGACTCCACATTCAAATTTTAGTTCTCCTCCTCACTGTATTTGTGGACTATTTATGCTAAGGGCTTTTATCTCTTCAGATTCTTAAACTCCACAATTTGATTTCTCTGATTCTTTCTTAAATGTGTTATAAGAAAATGTTAATCTAAATTGTTTGGTTAAATAGGCTAGTATAATCTAGAGCTCATAACCCAATTCAAATACAACATGAGCCATAAACTAAATCAATAACAGTAGTAAACTTGATAATATTTGTAAACTTGAACAAAACTTGATAATAGTTGTAAACTTTTGTCTTTGGACATTTGGTCATAGTGAAATTTATTTTAATACAAAATTTCATACAAAAATATTTGATTGGCTACATTATACCTAATCTAAGTAGTGCATTATACAAATCATTTATCATTACTAAATGATTCACTAATCCTCAACATGGTCTGCCCAATAGAATTTAGAGCTGAAACAAAAATCAATTGGACATTTATCTTTTGGTCTTCAATTTTGATCATCTTCTCTTCATTCAAATCATCTCTTTGTATGCATTGTTCAATGAGAGTACAATATTTTTCATGTCGTTGTTCAACAAGAGCACAATATTTTTCATGACTCTTCACTCACCCCTCCTCAGTAATTTATAGAGTAGAAATAACAAACCTATTGTTTTCAACAATAGTGTCTTTGATATATGATGTTTTAAGTAATGTTTTTCTTTTCTTTCCTGTGGATTGATTTCCACACACTTCTTTGGGTGTTTCAGATTCATTGGATGGATCATTTTCATTTGGAGTAGAAGAATCACCATGTTTTGTCTCATAAGTTTCAATGGTAATATTCCCAAGATTGATACTTCGATCCTGTAGTAAGTTTATCTCCATTGCATAAAAAATTCTTCAGAGAATTTTGCAGGAAGCTTCTTCTCAGTTATTTCTCAAGTTGTCATAGTCCAGTAACTACTATGGCCAGATGGAATGCTTTTTTCATGATCAAGTTGAAGATGTTCCCATCGATCATGACATTGGTTGACTGTGCGAACAACACCATTAATATCACAAAAAATTTTCACAATTTTCCATTTTCCTGTAGATTATATTGCATTACTCCTTGGACCACCATTGAATAGAGTATATCTCTCATTACGTTTAGCAACAATTAAAACAACTGTGTCTGTATTGCTCCAATGGGTTCTAGCCTTTTGTGGGGGATGGATATTTGATTGGTTTTTTAATATCTTTCCCTATTTGGAAGCCATATCCCACTGAGGTAAATGGGAATCATCAACATCTTCTGTAGAATGCTCTGTATAATTGATCCATTCACTATAAATATTTCTTGTAGGAGGACAAACAAATTTTGCATTATGTTCTTGCGTACTTGGAATAAAATCAAGGATAAATGAATTAGTGAAGTAGAAATCATCATCTTGTATTTTCATTATCAGAAAGTAATTTTTTATACCTTGTAAAGACGGGCTTCATCGGACTTGGACGATACACATGTTTATCCATGGATGTGATTTTTAAGCCCTGCGAAATAAAAGCACAAATTTTCATAACATATTTGTATCCATAAACTTAAAAATAAAAGAAAGGAGCTTTAGTAAAATGTAAAACAAATGATAAATAAAAAAGTGAGAACATATTCTCGCAAAACAATAATTGCTACAAACTATATAACACAACAGACAAGAAGTCTATCTAGAATCTGTTACGATCCTAACAAAAATCTGTTGTTATAGATGAGAACTCTGCACCTTATAAATTTCATCTCAGCCAAACAGATGTCTATGAAAAGGTATCTGTAGGATTTCCGGCCAAAATGCCAAATATTCATATTGATAAATTGGAGGTATGTGTAGTGTCACTTCTAAGGATCATAAAAGTAAGATCTATTTGAATCCAGTTTAGTCACTAAATCTGACATAAATTAGAGTTCATGAGCATTGGTAATTTGACATAAATACATAATAGATCATTTGACACACATGAAGACACTCGACCAACATAACTCAACTTAAAGATATGATGACTCAGCCAGCACTAATACCAGTAATAACTATGCAAGAAGTATAGAGCATATGCAAGGATTGTAAATTTGTGTGGAACTAAAAATACATCATAGTTGGTCACATACAAGAAAATACTTGTAATTTCAAAATTAAGGTTATCTATCTAATTAAAATATTGCAAAACGGGCTCAAATTGTGTGATTCAATGACCTTGAATCAGATGAGAAGACTATGTAGGGTGTTGTAAATGTGCCTATAAAATTTCTAGGAGCTTGAATCTAGGTACAAAATAGGGTTCATCAATCTGAGCGACATGCTCAACCACAAAATATTTTCTAGGATTGACAAATGTGTCCTCTGCTATAGTATTATACAATCTTCCTATTGGTACATGCTTCATTCTCTACCAGATCTCTTTCACCTCAGTAGGTTTTGTACATGTTTCCTGGGATGAATTTTTCTACCTAGATCACTGCATTAAATATTTTGTACCTATATGTGACTTTTTTTTCAAGACTTATTAACCTCCAAGAGTGTATTTCATCAATATGATAAACTATGACTGAGGCATTTTTCACATTGATTATCATTCACAAATGAATAACTCTAATTAAATATAGAAGTTTAAGAATAAATCTCAATGCTACTACATCATCCATAACCATACAAAATGCAAGGAATGACATACTTAATTCCATATGAGACATTGATGGAGGATAAATATAATTCATTCATTACAAAATCAGCTGATAAAGGAATATGCACATTGGCAGATAACATTAGACAATTTCTCCTTTCAAATTTGATAAGGCTTATCCTATTTATGAATCTTTCAGTGCTTATCCATATCAAATTTGGCCATAAAAATTATCAATTTCTCATCTGTTATATTCTATCTATTGGCATCTTCCTGGACTTCCTGTCACATCAACTTTTCAATTTTCTCTTATTTTTTGGTCCGATGGCATATCATTTACGCACTTTTTCTTTTGACTTCATATAATTAGTAGAACGTGATTTTTGCAACTAAGTTGATATCTGAATTCTTGTGCTCTTTGGGAACTTATATATTACCATTTTGTTGAGAATGAATGTAATAATATTTAATGAATTTAAATTTGTTTGAATTTTTGTATAACAGGCATTTCTAGGCTTTCTGCAGTGTAGACAAGGAATTTTTTGGGCCAGTTTCCTTATGACACATTGCCGCTAGAAAAAGTGGCCTCTCTCCAGTTTCAAATGAAATTACATTAGACTACACAACATTTTAATTACAGTTTGGTAAACTTATATGTCTTGATAAACAATGTAGTGATCTTACTGAAGGAGTCAAAACTCCTATGCTAGAAACTGAAGGGAGGACACTTGTAACATAAGACTTAACAACACTGGTAGAACAGATTGGGAAACCTTCAAAAGAGAATTTGATGTCCCTTACCCAACCCAAGAAACCAATTACATGTCCAGTTGTCTTGGAAGATAAAACCTTAGACAATTGTGAAAGAATGAATGTAATGAGTCTAATAAAGGAAAAACAGTTCAACTATGATTTTACAAGTCTGTCTCCAGATTTAGACTCAATGCTAGCTGAAAAAATGTCACAGATTTAGACTGGTATCTCTATTACAAAGCTCAATCAAAGAAAGGAGAATTTTGGATCATGCTCTCAGTCAAAGTCAGTATCAAGGAAGACTGGACAGGGCATGGAATTTAAATATTCAATTGGTGAAGAAGTGAAGATGTCTAATACTAAATCCATAACATCTATTAAACAGGATGATGCCAAATTGACACCAGACCAAAAAAGAAACCAGGTTACAATTGAGAATATGTCAGCCATGCACAACAAGAACACTCCATTTTAGAGTGATAATAAATTTTAGGGTGATAATAAACTTTAGCAAAGAAGATAAAAACTAATGCAACTGTCAACAAAAATATCATGATTCTACAATTTCCAGATCATTGTTTATCAATCATACATCAAATTTCCAATTTTAAATCATTTTTTCAATCATTCATCACTGTTTATATTAACAGGTACCTGATTCTGCAATTTCTAGATTTGTCAAAGCCCCTTGATGTGCAGCAAAGATCCTTGTTATAGTGAGAATAAAAAAAATGATGCAAACATATTAATAAATCCTCTGATGCGTTGAAACAAATTTGTCGAGGGAAAAAAAATTCAAGGGAAAAATCCATGCAATAATTTGGTAACACTTGGCCAAAAATTTTGGAATGCAAGTTGTGGAAATTTTCAGCCCCCCATCAGTTTGCATCGCTGAAACATTCTCTCCTTTGCAGGCCCCCCCTCTCCAGCCACCTCTTAAGTTTAGCGGGCTAAAAAGTGGAGCTCCTATTTTTTAGGCCTAGATTCAATTATTTCCCGTAGCTGGCTTTAAAAATAAGCACGAGACCTTCTGCTGCAAGAAAATAGGAGCCCAAACCCCTCCATGGGACCATGCCCTTAAACTCTCCTCCTACAAAAGTGGTGCTCCTTGTTTTTAGGAAAAGATTCTAAAATTTTGTGTTTTCTTAAATTTATTTTGTCATGGGACCACCCACCCGCTAAATAAAAATAGGAGCAATAGCCCCCTCCATGGGACCCCTACCTAAGAGGAAGGTAAAAAGGGGGGTTAAAAGTTTCCCCCACCCACTTCTATTTTATAGGAACATATTATGCCAAATGTCAATTTATAAATGAATATATTTAATTTCGAATTTTATTGCAAATTAAAATATTATATTTTTAAATATCTTCCCTAAAAAATTGCAGCATACTCTCAAAAAAAATTATACCATTGGATTGCATTTATAAATACTCTTAAAATTACTCTCCACACCAGCGAAGAAAATTTAGGAGCCCCCCTCCCATGGGACCACTTCCCAAGTACTTGGGAGCACAAAAAAACAACTGCTTATAAATTTTAAGGAGCTTTTATGACACCGCATTTCAAGTTAAGTTTTCTCCAATTTTTCCTTCTAATAATCTATTCAGGATTTATGGGACAGTACTTTTGTTAGTGCTAAAAACTCCTATTTTGTCTCTGGAGAGAGAAAAAATCATGGGACCCTATTAATGCTAAAATATCTTATTTTTTCTCTCCCTCACCTACTCAAAAAATTTAGCTTTCCCTTTACATGGGACTGCAACGTTATCATTTGATTTAACAAAAATAAGCTTCTGTAAAACCCTAACTGTTATCCCAAATTTACCCCCAGGTAAGTTTGGATAACCTACCTTTTAAAATGGACTTAGCCATTTTTATTAAAACCCACAGGAGACTAAGATTTAAAGAATTGGTGGGTTTTATTTAAAAATATCGTAGGACATTCAAAACGCTCGTTAAAAGTCTACACCGCTAAACAATTCAAAAATGCCCGAAGGACATGTGGAAGCATTCTGACACTTTCCATAGCCAATGCATTATGTAGACCTCAAGTCCATGAAATAAACTGAGTTTCATAAGGGTGTTAGGTATGGGCAAGGTTGAAAGGTTAATGGGACATGTAGTTGAAGCTAGAGGCGACACGTAGCGCGGATCGAGGTAGTCGGGGCAGGACACATGTCGTCATTCTGATGAACTTCAAGGTAAATGCACTCGACGGACACAAAGTCCACGAAATTAACCAAGGTTGGTAGCGTTTCGGGTCTGAGGCAATGCATATGGTTGAATGGTTAGCAGAGTGAACAAAACAGGTGGTGTAAACATAAGGAGCCATATGGTGGAAAATCAATGGTCCGAAGTGGATACGTGGTGATATTTCGTCACACTTCAGGGTGATGGATTCTGACAGATCTCAAGCCCCGGAATGAACATAATTTGGTAAAAGGCTTCAGGTCCAGGTGGTTTGACAAGTCAAGGCACTATACATGGCTGGATTTCTATGGAGCCAATAGTTTTGAGGTCCGCTCAGATAGAAGTCACGATGCGAAGGCACAACTAATGAAAGTCGAGCACAAAAGCAAGAGAGATCTCACACCTGCCATACATGGAGCTTTCTCATAGGCTCATTTTTGCGGTTGTCAATCTGGGTAAAATAACAGTCTAACATTGTGAGGAGCATGGAGTTTTCTCATTGGTCTGTGCTTCGCACTCTGAAAGGTTCTTATAACTGAGTATTGACATTGAGATATGTGTGAAGCTTTCTCATTGGTTTATTCTTTGTGATAGATAATGGAGGTTTCATAAGGCCCGACCCCATAACCAATGAAAGGAAAACACGTGGCAAAGGAAAAGCAATGCACACATAGACAATGTACATCTCTGAGCTAATCAAATGTTGCCACATGTCACTCACATGTTCATCTCAACATGTAAATATTCAAATGTTCATATCTTTCGATTACCTGCTCCAAATTTAAAAAAAATAGCCTCATTGGAAAGGTATCTTTGAGCCCTTCAATTTGGCATCATCAAAATCAGAAATTGATGGCATTTGGTGGGAGAATAAGAGGAAAAATATTTGGGGTATTAATGTGCAGTTACAAACGGCTCAACCACCCGAATTGATGAAGTATGAGGCTCTTACCTTCTCCTAGAAGCAAAAAGACATTGGAGAACGGATTTGACATGGTGCCCATGATGTTTTTTAGAGATTAATGGATGATTAATGATGGTTGAAGCTTGAAAGCCATGTTGCAAGGAAGGACAAAGATTTTCATTAATGAAATGATCAAATACAATCTCTTTCCCTCTCTTTTCCCTCTTCTCTCTCTCTCTCTATGATATTCTATATATTATAAAATGATGCTTATTCCAAAAAATGGACATTCTAATTTTCAAAGGAACCATGTCAATATGGTCTCCCGAGCAACTGTGAGCCATGAACCTTCATTTTGGCCTTTGTAAATGTGTTGTTGCCCTTTGTTTTAGTTGTAATGGATTGTGTACACTTTCAAGAAATAAAATCTGGTGTTTGTGGCTCTCTTATGCCCTATACTTGATTTTTATCTACATCTTACCTCTCTTTTGTTTTTGTGATGTTCTGATCATGTCTCTCTCATTTGCAGGCTCTATTTTGATTGTTTTTCATGTGAAAGTGACAAGTTAAATACTATTTTGAGTTGTGGCACTTTTATCTTCCCTATCTCTACCTATTTTCCCCTATTTTCTCTCATAGAGTTCTCATCACATTTTTCTTGGTGTTATCACCACTTTTAGCTTAGGATTTCCCTTTTCATGCATCTACTTCTAACCTTGGTCTCTTGGAATATTTAGATTAGGATTAGTTATATTTGCTTTCAAATGTAGGAGTAGTTTTAGCATTAGGAATATGTAGAGGAACTGGCCTTCTTCAAAGTTTTGTCTCGGTTCACAAGGTCCCACAACTTGGAGATAGTCCCATGTTGCCTCAAAATCTTGGGTTGTCTATAACTTGGGGTAGGGTGTAATTTTGAGGTTTAACAAATTTGGCATGCCTGGTGGGACAATTATTAAAAGCTTTATATTTCATAGGTGTGTATCATATCCACCTTGTTAGGCATGCTTGGTGGGACAAGATTGAAGAACTTTACAACTTCATATTGCTAAGTTTGATGTGTTCTTATTGATATCCAGCCTTTAGAGGCATGTTATCAACACATTTAATGACTCCACTATTCCAAACAACATTCTCTTGTTACAGACCTTTCCCTTCATTCTTCCATCCATTTCCATCTTTCCATTCATCATTTCCATTTCATTTTCCTTTTATTCTTGAAGTTATGCAATCGTGACTTCATTCCCTCATTGGAATACTCATTTCCAAGAGTAGTATCAGTCCCCTCCACCTCCATCATTTCCAAAATCCTCCTCCAAATCATTTTTATGAGCCCTATCACGATGAATGTTCATATAACCCAACCCCACTGATCCATATGGTTATCCTTCTAACCATTATGATGATGACAACTTCATGACAGATGCTAATTTTTAGAGGCAGATACAATAAATGGAGATGAATATGATGTAGACCAGGGCTAAATGTTCAATGAAGGAAGCCAAAATTGGTTTTAGGGTCCCTTGTCCATGGTTTGGCCCTATGCTAAGTTGGTTCAACCCTCATCAAAAGATGGAGTTTATAGTTGAGATGTTGCCCCAAATTGTAAAGTGGGTTGAGTTAATGGAGGCTCACGAATCTAGTGTTAAGAAACCTTGTCAACAGGGATAATTTTAGTGGTGAATATTCGTAATATGGTGAATATTCCATTTTTAAAAAATTTGAAAAGGTGAATTTTCTGGCACGCGTGAGTGACCTGTTTGCCTAAAAATTACAGTTTACCACCTTTTTTTTTTAGGTGTTGACTTCACCTACCCTTGAAACTATCCATCCCTATCCCCTATAATCCTAGATTATTCTCCAGGTAAAACACTACTGGATCACTCATACCACCTAGGGGCATATGTATTATTAAGTACAGTAAATGCGCGACAGGAGGGCAAAGGCTGCAGATAAATGACAGAGAGTTTGTTGATGTGTGATAGGAGTGCAGAGGAAGCAGACGCATGAAAAAAGAGAGTTTGTTGTCAAGCAACACAAAGATTTTTTTGTCGCATGACTATAGAGCGTGGAGGCTGCCGATGCGCACAACAGGAGATTTGTTGTTGTGCTTCAAAAAGGTTGTTGTCGCATGACAACAAACCTCTTATCACACGTCAATCAAGGTTGTTGACATGTGACAGGAGGTTTGTTGTCGTGTGACAACAACCTTGTTGACGCAAGAAAACAAATCTCCTATCGTGCATCTGCAGCCTTCTATCACACCACTTGAAAATCAGGTGAAAATTTTGCATAGAACCCCCAAAAAATTCACCTTCCCGCGAAACCGGTTATGGGGATATTTTCCAGGTATTTTCCACCTCTGATTTCTAAGAGGTCTCTTAAAATTAACCTCGCTTGTCAATGAGGCAACCCTACAATACCATCTTGCATCCCTCCCATTCCTCCTCCCCAACCTACACCATCTCAACATGACTTTCATGTTCTTATATTTTTAGCTGCTCTTATTCAGGATTCCCCTTCTCCATCTTCTTCCCTCCCATCCCACCTTCTAGTTTCTATCATCTATCCTCCCAAATATCCATTTCCTCCACAAGAAATTATTACACATCCTTCATCATTTAAACCTTTGCAAATTAAGCCAAGGGTTAAAGCCTTCCTACATTAAAAAAACTAGATTTACATGTGCGTGATCCTCTTGAAGAATCATTTGAAGATCATGAACTACTAGAGATTATCCAATAGAATAAGGGCCCAATTTATTAGTTTCATGAGGACCCATTCATCACCAAACAAAATCTTGAATATTTCATGGTAGTAAGGGTTAACCTTCACTCTTATGCACAAAAAAATGCACATGCAGGCCTAGAGGGGCAAGTTGAAAAGGAGCCAAACAAAGAAAATCAAATTCAGAGATTCAAGGATTGGAGTCATGAGTTTGAATCCAGAGAGGTTCATCACCAAGGACCTAATAGTTATCCTTCTCCAATTTCTTGAAAATAAGTTGAGGCTGAGTCCCATTCTTGAAAATCATGAAATAATTGTTGAGGAATGGACTGAATCTAAGAGCATAATGGATGAAGAAGTGACCCAGTCCATTGACATAAATTCCTCCTATTTCAATTGAAAGATATGAATTTAAGGATGCCAAAACTAAAGATATGAAAACAAAGGAGGAGAATCTTCCAAATGAACAAAATGTTCCATTTGAATGTAGTGACCCTCATTGTCATGCATGCTTAGAATTTGCTACAATTTTGAAAGATTGTAGTGTTCCATCGAGAATATTTCTAGATGTTCTAACAAGTCATGAGGAGCTTCATGCCATAGAGGAGGAAAAATAATAGTAAGAGGTTTTGAGTGAAGAAGACATCATAGAAAGTTCATTGCTTTCTTTCAATGATGAAAAATCAGATCTTTCTTCCACTTCATTCTTATAAGAATCTAATTTTGTGGATGAGTTTGATTTCACAAGCTTTATGCTTGAGGAGGAGGAGCAGCCATGATGAATTAATTAAAAAATCAGAACTCATCATAGAGGAGGAAGATTTGTTTGTGGAAGCAGAACAAGGATCAAATCATCTTGCAAGAAACTTTATTCATGGAAAGGAAAGTCTACAGGATACCCCTATTCATGGGGTTGTGGCTCAAATAAATGGACAAGTTAAGAGGATCAAGCCTTGCCAAATCAAGTATCTAGATAGTATAGAGCCAAAAAAAAGTTTTCACTAGTCATGCTCACTGTCAGAGCATAAGGAAGAAAATCAATGCACCAAAGATTAGCTGCAATACCTCTCAAATCTAAATGCAATGCAACTAAAAGAGGTACTTGTTATTTTTTCAGTTCATACTTTGAGTAATGAGATGGAAAATTAGCTTTAAATTTTTTTTCCAATGTTATTAAAGACCATGTCCAATGTCAAATCAATTACATGGTCTAAATTTGTTAGAATGAGAAGTTATTTCTCCCTGCTTGTTTTAGGCTTTATTTAGCTTCTCATTTCTTTGGTTAGAGTAGGTTAGCGTAGGTTTGTTTTCAATAAAATAAGTGCTTATGCACACTCTGCATGTTTCCACTTGGAACATGCATAATTTTCATGTTTGTACATAGCTTTTATGCCTTTTTTGTTGTTGCACAATTAATTTAATGGCGGAATCAAATAGTTAGAGCAATTCCACAGATCATTTAAAGCTCCACAGATCGTGTTAAGTTCATCTTGTGCTTCATACGGCTCATGGGTAAGAAAAATTCAAGTTCAATTCACTTTATCAAGTATTTCAACTCAAATCCATCTCCAATGGTTGCTAAACACTATTGCTTAAATTTAGCACGCAAATTTCCCCTAGAGGTCGTAAAATGATTATCCCAAATTTACCCCCTCGGTTAAATTTAGATAACCTACCTTTTAAAATAGACTTATCCATTTTTATTAAAACCCGTGGGAGACCAAGGTTTAAAGAATTGTCGGGTTTCATTTAAAAATTCCATCAGACATTCAAAATGCTCGTCAAAAATCTACACCATCAAACAATTTAAAAATGCTCGAAGGACACGTGAAATCATTTTGGCACTTTCCATAGCTAATGCATTCTACGGACCTCAAGTCCATAGAATAAACCAAGTTTCATAAGGGCATCGGGTCCGAGAAAGGTTAAAAGATCAATGGGATACGTGGCCAAAGTTGGAGGTGACACACGATGTGGATTGAGTTGATTAGTGAAAGACACGTGTCATCATTCTGGAAAACTTCAAGGAAGATGTGCCTAGTGAATGTGAGGCCCACAGAATCAACCAAGATTGATAACATTTCAGGTCCTAGGTGAAGCATATGGTTGAACAGTTAATGAGATGAGCAAGACATGTGGTGCAAATAAAGGGTACCACATGGTGCAAAATCAACGGTCCAAAGTGAACACGTGGTGACATTCCATCACACTTCAGGGTGATAGAATCTGACGTATCTCAAGCCTCAGAATGAACAAAATTCAGTAAAAGGCTTTGGGTCTAGGTGGTCTGGCAAGTTAAGGCACTATACGTGGTTGCATTTCTATGGAGCCAACAATTTTGAGGTCTTCCTAGATAGAAGTCCCAATGTGAAGCCGTAACTAATGAAAGGAAGGCACAAAAGTAAGATAAATATGACACTTACCATATGTGGAGCTTTCTTATTAACTCATGTTTTGCGGTTGTCAGTCAAGGTAAAAATAGTCTAAAATTGCGAGGAGCATGTAGTTTTTCTCATTAGTCTGTGCTTCACGCTCTGAAAGGTTATTATAACCGAGGACTAACATTGAGATATGCATGGATCTTTCTCATTGGTTTATGCTTCATGATGGATAATTGAGGCTTCATAAGGCCTGATCCCGTAACTAATGAAAGGTGAACATGTGGCAACAGAAAAGAAATGCACACATAAACAAAGGTAATCCCTGAGCCAATCAAATGCCACAACGTGTCACTCTCATGCTATCACCGCCCCTTTTAGCTTAGGATTTCCATTTAGTGTATCTTCTTCTAACTTGGTCCCTTGGAATGTTAGATTAGGATTGGTTAGATGTATTTCCTTCTATAGGAGTAGTTTTAGCATTAGGAATAGGTATATGAACCAACTTTCTCTGGAGGTTTGTCTCAAGTAGCAAGTCCCACAACTTGATAGGAAATCCCATGTTACCCAAAAACACTGATTGCTCATCCATTCCATGACAAATCAAAGGGCGTTGTTTTTTGGTGATAACATTAATTATAGAGTAACTAAATGTAAATTATGATATACAACTGCTAGATATGATATGACACAAACAATAAACAAATAAACATAAAACCCTAAGTGCAAGAGGGGAGAGGAAAGAACTTAGTTGATTCGTGTTTGATACATGACTGATGTAGACTAGGAAAATTGTTGAACATAAGGTAAACTGTGTCATTATTGCACACTATAAATTCTAGAGTTGTCGAATGATGCTGGGCTAGGGTGCCTGGAGTGGGTCACGGGCACTTGGGTGCCAGAGTCTACTACTGGGCGTCCATGACTGCGCAGGTGGTCAGAATATGATTTTTCTAGAGTCACGTAAGTGTCGTTGATAGACGTTTTTGGTCACATGTATGTCACAATATGATCGCTGAGTGCGCATGTGACCTGCAAAACAAAGATTCAATTACAAAACCCATAATACCACATCAAATCAGAAAAAATAAAGATGAAATATGGGGAATCAAGCCAACCCTAGTGGTCACCCGACAGAGTGAGCTTATAATCCACTCGATCTTAGACTCCATGTAGTTATGGTGATGTGTGTGTAAGAATTATGCCCTTGGATGCTCTTCTGCAAGTACATTTGATAACAGGTTGTAGCTAGATGTAACAATGTAGATAGATGTGTGGATGGACATAAAGAAACTTCCCCTTCTTATGTTGTATATGCAAAAAATGCAGTCCCTTGTCCCTTTTATGAGATGCTAGATGGATGCCTTTAGTGTTCTTAGATGCCCTTCGATGCAAGCTTAGGTGATTATAGATAGATGCTTAGTGCTTGGTCCTTTACGTTGTCACAAACAACTATGTATTTATATGATACTCTTGGTTGAATTTCTGTAATTGACAACTAGAATGTTGACCCATAAGTAGAATAAGATGCCCAAAAGATAAAAGTGCCCAGTAAGAGTGAGTAAGAAAAGAGGTCTAGGGGCGTCTAGAGGGGACGAGGGACACCTAGGTGCTTCTATCTTGGTTGGGCATTGGTGTCTAAGGCCATGAAAGATAAATAAGTAAATATTGATTAGGCTATAGGGTGTGTAAGACCAAATGGAAAATAAGAAACAAAGCAAAGAGGCCAAAGATAGTTATCAATTACTAGTTTTATCGCTTAGGAATCAGATGAATGCTAGTATATGTTTAGGACCTAGAAATGTACCCAAGTGTGTGATTTAGTGTCTACATTTTCCCCCACTTTATGTTTTTGAGTGAATACTCGATAACATAAATTAGATACAAGATGTCAACATTTTGATAACCATTTAGAGTGTGTACAGCGAGAAGCGTGTCAAGTTGACAAGTGAAGCGTGAAATGAATGCAAAAATGAAGTGTGGAAACTAGGAAGAGAAAGTGACCCAAGGGGGTGAAGCGTATGTGTTGTAATTGTTGTTGTTGTGTTTGTTGATGTACTTGTTGACTATTTCTTCTTGTAAGGATGGACCTGCAAAATGAAGAGCAAAAGAGTAGTCAAAGTCCTGTATTATGAAAAACTTACAAAGTATGTAAAATATGTAACAAGTATGTAAAAATGAAAGTGTGCACCTGAAGTAAGAGAGTGTAAAAGGATAGAAAAGTGTCCTGAAAATGTTGTGAAGAGTGAGTTTTTTAGGTGATCTCAAGCCAATAGAGAATTTTTTGGGTGATCTCATGCCAAGAGTGAGTTTTTTGGGTGATCTCACACCAAGAGCAAGTTTTTTGGGAGATCTCACACCAAGAGAAGAGTGTTGAGGAGAGAGGTCTAGTGTTACTCTATCCTTCCATGAATACTTCACAATTATACACCACTACAGATGGTGTGATCCTATTTTAGTTCCTGAAGTTGTACCGTAATTAGTTCCAAATGTATTATTTGTACCGATTAAAAATGGAGATAGAATGCATTCTGCTTGTTGGAGGATTGTGTATGTACTGTGAAACATGAACTATTGTGAATTGTGTTTATAAGAGAAACTAATTATATCTTCCCCCAGGACATTAGCACCTAAGGAGAGGACACAGAGTGCCGAAGCTGCTAGTTTCTAAATCCAAAAACTAGTTTTTGTGAACTAAGGACCCAAGTCAGATTCTAGGTTGTTTCTGTAACTGTAATTGTGTTCTATTATGTATTGAACTGTATATAGTGTGTTGTAGCTTTGAGTTGTTATATGGGGTGACTGATTCACCCAATGTATGCCCCTTCATTTGGGGTGCATGTGACATCACTAGGAGAATGCAAGCCCAAAGGAGAGGCACTGATGTTGATTCTGAATTGTATCCCTGCAGGGGCAGGTGATGTGCATGGTAGAAACCAAGACACATGCAAACAAAGTGGCTAGATGACATGTGTTAGTAGAAAAAGTAGTAAACATGTCATAGAAAAATAATGTAACAAACAATAAGTGTTTCATACAAGATAGACTGTGAAAAGTGGGTTTCAAACATGGGACATCGCTCATAATGTCATGGGATAATTAGGGCTGAAGCAACCAAAAGTAACAATGATCATACAAGACATAGGGCATAGCCCACAAACAATAACATACAATAGAAAGCAAATGACAAGCAAAGTGTAACAAACAACCATGGTGGCATATAGTCCTACAAGGTAAATGTTGCACATGAAGCACCCGTTAGCATATTAGAAAGATAAAAAGTATGTCAAAGCATGTATGTATCAATGTAGAAAGTAGTGTGCTAGTAAGAATAGGAAGTATTAAATAATGAAACAATAACACATGTAATGTGTGAGTAAAAGTAGATTCCCCAGGAGCCTCGGTGGGAATGGTAAGAGGTACAGTGTCAAGCATCATTGTAGCATGTAAATATGTAAGAGGTCTACATTCACAACTAAAGACCAAGTGAACACGCATGTGTATATAGAAAATATATTGACATACTAAGTATCCGTCTAACATGAGAAACCAAGTGTACATGTAAGTATAAGCAAGAAAGAGTAAGTGCAACCAAGATATGTAATATGTTGTGTATGAGTGAGATGGAATGGTATGCAATGTGAATGTGATAGGAGTAGCGTGCCCCCCAGTGGATGTGGATGAGTATGAGATGAGGTTCATTTATAAAATACCCCTCAAAAATCAAGAATGAACCATAGAACAAGAGTGTGTCATCGGGAAATGGTTTGAAAGTGTGCACTAGAAAGATAGATCATGAAGCATAAAGCATAAAGATGTGAATGAGGTGAGGTTCATTTCAGATTTAGACCCTTTGCAGTCGAGTATGAACCATGGAACTAGAGTGCGTCATAGGTTAGTATGATGATGAGAATTGTGTATCAAATATGTAATCAGTGAACTAGATTGAGCATGAAGTGTAATATGTATGTGAGGAAATTAGAATTAGTATGCCCTGAAAATCAAGTGTGAATGGGGAAGCAAAGAGTGATGTCATAGGTGTAGTGATGTGTATGAACAATAGAAAAAAAATGATCTAGAAGATCGTAGGATGTGTTAGGATCAAAGTGCCCTAAACAATGGAAATGTAAACCTTAGACAAAGTTCATAAGTAGTATGATGAGTGATGGAGGTTGATCATATAAATGAGCCCTTGTGGATAATGATATGTGTACGTGTCCCATATGCATATTGAAGGGTCATTAGTGAAATGTAGATGTAGAGACAACCATGTGTATACATTCTAGTAGGAGTTCAAGAATAGAGTACATGTGGATCAAGGAAATCTTGTGAAAGTAATTTAAAAAGATGCCCTATTAGATCAGGAAATGTATCATAAGAAAGCATGGGGTGGTTATGAATATGGTTAATCAAGAGGTGACAGTGTAATCAAGACTTGATACTGACCAAGTGTGAATCCTAACCGATCCAAACCATCATTTGTGCAAACACTGTCAGAGCACTTGGGAGGAGGAGAGATGTGAGGCCAATAAGATTTTGTAGAAAAGGGTGCTTTGTGGAGATTGGTAATGTTGGTAGAAGACTTAGTAGGATGGAGGTGATGGATACACACAAGATCCTTGAGAGGTGATTATCGGTGGTAGATTTGGAGTGGGTTTCATATGACTTGAGTTACCATTAGAAGGAACATTAGAAGATGATGGCATGATTCTCATTAGACATAGATGAATCAGATTTAGGAACCTAGTGGGATGTAGCAATTGGAGATGAACATGTAGCAAAATTTTGTGTAGAAAATGAAATGCAACCATAATGCTTAAGGTGGGCAGCGATTTTAAAAATAATAATGCATTGTCATTATGTCCATTAATTTGATGATAATTGCAATATGGATGACCTTGATATGGTGCAACCTGATAAGGATGATAGTAATGGCGTAGAGTGAGCAATTGATCAACTTTGGAGTCGATAATAAAGAATATCATGTTGCTTAGCATTGTTAGATAAAACTTGAGAGGTGTGATAGTGGTAAGACTTGGGTTCACTGATATGAGCACATGTAGAAGACATAAATTGATGTTGATGAGATGTAGAAGAAGAACATACCATGTTGCTTGAGAAAAATCCTTGAGATTACAAAGATTGGATTTCAGTCCATTTGAACTATGTACGCGCCAAATTCATATGTTGAAGATTTGATCTTGAAATAAAGAGTGTAAAGTCCTTTGAATGGACTAAAAAGAGGTGGTTGATTCAGATGGAGTAATTGTGGAGAAAACATAGAGTCACAAATATTGACGATCCAAATGGAACTTACTTGAGCAAGTGGAATTGTGAGTAGCAGATCAGGAAATATTTAGTCTAGGGATTTTTGAAGAACATAGTTTGCAAGATGGGTGCCAAAAACCCAAGATCAGATAATGAGATTAGAGGATTTTAGGAGATACTAGAGAAGAAAATGAGGATCCAAGAGTATTTGAAATGCATAGGGGTTCACCAAATGATTTAACAAAAATAATTTTTGTAAACCCCTAATTGCAGAGTAACTGAATGATAACTAAGATATACAACTACATATACACTATGACACAAGTAATAAGCTAATAAATATGAAACCCTAAGTGCAAGAGGGAGAGGAAAGGACTTAGTTTATTTGTACTTGATCTAGGACTGATGTGGGCTGGGAAAACTATTGAACATGAAGTGAAGATATCATAAATGCTGTGCAATAAATTATGGACTGTAGGAGTGAGCCTAGACATAGGGTGCCTAAGGCAGGACAAGGGTGTTTGGGCACTGACAGTCTGCTTCTAAGCACTAATGACTGCGTAGATGGTCAGAATATAATTTCTGATGTGTCACACAAGTGTCACAAATATTCATTGTTAGTCACTTATATGTCACACATATGATCTCCGAGATACCTGTAACATGCAAAACAAATATTCACCTGTAAAACCCACAATACCACATCAAATCCAAAAAAATAAAGATGCAATATGGGGAGTAGGACTGACCCTGGCGTTCACCCACCAAAGTGAGCTTACAACCGAGCAATGTACTACATCTCAGACTCCATGTAGTTCTTGTGAGTGTGTGAAAGAATCATGCCCTAAGATGCCCTTATGCAAGTGCACTTGATAATGGGTTGTAGCTAGATTTAACAATGTAGGTAGATGTGTGGATGGACATAAAGAAACTTCCCCTTCCTGTGTTGTGTATGTATAAAATGCAGTCCCTTATCCCTTGTATGAGTGCTAGACGGATGCCTTTAGTGCTCTTAGATTCCTTTAGATGCAAGCTTAGGTGTTGATAGTAGATGATTAGTGTTTGGTCCTTTATTTTGAACACATAACTATGTATTTATATGATTCCATTGGTTGAATTTCATAATTGACAACTGGAAGGCCGGCACATAAGTAGAAAATATGCCCAAAATATAAAAGAGACCCAATATAGAGTGATTAATATAGAAAAGAGGATAGGGGAACCTAAAGGGGATGAGAGCGCTTGGGCGTCGACATATTGGCTGAGTGCTGGTGTCCAAAGTCATAAAAGATAAGCAAGCAAAGTACCAAATGGGTTGTAGGGTGTAAAAGACCATAAAGAAGACAAAAAACAAAGAAAAGAGGACAAAGATAGTTGTCAATTACTAGTTTTCTTGCTTAGGAATCATATGAATGCAAGTATGCTCTTATGACCTATACATGTACCCAAGTGTGTGATTTTTTGTCTACAGTGTCCTTGTCCTTGCCCTTTAATAAGGGCATTCTTGCACCGAATAATGTACTATAAGGGAAAGGCCCCTCCTTTCAAATATAACTAGAGATTGAATAAGGAGAGGTCTTATAGTGCTCTCTCCTATATTATATAGAGTGCCCCCATCATCCCCTCTATATAGTTGGATATGGGTGCCCTATTTAGAACTCTATATGGGGGTGGGGATGTGGGGACAATCGAGTGCTGACGGAACTCTCGATAATTATGGACATTTATATGAAATCTATATGGGCCGTATCTCATCTCTTCTATATATGACTCAATAGGACATGACACGATAGAGATAGGTGAGATGGGCGAGATAGACCTTCGTGTCGACAACCCTTTGAATTCATGGGGGGTTAGTTCTAGTTCTATATGATGGTTGGGAGTCTCTTATATCAAAGAAAATCTATAGGACGGGGGCACAGTATCTAGTCTCAGTCAATATATGGATGTCATATATAGATAAGGGGACCTCTCTGAACCTATATATAGATAGAGATCTTGGGGGCTATCTATTATCTTTGGGCACTCGACTCCCCACAATTGGCCATCTTTATACATCTTGGGGGCCCTCTATCCCTCTGTATAGTTGAGGGTCTCGCCCGAATCCTATCTCTATATGGATGGGCCCCTATCTATATACAATGCACCCCTATAGATATATCACAGATCTAATATGATCCTAATCCATCTATACGAGGATGGGGTTGGCCATCTAGGTTGGGGTTGGTAACTAAACCTAAACCTAAACCCTAATAAATATGTGACTTTAAGCCTATACATGCATACAGGGTCATCACTCGTCCTCAGCTCATTCGGGTCACTTATAGATCTATTCCTCGAAGCTCTATAACTAGAATTACCCTATCTATATATGGGGCCATATCCTAGGTCCTAGGTCTTGATAGATTTGAGATTGGATGGGATCATCTCTCTCTACTAGTGGGGATCTATATAATAGGCATGCTCATGAACGTGGCTCAATAGTTCACCTATTGATGGAAGAATCAACAAAAAACACCCACCCTAGAGATCAATCCTTCCCCCTTCACAATACGTAGATGAAGGGGTGCCCCTCCCTAAAAGGATGGGTATTAAGAGCATCTTCCACATTGTTATGGGAATGGCTCACATGAGAATAACTAATAGGAGCATGTTGGTCTTCATACTAGTTATCATTTATCAGTATTAAAATGGGGGTATACGGCAGACCCGAGGAACCATACTTATTTACCTGTGAACCTAAGACTCACTCTCTTTGATAGAGTCTTGTCTCAGGGGGAGGGGTAGGGTGGTACACTATTGATGGGACCCACGGTGATAAGATTGTACCAGAAAGAAGATCTTTTTGGTAGGATAGAAGTATATAGGGGGAGAGGATTGTTTATTCTATCCCCCTCTACTTGATTCGGGGAGGGTGGAGGGGGATAAAACCCCTCCTCTCTCTAGGTCTCGGGATTTCGAGAGAGGGGGACGAAAACTCCCTTTTCATTGAGCTTTGATGAATACCAACACCCTGTTCTAAAGCTTAGGACCTATGTTTGGCCAAACAAATGTTTTCAAACTGAAACCAATTTTTATGAAAAAAAATAATCTTATTATCTTATTTTGTTTCACTACATATAATACCCCCCTTTTTAAGACAATTATTATTCAAATGAATAAGGTTTTTTAGAGTCGCTATAAATAATTCCAAGATGTATGGAAGAGGTATCTCTAATTTTATCACATTAAGACTAATAATTGTATCAAGAGTATGCAAAAAGGTAACTTCGAAAATAAGGAATCATAGAAATGAAAATGTTCTTATGACACTAACTCTAACTCTATCTTGGGTTTTTCAATTCTTGAGACATGCGTAATCTTTGAGTCGAAGATTTCAAGGTTTTTGTTGGCCACAATGCCAAAAAAATGCACATCAATTTTTTTACATCCTTTGCACTTGATATCCACAACCATGGAAATTATATAGATTTCCCGCAATTTCTTTCAATCAACCCATCTCATACATAAACATAGCTAATAATTCCATGAGAATACATTTCTTTAGGGAATTTATCCATCCAAAACACGTTCCTTACCATTTTACAAACATGTCAATTAATGCACTTCTAACTACAACATTATTTTTTGTCGAGTTTGTAAACACATATTCAATCACCTTTAGTCAATGGGGTGAGATTAAATAATTGATCAATGGGGCTTGCATTCTAGAGTCCTAAGTTTAAATACCTATAAACTTAAGATCAAAAAAATGTGTGTAAATATTGAGCACTACCATCATTAGGGCACACCTCAAAACAACATACCCCTTCTTTATCTGCACCAATAAGGACATTTTGACAGAGATTGAATTAGCTAGTTATTCAAAAGCAACTTCAAGCAATACCAAAGTGCAATCATGCATGTAAAATCTTCACGACATGAAACTCATTTTGATAATAGTATATATATTGTGGAATCTCAAGGTTAGAAAAAACTAATATTAATCAACAACTAACATGATTGAAGGCTTCCAATTTTAATTCAATTAAAATTTAAATATGTACTTCAACAAATGAATGTTTTGGTCATTTATTGTCTATTCGAAAGGATTAAAACTATAAACTACATGCTTAAAAGTAAAAAGACAAGTAAATGTTTAGGGTGAGTATTTTTTTGATGACATCATTAGAACCTCTGTCCCTCTTGCATTGCTGAATTTATATGTGTACTTCCTAGGCCCTATAAATGAAGTTTTTGTTTCAGTTAATCTTTTATTATTTCTTTGCTCACATTACTAGACTTATTTACATGCCCTCTACAATAAGACAAGAATCTCAAACCCCTAATAAGTTTTTCTAACATATGTTCCATTGTATATTGACAGAAAATAAATAAACCTTGGACTAAAAATGTAAAAAATATCCACTGATAAAAGTAAAACCTTTCTTATAATTTTCTTGGTCTAGAATTCATGCAAAAAATAAATTTCACAAAATATCAAAAATAAAAGCTAATTTTCTCTTTATCAACCAAATTCACCTAAAATATTTGTCTAAAAACCCCTAAATCTTGCACAGAAGAAAAGCATGATAATACAAATAGTTTTCTATACAAATTGTTTCTTACTTGCAAATTTGTGTAGTGAAAAATAAGAGAAAATGGGTGAGAAAATGTCATGGTTATCCTCATAGAGCTTGCTCGAGCTCAAAACCGAGCTACAAGCTCTGCGATTAGAGAACGTTGACATAGTTATGGAGTTTGATTTATTTCCTATCATCAACACTCCCATTTTTCCTCCACCATTGCATGCAAATAATTAGGGAAGCTTGCACATTTTTAAATTAAATAAGGTTCTAGATTATGCAACAATAAGGGGAAAGGTGGTGAATGAATTTTACTTAACCCATCATAAAATCAATAGTTGAAATTGAGATTATGCAACAATAAGGGGAAAGGTGAATGAATTTTACTTAAACCATCATAAAATCAATAGTTGAAATTGAATTGATGGTCATTTATGTGTGTGCATAAAACCTAATCGTCAATGTGTATTGTGTAGGATGCATCTCATAGTATATGTTATGCCTTCAACATAAATATAAATATATTAATCTTCCAACTAATAAACTATTGTTTCGTCACCATCATTGAGGTAAAGATCATAAAATACTACTAATCACACCAAAGGGGTGCAATGGAGATGCCGATAAGCACAAAAAAACAAATTGTTTCATATGCAAAGGAGGATATGAAAGTGAAGTGATAGATGGAAATACACTGTGTAGTGTAGTATAATGAAGATATTGATTTGAGAAGGAGGGAAGATCAAATATTGAATCCGAAGAAAGAAGTAAGTGTCAAAGCACTTGAAAGAGAGAAATTTCTATGTGAAGATCCTAGAGGTGGTTGCTCTTATTTTTTTCTTGAGGTGGAAGGAATCCTTGAAAGACATCTTGGACTATCTTTTGAATGAAAAATCGAAAGATCTATGTAGGTGGTTTTCCTTTGAACTCTTAAGAAATTTATGAATGTAAGACCTTTATTGTTCTTTATCTCCAATGTCAATAGTTTTGTATATCCTTATAACGAGGATTGGCTAAGGATAGGGTGGTATAGAGCATACCTTTGAAATATAAGTATGATAGGTTTAATTATCATAAAATAAGGTTAATGTTATGTAAACATTATAACTGCTTATAGGGTTGGTTTTTTTCTATTTTAGAAGTGGCCTTCTTGGAGGGAATCAAGGAAAACTTGGGGGGAGATCTCGCTTCTGTGAGGCATGGAGACCAATAGGTAAAGGATAAGTAAGATGAAATTATATTCAAATCACTATTTCATAGGAGGATATGTAAATACATACAAGTATTATCTTATGTGAGAATTGAAGAGTGGCATGGGAGTTCTCATCCCCGCGACAACTCGTTAACAGTCATGAAAATAAAATTGTGCAAGGTAATTCTTACCCTGATAAGACCTCAACATCGAGAGCACCAATGATGGAGAAGGGAAGGTCTCTCTCTCTCTTATGATACTTTATATTAATAGGAATTTGAGTTTAATTTCCTCCACCTTGATAACAAAGGTTTCATACATTCCACTTGTTAAAAAGTAACAGTTTTATATGTTCAGACTGATCAAGGTTACCGCCGTTGATCATTAGATTTGACTGCAAATTTGAAAAATTAAAATATCGTTAATAAATTATACACCCTATATATTGGAATGTAGGGGATATTAAGAATTGTAGCACATGCTCTAACCTACCTAGAAGATATGCAAAAGTGCAAGTCTAAAAACCTCATGACCACCATATTTGACTAATTGGATGTGGTGGACAACATGAATAACGTAGGGATATTGACGACGATGCTCTTTTCCAACAACAATACATAAAATAGAGGATATTGATGACAACACATAACAAATATGTTATCTTAGAAGACAATGAATGGCCGCAGACAATACCATGAGATATTGTGCATGGGGGAGGTTAGTTGAAATTATGCAACACTTGGAGGTGAAAGCTGGAGAGACCAAGAACATTCCATCAGCCATGTTGGTGGTAAGGGTGGTGGATTTAATTGCAACAACTCCTTCACCACCCCTGCAAAACCCCATGTCAATGCAGTCTTGTTGAAGTGGGAGACACAAAGTATGCATTCTCAACATCAACGTCATCACAATGTGAGGCATACTTTTAGTGAAAGATCTGGTCCACATGGAAGTTACGTTAAAGTGCAATCCCAGAAACCCAGACTTTACCTTTCCTAAATATTTAAACACTACTCTTTCCTACCATCATCAAATATTTCAACTTTAAGGGATTACTGCAATCGGATTGTTGTACTTTAAGAATGTAAGTGCGGAAGGAAACCAAAATACAATGGTGAAAAAAGTGAGTTGAATAGCGTGTTATGCAATTCCATCCAACCCTTTTAAGACCTATACCTACATCCTCCCAACTGTGCCAAATGGGATTTTAGAGAAGAGCATAAGAAACCATTGAAGATTAATGTAAGGTGTATTATTATAAATTTTGTTGCCAACACCAATGGTGGCAAGAGCCCAAGTGCTAATATTTTATTTCACATAGAGCACAAGGTTACAAAGGAGCAAGAAAATTCATCACCAACCTATCACTCGCCATTGAATAATAGAAAAAAAAAATGGAAAAAGAACAGCCAAAGCAAAAAATAATAATTTTCTTCAAAACCTTTGGGTGCATAAATCAACATCAACAATAATACAATACAATGGGCCCATTCATTGCAATATTATGGGGACAAGAGATGATGTTTGGACTTGTACAACATGATATTAGAGATCTTTTAGAAATTTATCAATGAAGTGGGTCGTGAGATATCCACTAAGGGTTAAATTTGACGAACGTGTAGATGTTTTTCATTATTTTAACTATAAAGTACTTGTAAATATTTGAAATAAGCATTTCATATGACTTGCATATTTAAAATATAATAATCATTTTATATAGATTTATATGTAAAATATATTAATAACGCAAATATATATTTAAAATAGCTAAATAAACATAGAATAATCTTATATATATTTTGATGATAATACAAAAATTACAACCTTTTGTATATCTGAAGGGCAATATTAAGAACTTACCGTGACCTAAAAATTGTTTGATCCCCAAAGGTGGCCGTCAAATTTAACCCTTAAATCATAATATAGGTTACATCAAATAGGAAACAATTTCCACAAGTTAGGAATATGAGATGACAAAGATAAAAAAGCTAAAGTGACTCATACCTCTTCACCAAAAGAGGAAATTATTTAAGTTTGATTAAAATATTTTCCATATCAAGGAGAATATAAGGAGATATTTTTTAGGGGCAGATATGATGAAATAAGTATTGAGTAACATGTGTCCAATTGATAAAAAATAGTATCAAGTTTAAGAAAAACATTGAGCTACATCTTTTTATTTTAGTAAGACAACGTCGTTAACTTGTCCGTCAGTTTTAGGGTGTTGACAACTAGCCCTCGTATAACTGGAAGAAGTATAAAAATTTGAGAAAATATGGGGAAAAGGCTTTATTATTTATTTTATTTTATTTTATACATTGTTAAGTTTTTTGATTGGATGATTTTTACTTTGCCCAAGATGAAAACATGAATGGAATGTTGGAAAGAAAAAGGTGGGAATTAAACACCTACATGTCCTACACTTATCACTCGTGTTACCTGCATGTACCACCTATTCTATGACTCTGATTTTTCCTATCCAAACAATATTTTTTGTTTGTGCTCTACTTTATCATCTTAGCCTCGCTTGCTTTTATCACGTAAATGTAATATACACGTTGTTGGCGAATAATTTGTCGTAGGAAAAATTAGTGGTTTTCGTCAATGCTTTAAGACTAGGTCCCTCCTTCTTGGGTATGGGGAGGCTCCCATTTATTGGATGCAAGGACTAAATAAAACCATGGGGTGGCCCTTAGGCTGGGGATAACATAGGGATACTCCACTAAACTTGTGCCAAATTTCTTGTATGGTGTACAAGGGAGGAATTTGTTTGGAGAGAGAAAAAGAGGAGATGGAGAAATGAAGAGAGAGAGTTAATGTTGTGAGAATACTTACAGATTTCACACGCATTACCTAGAGTAGGTCCAAATTCAATAGTAAAAAGAAAAACTATGTGAGCAATTACAAGATTAAAAAATTAGAGACACAAAGTTCTATTGATTTATTACTCAAAGACATAAATTTATTTCTTGGTATACAAGACTACACTACTTACAGAGTTAGAAAGTGGAGAGTAAAATAACATAGATAAGGAAAATGGAAGAATGTAGCTTCTTGCTTGTTGTAGTAAGGAAATTTTTTTTATCCACCGACCACCTTGAATAGGGAAGCCATCCCAATTTATAGCTTTACAATGATGTCTCTTCATCTCCCTCACACGTGACTTTTCATCTTACTAACACTTGTGACCTTTCACATTCCCTAAGAATGAAATTAAGTCTGTTTCTTATTTTTGAAAAAGTAACTTTTACAATGCAAAATAAGGCCACTTAAGTGAATATGATTAACTAAAATATGAACATATTAGATTTAATCTAAGAAGTACAAAAATGAATGAGAGCTAAACTAAATAAAGATAAATGACCTAAGCAACTAAGAAAGTAGAAACGTAAAACCCTAGAGTGCAAGGAGAGTTAGAAAGAATGCATTAGGTGATTCAACAAACTTGCTTGTATTATGTCACAAAGATGATTGGAGAAATATGAAGAGAAGAACAATTGTGCTAAATTCTTGAGAAGAGAAGATCTGGGAAATATATGTGGGTTGTTGCACCTTGGAGAGGATCAAGGTGCATGTTGGTACCCTAGTCTGAGTTCTTGGCACCTTGATTTACTGAAATAAGTCCAAAAACCCTCCTTTGATGTGTTCATTAGGATGTTAGCTGTATCCTTCTCTCTTTCTCGCAAACTAACTTCATTAAACTACGCACTAGATGTCACTGTAACTAATCAGTGCAATGAAGAGAAGATCACCTAAAAAACCCGAAGACCAAGTATTAAATCACCAAAAAAACAAAGATGCATATAAAGGGGCCAGACTATCTTTAGCAGTCCACAATGGTGGACATACTAACTGAGTAACTTGCACTACATCTCAGTACCTGTTGTAGTTCTATGTGTGTGTGTGTGTTATCATTCCCTAGGATGTTCTTGTTCCAATCACATTTTTTGAAATTAGCGAGAAATAACTATGTGTATAAAATGTAAATAAAATGGTGGATGGAGTAGAATAAACTTCACTCATATGTAGTTTGATGCGTATGAACCAGTCTTGTCCCTTGTGATGTAGATAGATGGATGCAAATGAGCTCTAGATGTCTTTATATGGAATGCAAACTTAGGTGGTGATAGTAGTGTCTTAGTTCTTGGTCCCTCATTATGGTCTCATAAATTTATATGCATATGGTTCTCTTGATCTAATTTCGTAATTAACCCCAAAGAGGTTGACCACAAAGAATATAGAATGCTCAAAGGGTTAGAACGTTTCTGAAAGATGGAATTAAAGTGGGAAAAGTATTAAGGTTCCCCGACTAGAACCAAGGTGCCTGTGGGTGCCCCAAGTACTTAGCCCGGGCACCCTAGTTAGGGATAAAATGAAGCAAAATGATAAAAACAAATTAGGCATGCATGTGCAGAATGTCAGTAGTGATGATAGAAAGAAATGTAAAATGACTAAAAGACAGGGGTTAATTAGTACTTTCTTGACTCAAAAACCATATGAATAATCAGCATGATACCGGGGTACTAAATAATACCCAACAGTGCGTGAGTTTGTGTCAATATTTTCCCCCTACTTTATGTTTGTGAGGAGAACCCTCAGTAACATGAAGTAGATAGATTTGTGTACCTGATGGTCCATGAAGAGTGATTTAGTACAACAGTGTGGTCAGAAGAAATAAACAAAATGTGGGGTAACAAAAATATGGAGCATGGAGACTAAAGATGTAAAAGATTAAAAAAAGTGATGAGAATGAACCTAGGGCGGAAACGCATGTGTAGTTTCCGATGTATGTGATGTAATTACATGTTAGTATGGTGTGTGCTTTCTGCAATATATTGTTGTTGAGACATTGTTGTTGTTTTCGACTGTTTGCTTCTCATTACAGTCGAGACCTGCAAGGAGAAGATGATCAGGTAGTCAAATACGCATGTATATATGTCAAAAATGCATGTAAATACACATGTAATAGAAATGAAAAAATGTAAAAGGAGCATGTACACATTATTTCTTATGAGAGAAAGGGTGTAGAAATGATATCTTGTACTGTGAGTGTTTTGGGAGATCTCACGCCACCCTAATCTGAAGAAGTGTAGGGATAAAGTTGCATTATTCTCCAAACTATAATTGTTTCAATAAAGATGTGTGTGAAGAGATCTCTATACAGCCTGGGTTTTTTGGGCGATCCGACGTCACTAGACTGGATTATTGTACAAAGGAAATTTGTTGTATCCTCTAATCATGTAATCTACTCCCTAAAATGTTAAGAATAACCATCTCCTATAAAATATGCTGTAGTATGAGATTCATAGACTTGTCTGAACCCACTCGCTATATAATCCACAATTCCAAGGGTGGAAACTAAACTGAATTGAATCTATGTAGAAAGCGTTGTGTAGTTATGTAAAACCCTCAAATGATGTCCCACCTCTTTGGGGGTGCATGAAATTTTCTCTAATAGGAGAATGCAGCCCCAAAAGAGGACCAACCACATAAAATGTTCCACTTGCAGGGGGGAGAGAATGTACTTGGTAGAAACTAAGGCACATGCATAAACAAGTGGCTAGGAAACAAGAAAGTGTTAGTACAAACAAGCATCCATATAGAAGACAAGTGTAAGCTACGCGAATAATCTATAAGCTAGAAACACAAGTAAACACGTAATAAGAGAATCATAGACCTGCCAAAGTGCACTCTTCAAACACGGGACATCAATCACAATGTCGCAAGACACTCAAGGCCATAGTGGCCGCATACAAATAAACAAGTGTGCACACCAAACAAAGGGAAAGGCCTTGCATACTAATAGAAAACAAGAGACAAGCAATAGCTGACAAAAAATAAATATCCATGGAAGAAAATAATTCCTACTAAGCAAATGCTTGCACATGAAGCACCCGTTACCATGTTAGGAAGTTAAACCAGTATGTAAAAATTGCGTGTATAAGCTAAGTAAAGTAAAGTGTACTATGAAACAAAATTAAACAATATCACCTGTGAAGAGACAAATTTGGATGCCCCTAAAAACCATCGTTTTATGATGAGTAAGAAGGCGAGCATCCATGCTACATGTAAAGAGACCATGTATATGCAATCATATCTTAGATAAGGATATGAACGTGCATGTGTGTAGTGGTAAAGATAAATGACATACATTAGATCTAATTAGAATGTGTAGTAAGACGACCATATACAAGTAAATGTAAGAAAGAGTAAAAGCAACCAATATATGTAATATTTTTTGGATGGGTGGAATGGAATGAGCAAGATGGATGATAGGAGCCACATGCGCTCCCCAAGTGAATGGATTTATATGCAGTGAGGTTCATTTGGTTTTCCCCCTTAGTAGTCAATAATGAACCTTAAAAAAGAGTGCGTCGTCGGGAAATGGTTGAAGTTTTTGTCGTAAATAACATGCGTCGTGATGAATGTGTACATGTGTGATGATGATATGTGACCTAGAGAGGAAGTGTGTGCGTGATCCATATAAGTCAAAGTTTATATCATGATAGGATGTTCTAAAAGAGTGATGATGTAGCCCTTAAGCGTATATCACTACCAGATGAATAGAGGGAGTGGTGATGTAGCCTAAAGCTGTATACCACTACAATATGAATAGAGGTAGTGGTGATGTAGCCTAAAGCGTATATCACTACAAAATGAAGGAATAACTCACCATTTACCGTATAGTGTATGTCACTAACCTAGTAACGTTGCATTATATAAAGCTCAAATGATGAACTTGTAAGTATTATAAGTTCCAATTTGATTTGTAAACCCTCAGCAGTTGAGCATAGACTGAGGAAATAAACTGTGTTATAAGGTGGTGAGTACAATGTGTAGAAGTAATGATGTAGTTATGTGTGCTAATAATAGACAACTAAATGATGTGCATAAATGTATACGTATGTTATTTTTAAGATGTCAATTCAAAAAGTGCATGATAGACTAATAAAGTGCAGTATGTGCGCGATGCAATATGAGTAGGCATGTAATGACTAGACTCATAGACAAAATACACATGTATGATGATGATGAGTATGATGTATAAAGTATGTATGATATGAGTATGCAATGGTCGAAATGATGTAGTCTAAATGTAGAATGCGGGATGTAGGATGTAAGACATATAATGTGAGATGTGTGAAAATACACAGTGTGTAATACTTATTATGTAGTGTGTGGGGTTCATGTATAGTAAGCCCTCAACAGTCGAGTGTGAACTGAAGCACAAGAGTGTGTCATCGGGTAATGGCAATGTATGTAGTGTAGAGGACTATGCAAATACTAGAATATGGATGTGTGAAATGTAAGTATGAGACGTATATAGATGTTAGGATGGGAGTGTAGATGCTATGCCCCCAAGTGTTTGAATGATGGAGGAATAGTCAAAAGACACTAAGTGGATTAATGTAGGGGGTAGTTTCCTTAACAAAAGTGATGGGACATTGAGGTGGCAATGGTGTGTGACCATCAAATTGTTCATCATCATCATAAGCTTCATCTGGGTCCTAGTCATCAACATAAGTATGGTCTATAATAGATGATGAAATTCAAGTTTGACTATAGAAGGTGGTTGTTGAGCATGACCTAGTGATGTTACAAATACCTTTAATGGAGGAGGGGTAGTTGCTTTAACAGAATGAATGGGAAATGGAAGTGGAGTGGGGTGGTGAGAAAGCTTGAATGGTGGAATTTTTCATGGTATTGATGATGCTACCAAATAATTGATAGGAGAAGAAGGTTGATTGATTTTGAGGGGTGGTTGCATGCTTTTACTTGGTAATGTTGTAGATGTCTTGAGAGGAGGAGGTTATATATTGATTTTGAGAGGCAGTTGCTTAGGTGGTGCTTGAATTTTCGTAGAATGACCATTAGAAGTGATGGCATGGTGCTTATTAGGCATAGACAAGTCAGATTTAGGAACCCATTGAGATGGAGCATTTGTAGATGGGCATGTAACATAATGTTGTGTAGGAAATGAGATAAAGCCCTGACACTCAAGATGTTTGACCCTTCGTTGTAAAGCATAGTAATCATTGTTGCTATGTTCATTGATTCAATGATAATTGCAGTATGGACGCCCTTGATATTTTTCTAGCCAATAAGGAGGATAGTAATGAGTAGGTAGTAAAGTGATCAATTGACGACTAAGGAGCTCGGTAAGAAGGTCATGTTGCATAGTAGTATGGTCAAAGATGAGAGGTTCTGGTAATGGTATGACTTGAGGTTCACTGATATAAGCACATGCAATAAACACAAAATGAGATGGAGAAGGAGAAAAAACATGCATTTGAGAAGTGTCCTTAAGATGTTGGATTTCAAATTCGAGAGATGTGATCATGGACTCCATAGCCATAAAATTTTATTGAAGCAAAGAGTGTACAAATTGGATTGATTGCAATAAGGGTTGATTATATGGAGGAGCACTAGGACCAGGGTCATCATATAAACAATCAAATATAGGGCTTATTTCATGTGGCGGTGTATTTAAAGGATGATATATGGTGTATAGGGATTTTTGAAGAACATCTTGGCAATTCAGATGCATTTTAAGTAAGCCAGACAAGGAAACTTGAGGAAATGTAGAAGCCATGATAAAGGAAGAAATGAGTATCCTAAGCGTGAAAGCGTTCAGGTTCACCAAAATTATTAACTAAAATTTGAATATGTTAGATTTAATCTAAGAAGTACAATAGTGAATGAGAGTTAAACTAAATAAAGAGAAGTGACCTAAGCAACTAAAAAGTAGAAATGTAAAACCCTAGAGTGCAAGGAGAGTTAGAAAGAACTCAATTGATTTGATGAGCTTGCTAGACTATCTTACAGTGATGGCTAGAGAAACAGGAGGAGGAAACAATTATGCCAAGGTCCCAAAAATTGCAGATCTAAGCAATCTGGGTGGACTGGGGTGCTTGGGAGAGGATTAGGGTACTTATAGGTGCCTTAGTCTGAGTTCTGGGCACCCTGGTCAATGCAGGAGCTCCAGAAACCAAATTTGCATGGTTGCAAGGTGATGTGAAGCCTTTGTTGTTTGTCGTGTCAATATCACTAAGTTTCGTTGTATGTTGCTAATCATCCTTGATGAAGAAGAGACATGTAAAACCCTAAAACAATCGTCAAACCCTAAAAAATAAAAATGCAAATGAAGGGGTCAGACTATCCTCAATGGCCACAATGGTGGACTTACTAACTGAGTGTTGCACTACATCTCAGACTTGATAGAGTTCTATGTTTGTGTATGTGTGGAATCATGCCCTAGGTGTTCTTGTGCCAGTCGTACTTTGTGAAAGTAGTGAGCAATAACTATGTCTAGAATATGTAATAAAATGGTGGATAAAATATAATAAAATACCCTCCTATGCAGTGTGATGCAGATGAACCAACCTTGTCCCTTGTGATGGAGCTACATGGATACAAATGGAGCCTTTGATGGATGTAACATTAGGTGATGATAGTAGGGCCTAATGCTTGGTCCCTCATTATGGTCTCATAACTTTATATTTATATGGTTCTCTTGATCTAATTTCGTAATTAACCCCGAAGAGGCCGACCACCAAAAATATAGAATGCTCAAATGACTTGAAAGTGCCCAAAAGATGGAAGTAAAGTGGGAAAAGGATCAAGACGCCCCGACTGGGACCAAACACCCTAGTACTGGCCCGGGTGCCCTAGTTAGGGCTAAAATGATGCAAAATGACAAAAACATATTAGGCATGCATGTGCGGGAGGTCGGCAGGGACGATAGAAAACAAAGTAAAATGGCCAAAAGATGGGGGTTAATTAGTAATTTCTTCACTCAAAAACCATATGAATAGTAGTATGAGACTGAGACTAAATAATACCCAAAGTGTGTGATTTAGTGTCTACAAAATAGGACGAAAGAGTCAAAATTTACATTCCTAACGAAGAAATAGAATGTAAGAGAGGGAAGGAGGAGGAGAGAGAAGAAGAGAGGAGTGATAATCTGGAGACGAGGGACATTACGTTGATGAAGAGCCTATTTTTGATGGATCTTGAAGAAATGCCCTGAGAATGAAGCCTCTGTCATTGCCCTCTCTACTAAATTGAGGCATTAGGATTACAAATTCCTCTTCCTGTGAGATGTGGACACACTTCGAAGCATTGACCAAGTGCCACCACAAGATTTGCATTGTATGAACCTATAAAAAATGCCTAAATCACTCAATCATGATGATCCCCTTTTGTGACTATTAGGATAAACTGAAACATACAATCTTGGAAATATTTTTCCTCCGAGCATGATATATAGAATTCAATTCGAGACCAAGTTTTTGGAGTCTGCAAGGACTTCCTTTACCATTTGAGTTATGGTGTAACTTCCAAATATTTCAAGTATGACCCTTCTAACTCTGAATAGCCCACCAAGGATGTCTTCCCCTTTTCATTTGCATGGTGTTCGCTTAGCATTTTTATTTTCAAGTCCTTCAGTTCCATACTTGTTACAAAACTATCACCCACATCATGAAACTCAGTGTTTAATGTGGCAATTGGCTCAGAACCCAAGTGTGTGAGCTCCTTGATGACGAAGGCTAATGAGATGAAATGGACATGACTAAGTATGGAGAATTAGACCACAATCCCAACACTTGTTATTTTTAGTAATTCTAATTCCAAGATGTCTATTATTAGTAAGTGTCTCAATTTAGAACTTTTGAGTGTTTTTGATATGCAAGAAGTGAAGGCAACTCAGGAACTGACATGTTTCCAGGACTTACTATATATAGACTATGTAACTTAGTAAGACTTACTATTTTTAGAAGTAGGTCTTCTAGGTGTCAAAATAGAATGAGAGTGGTCTCAAAAGTTTTGTTATTTCACAAGGATGATTTGCTCCATTTTTTAGAGGATTTCAATTGCCATAACTACATAGATCTAAAAAATAAGTTTCTATAACTAGAAACTTCATCTGGCCATTAAAATAATGTAGACCACCATTGGATGCAAGGTTAAAATAATATCTAGAGAATGTTTAAGGAGCCGATGTTAAACTTTCATGGAAATCCAGTGAGGGTTTGCAAGCTATGAACAACTTTCCATTTTTGACATATGAGGCATCAGACACATTTCTAGTAGCATAATAGCAAGGGAGAGAGATTATGAGGGAAAATTTAAATTTGAAAAACATAAAAAATGGCTAAGTGTCATATTTAACCATTTCTCTCTCATTTTCACTTTAACTCACATTCTGACTCAACCAGGATTACCCCAGGTCATATGGAGGTTGTAGGTGGAGTTATACCCTAAAAATTGGGGACAATTGAAGAAAAGGGATAAGAATGGGACCAACGTGTGCTTTGCACAAGATCAAGACAAGTGTCAGCATGGGGTTTTGTGTCAATGAGAAGGAAGGGCTGAAAACCAACACTCATGAGCTGAGATAGGGTTTTATAGGTGTCTCATGGATAATCAAGTGAAGGTGGGCACATTTTTGTGTTCCCTCTATCCCCTTAGGTGATGGGATAAGGGACAAGGGACAACTACCAGTGAAAAATGTGTCATGAGTCTTGTATTCATGAGGAGGGGGGGGGGGAAATGATCTAAAAACTTATTTGTATGCTTTTTAACAACATAACATATTACTTTAAGTGATGAAACAAATAAACACATAGGGGCACACTTTTTTATCCCCTCCACCCCCTTGCAAGTTGGGATAAGGGACACGAGAAAAACATGGTGAAAAAGTGTGCTCAAGTCTTTAAGTTGTGATGGTGTCATAATTCCAACACAAAATTAGAATACGAAGCTTACATTTTCTACCCTGGGAGCAAAAATTAGAGTTTGTAGGTGAAACCTTATATGTTTTGGATCCAAAACATACACTAAGTTCATTGTAACCACTTTGAAGACTTTATTGGGCTTGCATATTGATTTATGGCACCGTTTGTAGACACAATGGGTTTTCATCACCCACCTACTCCTCGACATACACACATTATTTTATCCAAACCTATCACTATAAACATTACCTAAGTCATTCTCCTCACCCCATAAAATCAATTTTTACCCCCCTTGTAAATCATATTTCACTCATCTAAATTGACCCTAACCCCCTTGAAACCACCTAACCATATCTAAATCATCCCTAACCCATTTTATCCTATCCTCTTAACCTCCCCAACTCACCTATCCTCTTTCCCAACCATTTTCACTTGTCCCCATACCCAAAAATCCCATTTAGGAAGTGGTTGAAACCACTTCTAAATGTTTTCCCTGAATTTTCTGGATTGCTGAGTGATTCTAACAAATCTCCAACGATTATAAATAGGAGTTTGAAACTCTTGTTTTAGGGATCTTCTAAAACCTTTTGGACGTCTATGCATTTGTTTTCAAGCCCAATAAAAAATCCATGCCACTCTAGCAAATCTCCAAATTTAACAACAACATTGAACCCCTTCAAGGAGCATCAACACATCAATTTGTGCACCAAATTCCCTAGGAATCTCTTCAAGCAATCAAATAATCAACATACATTAATTTCAATCATCATCTGCAGGTGTTCCGCAATTTTTTTCATTGCATGAGGTACTCTTATATTATTTTATTCATTCCTTATATTTACAAAATCAATCAACTTAGATCTTTGTTTTCATTAGTTTTCCTCTTTTTGAAAAAAAAGTCTTTTACAGGGATCGCCAATGATTTTCTAGTAATCCCCAACGATTCCTTTGAATCACATGTGATTTTTTCATCAATCTTCTTTTAATCAAATCATAGCATTTTGTCAATTTTTATATATATCCTTGGATTTAACTTGCCTCTTGCAAACATGTCTCTGCTTGTAGATGATTGTCCCAGGCCAATCACATCCAATCGTAAAGCATCTACGATCTCCTGATCATCCAAGCAACCCTTCGTGTGGGAATAATTTGACATCCTTCACAATGAGCTCACTTGTACACCATTAGATTCACACCTGACATCGAGGACATTGAGCATAAAATCGAGTTCCTCCATGAAATCCAACAAGAAACTACAAACTACTAGTACAATTACTTTGAAGCTATCCAGATTACCACCACCTTAGCCTGGGCCACCTATGAAGTGGAACAAGATTTGCCTTTTCACCTTGAAATTTAGCTCCATCTTTATCATTATCATTTCTTATATTATTATTATTATTATTGACGCACTTAATTGTTTCAAAACAAGCTGACATCCTCCAAGGAAGTCCCTTTGGATTCTTGGAATCAACCTTTTGTTGAGCAACTCATCATCCCATTTTATCTAATATTTCTTGTTTAGTTGTATTTGATTTCAAGTCTCTTCAATTGGTGAAAGGAGGAGCACTTATCCACTGTTACATCCACCCATCCTGACATTACAATTTTCAGTGCCGGTATCATTAAACCATGTATTTTTTTGAGTTTTACGTACTTTTTACACTTAATAACATAAACTTTAAATTTACCTAATAAATTCTTGGAACACTTGATGGGACCCTATTCCCATTTTTTTCATTAAAAATAAACTTTATAATTATTCTTAGGTTGTCTTCTCTATAATCGCTAGCAATTTTTTAGAATCGTTTACGATTTTGGTGAATCACCTAAGATTCATTCAAATCGCTGACGATCTTTGTGGTCTATTTTGATTACTCAGGAAGTTTGCCTTTAGGATTATGTTTTATTTTTTCTTTCCTATTTTCATCTAACCCTTGTAGTTTTTTCTCTTCCGGAGCAGTTGCTTTCCTCCCCCCCAAAATAAAAAATAAAAATTAAAAAATCTAAAAAAATCAAAAGTTAATTATAGATATGTTTTCTTTGTTATTTTCCTATCTTCACATTGAACTTTCCTTCTATCTTCATCGAAGTAATATGTATTTTTGGGAATTAAAATGAACCTTTCATGTTTTCCTAATTAGTCTAATTAGGAATTTAATGAATTGCATTCACTTAATTTCCCTCACACATAACCAAACCACATTTAACATAACTTGCATCAAAAACTCCTACCTAGGTGGACCTACTTCGATTTCATCAACAAGAGGATAAAAAGACTTATTTTTCTTCCTGAGTATAAAAATATAGTGGGTGGTATATTGGCTAAACACTTGACACCCTTATCTATGTGGGACTGTGAAGTGAGGGGGTAGGTCCCCAATACCACACCTCATATCGAAACCAACACATATTTGGGCCTCACGTACCCTTGGGTATATCGAAGGAATCCAACCTTTAACATTACCTAAAACCAACCATAGATTTCCATTTCCTAGGACCCCATAAACCATTTTTCACATTTCAGCATTTTCTAATCTAATCAAGATTACAAAGATTCTCTGGTGTGACCTGCTTGTTTTATTTTAATCAACTCTTTATGATGTATTTTTCATTTTAGTGATTGTTTGTTTTCATGGTCTTAACTCAACAAAAATCCCATTAAAAAAACCCCAAAAAACATGGCTAAGTGTTTACAATAGTCCATGGAAAACATCAAAGGCTCACCTTGACAACATTCGTGTCTAATTGACCATCGTGAATCAATATTTATCACCCTCACCAACATGATCAAGAAACCCTAGTCTCTGATAGTAGTCAATCCACCACATCAAAAATCGTCGATCCACCCAGTCATCATTTTTAACAATGTGGGATCCAGTATTCACCAAGATTATAGATTCAAACCCCATTTCCCTCAATGTTTACCTATCTACCTCGAGCGTTCTTCAACAATCTACTCCCGAAGAATGAACTTCTATCACCAATACCACAGTAAGACTTCTCCCAACTTGTTGATCCTAACCATGAGATGGTCATCCAAATATTCCATCTTTATCCCACCACCAGTGAGTCAGAAACATCTAATGTTATGTATTCAAATCCTATCATCACTTTAAACCTCAATGTTCTCTCCTCACAGGACACAACTAACCAACAATCATCATCCTCACAAGACCCCTCATCCGACTCTACCTCATCCCCGAAACAACACCAACACGTCTTCATCCACGACAAGCCCTTTAGTTTTTTCCACTATCTAAACACCTCCCCCAAGTTCAACAATACATTCCATTAAGCACATCTCAACCTATCTCATCTCAACAACCCACATCATCTATTCAAAATGTATTTATGTGTATCCTGACATCGACACCACCCATTAACAATACAATTTCCATCTCTAGTTTCCACCCATTTTTTCAACATTCATCAACCATCCCTACCTTTCTATAGCACATACCCCAACCATCCCACCCTCTCATCCACACCTCTATTCCTTTACAACCCGTACCTCAACAATATTAATCTTTCATCCACACTTCAACCACCTTTCAACACATACCCCAACAATCATAACCCCTCTTAAATACAAACATGCCTATCCAATATTAGTATATTAAATATACATAACCTATAGTCTCACAATCCATGTATAATATTCCTATGAATACCGCTCTGCAGTAGAATATCCCTTTATAATATCAACCATACCAATAATCAAGTCCATCTAAATATAATCAACATGATCCTTCTTCATTCACTCCCCAACAACAAAGATTACACAATGACCCTTTGCAGGCATTAATGAATATAATTTATAGCCTTGAAGCTACCTCTATGGGTCCTGAAAACTCGTTATCTTACGAAAAAAAATGCAATGAACCCATCCACCCATCTGTACCTTACAAAGAAAATCCTCTCACACTGGGAACTCTCTAAGTTCCTCAAATTCTACAACAAAGAAGACCCCCAAAAACACATCTGGGTCTTTTGAAATGCTTGTTACCTCATAGCACATGACCAAGACTTGATGTTGAGGATATTCTCTATGTGCGTAGCTAGACCTTCTTTAGATTGGTACAATAAAATTCCTCAGTATTCACTTTTCTCATTCACTCAACTTGTATAAATGTTTATAGAACACTTCTCAATTTACAGTGTGTGTAATACTACTATCACAGATATATATGCTATTAAGAGATTTGAGGAGGAATATATCACATATTTTGTTTCCCATTGGAGGGGAATTATAAATCAATTATCATTTTCCCTCCCATAGATTGAGTTAATTGAGTTGTTTTCTCTCTCATGTGCAAAACAAATATCATCCACATTACAAATCTAGTGTTTCCAAAAATTTGAAGAATACTTCATTATGGCTCACAAAATCGAACTTCACAATCTCAAATATATTAGGGTTAAACGTAGATAAATGAAACCTAAGGCCAAGTCTTCGTTAAAATCATCCTCTAGCCATGATAAATCTAAGACATTAGCAAATGTAGTCATTGTAAAAACTTCTTCCAAAGAACGTATAGCCCTCAAATGTACTCGTCCTCAACGTAATTACATGCCTATCGTTGAATCCTACAACATAGTATTTGAAAATCTCTTGGATGCAAATATGATCACCCTTCCTCCATTCCTCCCCATTGATGCATATACTTCAAAACCCTCTTGGTATCACAAAAATGATTACTATAAATACCATAGGGTCAAAGGTCACATGATATCGAGAGGTGTCGTTCATTTAGAAATGCATCTTCAATATCTTATCGACAAAAGCTGTGTTGTAGCTGTATAACACAAACACGCCTCCAAATCAAAATCTCAATGTTTTTAAACAACCCTTTCCAAATCACTCCCCATCCACTAGTTAACCACAATATAATCTCATTCATTCCCTTCACACTATCAACATGATCAAAGATCAATCATCTACACCCTCAACATCTAGTGCTCCCATCATAGAGACACCATCGTAGTCATCCACAAACAATTCTATCACAAAAATAACAAACAATGAGTTGTGGAGCTTAATCACTTCACTAGAATGTTTTTGTTGACTTGTTAGAATACACAGTAATCGGTGTCAATTGACGAACCTCCTTCGGTCACCCATAGACCGGTATCGGTCACCCATAGACTAAGAAAGGAGGAACCATCATCGGTTAGGGATAACCGGCATCGATTAGGGATAACCAGCATCAGTTAGGGATAACCGGTGTCAGTTGACTTTGTATAATTAAGTTAAGTTGTAGAATTAGATCTATCTTTAGTTGTAAAGTGAATCTAATGGTTGTAATTGCATAGCTAAAGTTCCCTAAGATTGTAGATTCATATATAAGCATAAATCTAGGGTTTAGAAAGTAGAATTCAATTGAGAATAGAGAGAAGTTTCCTTTGAGAGAAAAAGAGAAATTTGTAGAGAAGAAAGTACAAGACATCCAAGAAGTTGTGGAAGATTGCAAATCTTCATTATATTTCCTTTGTGATAATAAATTGGTTGTTTCTTGGTGGACGTAGCCCACACTGGGTGAACCACGTTAAATCTTGTGTATTGTTTCTTCTTGTTTATTTATGTATTGATTACTTTTATGCTTAGATCTGATTAATATATTTTTACAACTAGTGTGCTAACCCCAACAACTGGTATTAGAGCATCATTGTTTTAGGGTTATGTGTGTTGACAAATTTACTCATAGAGGGATTTCTGATTGAGTGGGAGCAAATCAATGGGAGAAGAAGGAAATTCATAGTAGATAAATTTGATGGTCATGACTATCTATTATGGAAGATGCAGGTGGAGGATTATCTATATCAGAAAGATTTATACTTACCGTTGGATGAGAAGGCAAGACCTTCAAAGATGATTGATGAAGAATGGAAAATTCTTGATAGAAAGGCTCTGGGATCTATAAGATTGAGTCTGGCAGCATCTGTGGCTTTGAATATTACCGAAGCAGGATCTATAGTAGAGTTGATGAAATATTTAGCAAATCTATATGAAAAATCTAGTGCTTCAAATAAAGTTTATTTGATGAAAAAATTATTAATTTAAAGATGCAAGAAGGTGGATCTGCATCAAGTCATTTGAATGATTTCTGGTCTATTGTAAATCAATTAAAATCAGTTAGTATTCCATTTGAGGATGAAGTGAAAGAACTTTTATTATTATGTTATTTTCCAGATAGTTGGGATAACTTGGTAATATTTGTTAGTAATACAGTGTCTGCTACTAATGTTTTAAAGTTTGATGATGTGGTTAGTATAATCCTGAATGAAGAAATACGTAGGAAAAGTACATGAGAATCATCATCTGGGAATGCTTTGAATGTAGAAATTAGGGGAAGGTAGAAGGAGAGATCCAAGAGAAAGAATAATGGGAAATCAAAGTCTAAGAATGGCATATCTAAATCCATAGGTAGAGGTATAATTTGCTGGAATTGTGGAAAGAAAGGTCATGCAAAGAAGGATTGTTGGTTCAAGGAAAACAAAGAGAATGTACCGAAGAAAGGTAAAGAGGACAAATGTTGCTGCAAAATAGGTAATACAAGATGCCCTAATTCTCTCTTAGGATAGTAAAATTGAGTCAAGGGTTTTAGATTCAGGAGCTTCTTTCCATGCAACCCCTAATAAGGGTTATTTCAGAAATTATGTCTAGGGTAATTTTGGGCATGTTTATTTAGGAGATGATGAACCATGTAATATTACTGGTAGAGGTGAAGTTCATCTTAAATTGTAAAATGGAAATACATGGATATTGAAATATGTAAGGCATGTTTCCAAGCCTTAAAAGAAATCTAATTTTTGCAGGAAAATTGTGTGAAACTGGTTGCATGGTTACACTCACAACCGAATCTTGGAAAGTTACCAAGGGATCTCTTGTTGTAGAAAGAGGAAAGAAGGTAGGATCATTGTATTTTTCTACATGTATTACTGATTCCTTTTCTGTTATATCTACTTCAAATTCAGATACAAGCATGTGGCACAATCAGCTAGGCCATATGAGTGAAAAGGGAATGCAGATCTTAAAGGAAAAGGGTAAGTTATCATATCTGAAATGTGTAGATCTTGATTTCTGTGAGCATAGTATTTTTGGAAAGCATAAGAGAGTGATATTTCTCAAAGTTGGGGAAACAAAGAAGAAGCATAAATTTGAGCTTGTACACTCATATGTGTGGGGGCCAACCCAGGTAGATTCTCATGGAGGATCCCAATACTGTGTTACTTTCATTGATGATGCCATAAGAAAGGTATGGTTTTATTGTATTAATTCTTAAATTTGATGTTTTTTAAACTTTTAAAAGATGAAAATCCCTTGTTTAAAATGAATCGAATTCAAAATTAAAGTGCATTAGATCTGACAATGGTTGTGAGTACTATAACAAGGATTTCAATTATTATTGTTCAGTAAATGGAATACACAGAGAAATGACAATTCCTAGAACACCACGGGAGAATGGTGTTATAGAGAGAATGAACCGGACAATCATGGAATGTGTAAGAAGCATGAGGATACATGTTGGATTTCCCTTACAATTTTGGGCAGAAGCAGTAGACACGGTGGTTTATTTGATTAATTATGGACCTTCAAGTGCACTAAATGGTGGAATAGTAGAAGAATATTGGACTAGAAAAGAGGTAATCTTTCTTATCTTAGATTATTTGGCTCAGAAGCTTTTATGCATATTGATCAGGAAAATAGAAAGAAATTGAGATGCTAAATCAAAAAGAAGTACTTTCATTTGTTATGGCTTTGGTGATTTTGGAGTCATGGTTTTTGGATTTAGAAGGTTCTAAAATAATTAGGAGTCATGAAATTGATTGGAATGAAAAGATCAATTTTTGTATGAGAGAATAGAGATTTTTGTAGAGAAGAAAGTGAAACGATGGAGAAGTTTATGGAAAATTGAACTCAGGTTTCAGATTCAAAATTAACACCTCTAGGTGACAAGTAACCAGTATGGATTTACCCTTGACTGGCATTAGTCCCCTGTACCAACCAATTACATATTGTGTATTGCATACTAGAAAATGTTATTTCGGTTATTGAACTATGCGATCGATAGAAGGTGATCTGACAATCTGTGTCTAACTGTCAAGAACTTGATATCAGAATCTTTGTTTGAGGGATGAGTGATTGAGCCTCTGGTACTCCCAGAATTTCTCATTGAGAAGGAGAAAACAAAGGGTAAGCACACCTCTAGAGTAGATAATTTCACCTTCCATGATCTTATTTATTATTGACTGATAGTAGGTGAACTGGATTAGCTTTGAGTCAGAAATGTATTTAAATCCCACAAGTCATGGGAGCATGGCATGATGAGTAGATGGACTCCTTAGAGCAAAATTGATTTCTCAAATAAATTTGAGTTGTACATAATGTGAGAATGAAAGAAATTGAGAAGTGGAGGAATTTGTAGAAGAAAATTGGCTATCTCCTTTGATACAAAGATGATTGAGAAAGTCTAGAAAGGGCTCTAAGATCTATAAGATTGAATCACCAACTTTGAACATGGGTGGCTTTAAAATATTAAGAAGACTTGATAGACAGTCTTACAATGAAAGGCTTTAGCAAATCTATATGAAAATCATATTGACTTTAAATAAAGTCTCCTTTTAAATGAACAAAATTTATTTAATTATTGATTTTAGTTGAAGTAGAGGATTTGCATTTAAGTCAACTTGAATTCAAGACGGTATGTCTTCATGGTGATTTAGAGGAAGATCAGTTATATGAATCTGTCACTTGAGGTATGAAGTCAAGGAATGGAGAAACTTGTGTCCATATTGAAAAAGAGCCTAAATGCCAGCATAGCTCTAAGAAACTTGGTATATGGTTTGTTAGTAATACATGCATGAGCTATGGTTATTTGAGATGTGAATTTGATGATTGTGGTTATATCAAGATGTTTGGAAATGAAGAGCTATATTATTTTGTTAATGTATGTGGAGAATCATCATTTTAGGATCTTGTAATGTAGACAAGTAGGGGAGTGTTAGCGAGAAAAGAGATTCAGGTGGAAAAACTTGTGGCTTTAAATCAAATGCTCTAGGAATGATACGATCTAAATCCAGAGGTCTACTATAACTGGTGCAATTTTCTTATATGAATGCGTGATGCAAAGAATGGATTTTTGTGGTGGCCTTTTAACCGAGGATCTAATAGGGGCAATCCACCGACCCTGTGTCAAAGCTAGAAATCTCTTAGTAGGGAAGACTTTGTCTATAGAAGGGAATGGGGAGTGAGAAATGAGATAGGAGAACTAATTGTTATGGGTATAAAATCATATTGACACACATAGTTTTAAATTCATCAGCTTGAAATTTCATGAGAAGAAACAACCCGCAAATAATACAAGACCATTTCAGAAATTATTGATCACAAAGTAATTCAAGGCAACCCCTTATTCAAAGGAGCTAGATGAATCATTCAATCTTATATGTATTTCTTAAACAAAATTTCTCCTACATATTGTGGGAATGGAATAAATTTTATATGGAGGATAGTTGAATAAAATGGATATCTCATTTTTCTTTCTCAAGTATAATGCACTCCTGATTTTTACAAGATCAATTGTTTGAAAAGAGAATGGCTTTACAATTCACATAGAAATCTTGGAAATTTCCTGTGGACTCTTGTTACATGAAGAGGCATTTCAAGGTTCCACTCATGACCTGGGTATTTTAACATGAATTAATTATTTCTCTTATAATTTTGAATTACTTTTTACAAATTTTAAATAGGTCACTTAAGTAAATAGGACAAAATACAATGATGACGCATAACAAAGAATTAGAAAGGAGAGAGAAAAGAGAGGGATTAAAAGAGAGAAGAGGAGAATATGTTGTTCCTGGTGAATTTTTATGATCCTCAATGATGATGGAAAGCTTTGATGTGATGAAACTCCCTCAAATTCTATGAAGCTGTGCCAAGACTTTCCCTTTGAGAACAACTTGCTATTTTTAGTAAGTTTAACCTTTTTAAAACTCACTATTTTTAGGTAAGTGTCATATTTATCCTTTTCCCTACCTCCATTGGGATATGGTATCATAAATGAATTATTTCAAGGTGATACTGTGTTCGATCTCACCTTTCATACTAACAAGCTATGGATTATAATAGGGGCTTGTGGAACCACTTACGGTATTGGGTGTAAGTGCCAATTACGTCTAAGATGAGATAACCTTTTCAATACAGTAATTAGCATGTGATACTCCCTCTATGTTCAATTCCTTTTTCATATCCCCTTCAAATGGAAGATTAATGTAATGTACCCATACCCTTACATAGGAAGGCATGCTATTTTTATTAAGTGTGTCACAGATGTCAGGATGTGTTGACAAAGCCGGTCACAAGTCATCTAAAAACCCATGGCTTTTTATTCTCCATGGGTGATGTCCACGCTTCGTGTTTGAGGGTAATTATTTCCTCCATCTAAAAAAGTGGGAAAATAATATTTTCATGGCATGGTAAGAAGACTGATAAATGCACAAATCCCTTCATTCCAGTAAAAGGTCATAAGTTCTTCATGGTCACATGGTAAGCTCGGATTAATTTTTCCATGGTTGGTTTTACGCGAAACTAGATTTTTCAATGATCATGAAATCCCTCCAATTTTCGTGCACTTTCACCCACTGGAACCCTAAGAAGTGACTAGAGTCTTATCTTTGAGATTGCCTTTTTTAGAGATTTTCTTCATGCTGATGGGGAAGAAATATAATACAATGTTAAGTCCTCCAAATCCCAAAAAAATTTGGACTTCATGGTGCAAAAACTAGTTCACATGAAACTAGATTTTTCAACAATCATCCCCTCCAATTTTTGCCCGATTTCACCCATTGGAACCTTGAGAATTGAATAGGTGGCTCACTGGTTCCACTACTGTGTCATAGCAGCCATTAATGGAGCTTAAAATTTTCAGGTATGTTATTTTTTTCTCTGTAACATCCATGAAATAGATTCCATTGCGAATCAGGTTTTTACTTTTGGTGCTTCATGTGAAATTTTGGCTTCGATCCGACAACTGGTTTGATAGGAAATTAAACTTTGTCCTTTGTGGAGTTGGAAGTGAAATTTCTTCTCTGTGATCATTCCTTTCTGAAAATTTTAGTTTCAATAATATCCAGTTTATAATGGCCTTCAAGATCCTTAACTCAACAATAGATGGTTTTTCAATCCATGCACCGGTTTGGAAGATTTCTTCAAATTACTGATTTCATGGCAATGGGGATTTAGAACTGTTAAAATTCTTCTTTGTTCTTCGAATTCTTCTTCTTATTTCAATGAAATATTAAATTATTCAGGAGGTTTGTATCACTGATGGGGTAGAGAATTTCATTTATGTTGTGAATCTGCTTTGAGCTTTTGCAATGGTGGAGTGGTGGAGTGGTGGAGTGAGGTGTTTTCTAAACTTCTCTTCTAGGAGCAAGAAGCAACTAATAGTTAGAATAAATTTTAAATTTTTGAGTTTAACTTGGGAATCAAAAAAATTCCCTGACATCCCTCACCTTAAAGGTCAATTGAGGGACATCAATATTCCATTTTAATAAATAATAGGGCTCATGTGGCATCGTTCGACGGCAGGGAGTGACTGCTCCAAAAGTCAGAAAGCAAACTAAGGATTAAATTGAATCCAGCACCCCAAATTCTAGTGAGAAGGTCACAATGGGGGTAAGCACATTTTTCTAAAAATATTTATGTACCTGATCCTTGTCTTATTTATTATTGGGGACATAAAATCCTGTTAGGATCCTAAGCTGACATGTGTCCTCCCAAAATCTAGCTAGAGGATGAACTTGCTCCAAGAGTAGGAGCATGCGATGATGATGACTTGAGCTCCCGATGGACATTTTTAGAAAAAAATTTTGTATGACATGATTGGATTTGGAATTTTGAATCCAATTGTGGGGGTATCATGTCTTTATTCTTCCATTGTATCCCTGAACAATCATGGGTTTATTTGGATCAACAAGAAGAGGGTGAGACAAAATTACCTGAGACCTGATGTGCCAAAGTGTTGTAGTAATATGATTTCACCATAGAAATAGGCTTATTGATATTTCTAGGGATATTTTATTTTTCTCCTAACTCCATTTGTAGCTCCCAGACTCACCCTCCAAAGCTTCATAGCTTGTATTGAGTTTAGTGCACTAGTAGGATTTAATCCCCAATTTTGAGACGTCCCCAAACTCAAAATATTTTGTGAACATTTCCTTCATGGTTCATGAGGAAGTTATTTTCCTTCGAATCACTTCCATGTCTATTTTGGCTTTTCTGGCTCCATGAAGTTTCTCTAAGAGTAAGGCCAGTGATAACCCTTCCCACAATTGCCTGTAGATTGCAAAAAAGACTCCTAATACCACCTAGGGCTCAAATGTACTTTCCAAAATCACCTAGGTGGATGAGGTTTGAAGTTTCAAATTAGGCTTGGTCATTTGAGATGACTAGATCTGACCCATTGTGTTTATTTGGAATGATAGACTTGTAAATTTTGGTGCTATGGGGTATAGTTTCATGCTCAGAAATTGATATCCCTATTGCAAATTAGTGCATGACATTAGTGAGCTTAAAGAAAACCTAGCTCACACATTTGTAATGAAGGATTTGGGAGCTACAAAGATAATCCTTGGCATGTAAATTCATAGAGACAGGAAAAACAAGAAGTTGTATTTGTCTCAGGAACATTATATCAATAAGGTGTTGGAAAGGTTTAATTTGCAAAATTCAAAACTTGTAAGTACACCTATGGCTAGACACTTCAAATTGAGAAAATATCAGTGTCCTACATCACACAAGGAGGTTGAGTACATGGCACCAGTTTTGTATGCTTCAGCAGTTGGGAGCTTGATGTATGTTATGGTTTGTACCAGACCAGACATTGCACAGGTAGTGGGAGTTGTGAACAAATTTATGGATAATCTAGGTAAAGAGCATTGGAAAGCATTCCAATGGATTCTTAGGTATTTGAGAGGGACATCAGGCATGCAGTTATGTTATGGAGGGTTAGATACTTCTTTACATGGCTATGTGGATTCAGACATGGCTATTGATTTGGATGGCAAGAGGAACACCATTGGATATGTTTTCACAATAGGTGGCATGACAGTTATCTTGTATTTCTAGATTGCAAAAGGTTGTGGCCCTGTCTACTACAAAGGTTGAGTATGTTGCAGCTACAGAAGCTAGCAAGGAGATGATATGGATGATAAGGTTCATGGAAGAGTTGGGAAAAGAGAAAGAGGATTGTAGATTGTATAGTAATAGTCAAAGTGTGATTCATCTGGACAAAGAACTCAGTGTTTCATTCTAGAAGAAAACACATTCAGTTGAGATATCACTTCATATGGACAGGTATTGGAGGATGGGAAACTAAAGTTGGAGAAAATTCATACAAAGGAGAACCCTACGGATATGCTAATGAAGTCTGTTGGCAAAGGAGAAGTTGGAGCTACACTCCACTTTTGTTGGTCTTCGAGTTTTAAGACTTGAAGAGGGAGAAACAAGCCAAAAGGAAAGGATCGGACGATGGAGTTGTATGGTATAGTGCGGAAATTTATCTCCAAGTGGGAGATTGTTGAGTTATGGAGCTTAATTGCTTCACTGGCATGCTTTTACAGACTTATTGGAATACACATTAGTTGGTGTCAGTTGAAAAACCACCATCAGTCACCCATAGACTGGTATCGGTCAGGCAAGGAGGAACCAACATCGGTTAGGGCTAACCGACATCAGTTTCCTGTGCGTGACTATTATAATTAAGTTGCGGGAATTAGATCTATCTTTAGTTTTAAAGTGAATCTAATGGTTGTAATTGCATAGCTAAAGTTTCCTAAGATTTTAGATGCATATATAAGCATAAAGCTAGGGTTTTAGAAAGTAGAATTCAATTGAGAATAGAGAGAAATTTCCTTTGAGAGAAAAAGAGAAATTTGTAGATAAGAAAGTACAAGACATCCAAGAAGGTGTGGAAGATTGCAAATCTTCATTGTATTTCCTCTATGATAATAAATTGGATGTTTCTTGGTGGACGTAGCCCACACTGGGTGAACCACGTTAAATCTTGTGTATTGTTTCTTCTTGTTTTATCCATATTGATTGCTTTTATGCTTAGATTTAATTAATATATTTGTACAACCAGTGTGCTAAACCTAACAATGATGACCATGTCACTCAACATTATATACGTAGCCTCAAAAAGTCTGTTACACGATCACACATCCCTTCATCTAAAAATTTAACCATCATATCACGTGACCACCTGAATTCCTTAACACAAAATCTAAAATCTATGCCTTCCATCTTAGGGTTGTACCCCTTGTCAAAATTATTAGTCATTGTCACACAATAAAAAATCACTCCCCAACAGGCATCTAAAAACATCACACAAAAATGGTTCCTTCAACATTTGTAAAATCAAAGGATTCATCACTTCCCTCGACCTATGCCTCGAAAGGACATTATGCATTGAACTTTGAAAGGCTTATCCAACATTTTATCATCACTTTTCCTTCTCTTAAGCCATCTAGATCTCAAGGGTGGAAACACTCTTGGTACAATTTTGAAGCGTTTTGTGATTACCATCGCACGTCAGGACATTCTATAGAGGATTGCAAAGCCCTCCACGTTGCTTTCAAAAGCCTTACTAACAAAGGCCTTCTCCCTACAGATCTATAACCATCAAATACAACCCATCAAACATATAAGACTACTACATCCAAACCATTACCTACATTTGTATCTACCATAAGTGGGGACTCTTCTAACAAAGCCCATATCCATCAAATTGATGTAGTACGTATCACCACTAGAACACATACCCATGATCCTAAGACTACCGATTAAAGAAAATAGAAAATTTCCATCCCATTCTCCCTTGATTCATCTAATTCCATATCCCTTGCTAAGGCTAGGGTATCCATTCTTGTCATTTCACAAATGCAATATAACACTTCTATACAAAACACTATTATCAAACAACTTCACCAAGCTCCAGTAAAAATGTTCCTCTATGAGCTTGTTAAAACTTCACCTCAACATCGACAAGCGATGATTGAAACATTTTAATCTATATCAGTACCCTTAGAAGAACCTCAACCATTTGTAAACCTATCCGGTACACTCATAATGCCTGCTGCCATTTATTTTGATAACTCAAAAATCCCATCATTACAACAAGAGGACCATGACCTCCCACTTTTTATCACCGCCCAAATCGACGATACTCTTGTTAAGAGGGTCATGATTGAAAATGACACCAACATCAACATCACACCATCACACACCTTTGATCAACTTCAACTATCTAACACCCTTGTCTTTCAGTCACCTGTCGTAATAAGAGCCATTAACGACATCGTTGCCCCTACATAAGGCATAATTATCTTACTAATTAAAGTGGATGCTAAAATCCTCCACAAACTCTTATATCTGGTGGAAGGAGAATCTCAATATAACATGCTATTAGGCCAACCTTGGATACGTGTTATGCGTTGTATTCCCTCTACACTCTATTGATGTCTCAAATATGAACATGAGGGTAAAAATTTCATGGTGCCCACAGATCCAAACAGTTTTAAAGCATGTCACATGAAATATCGACCAAATGACGTACTTTTTCCTAAAACAAACTCAGGATCCTCTAACGAAGCCTTCATTAGTTCATCCATAACCTCATAAATTTTTCCAAATGACACTTCCTTCAATAATGTTATGTAACACCTTTCATTGGGGAGTATCATCTCCTTACACTTAATTTTCTTCCTACGCCGAAGACATATGGAAGACTTGACAAAGAACCCATGTATGAACCTAATGTCAGAGATATTATCTCCTTCAGTCGACCACATCTCAAAAGTAACCTTTTCTACGAAGGTATAAATCACCCTTCTCCACATCCCACTAATCAACGCCATGCCAAACTATTCATATCAGACTTCACATTTCTATATAACCAAGCCTTTGCACAAATGTATCTCCATTGTTGTTCCTAAAAAGGATTTGGACTTAAACGTTATGAGCAAGGTATCCACAACTTAATCATTGACCACTCTTGTAAACCTAATGAAAAATATGGGTTAGGTTTCGAAAAACCAGCCTCTGAGTCTTCAACAAGTACCGCATGCAAATCCATCATATAACAAAACCATCTTCCCCATCTACTCACAATGACCCCATGGATACAAATGTCACTGTTTCTATCCCATCTAAATATTTTTAGTCAACACTATCACCTTAAGACTGCTAACTTATCAAACTAATCATGGTACTGAGACCCTTCCTCTCATCTATCCCAAAATGATAGAAGAGGATTCACCCACCGTTAACATTCTTCAATGCCAAGATGACCAAGCCATCCTCTCTCATATGGGAAGAGAGGACCATTACTTTCATAAAGCTATACCATCCAACACATCAAAAATTCTCAACGAATCCACTATCTACATTAATATAGGAACTCTACAAGATCCTCATGTGGTTAAAGTCAGCTAATTTTTAGATTCACATGAGTTAAATGAGGGTATTTCAACAGTACCTTGCCTTGGAAAAATCGCTGTGTGTTTTGGAGAGGTGAGGAGTTAATTTAATTTATGTGAAGTTTTTAACTAGCATGTGATCACAACTATCTAACCCGGGTTAGGGAAAAGTTACATGGTTGAGGGAGGTCACACTTTTGTGTCCCCTCTATTCACTTTGTCCCTTGGGGGACAACAGGGACACATGAGGTGAAAAAGTGTGACTTGGGTGCGAGAGGGGGCTGGGAATGAGCTCTAAAGGTGATGAATGATGTGCCATGGTGACCATTGGATGAATGGAGATGTGGGTCACACTTTTGTTTCCCCTCTTTCCCCTATATCCCTCAAAGGACAATTGAGGTGAAAAAGTGCAACTTGAGGGTTAGCCATCATGAAAGGGGGCAAGTGGCGGAGTGAAGATGTGCAACCCAGGGGAAAAAGTGGTGAGCGGTAAGTGACGAAAACTTGGCATGACAAGGGGTCATAATTTTTTGTCCCCTTTGTCCCTTGGGGGATAGTGGGGATATATGAGGTGAAAAAATGTCACTTGGCCACTTTTGAAAAGTTGAGATTACTCATCGTGTCCAAATTGGGACATCGAGATTGAAATTTTCACCTTGTGAGCATAGGAAAGTGTTTTGGGGTAAAAAATTATATTATTTTGACTCAAAAACATTTTATAAGATCATTGGAACCATTCTTAAGACCTAAATTTGCCTAAAATTTCAAATTTATGGTATATTCCATCTTTGACCGAGAGTGGCAATTGTTGTGTTTTGAATCACCTTAGGAAAGATTTGAGTCTTGGAATAAATTTCATGTTTCCATGTTATATAGGATTCCAAGATATTTTTCATGACTATTTCTTTTCCTCTTAACTCCTTCCAGAACTCCTATAATCATCTGGAGAAGTCAGATTTCACCGTTGGAGCTTTAATTCCTTACACCCTGGATAACCCAATGTTGAATAGATTGTTCTTGAATCAAATTTTATTTACTAAACTATCCTAAAATAATTTATAAACCTTCAATTTCCTCAAAAATCACCCTCAGATGCTTTATGTTTTCCCTGTATGCTTTTAGAGGGTGTTTACTTAGCTGTAAAATGGCCAAAAATGACCTTTTTAGACCTCCAGAGGAAGTTACCTTTCATTGAATCTTAATGAGCTCATCAATCTCATTATGCACAACGAAACACACTTTAAAAACTTGTTAGAAATTTATTCTAATCTTGAGCGAGGGTTGAAGTGAGGGTAGGTTGACCAGAGGAAGGATTCACAGTGGCAGGGAAACATAATTTTCAATTATGGGCTTAGTTGTCATGCTCAAAGTTTCAATTTTTCCTGCCAGACATTTTTCATGAAAAAAAACCATGAACAAGAATCCAAGATATTTCCATTTACTATTTGATTATCTCCCAAATCTTCCTGGAACTTCCGAAACCTTCAGAACAAGGTGACTTTCTCCATTGAAGCCTTCATTTCATGTGCCTGAAATGACCCAGATTTTCTTGAATCGATCCCAACATCACATGCATCCAAAAATTTCCCCTAAAATTCCTTGGATCACTTAATTTTTCTTCTTCACAACCTCCAAATGTGTTGAGTCCCCGTAGTTAGCTTCTTGAGGGTGTCCTTTTGTTGTAATATGGCTAAAAATAGCCAATTTGCTGCTTCAAAGAGCACTATTCTACCTTAGAGCTTAGTCTCACCATGAAATCAACTTGGATCAATTCCCCTGCACATAAAACACACTTGAAAACCATGTTAGCACTTTCCTTTTAGCCAGAATGAGGATGACATAGACCCAAAGGGGCTGTGTGAGTTGATGGGTTGGCTAGAGGAAGGGTTCACAATGACTGAGGAAGGGGTTTTCAAATGATGGGCTTGGTTGTCATGACCAAAATTTTCAATTTTGCATGCTAGACATTTAACATGACAACAATCCTGGAAAATTCTTTTCATTGTACGTGGTGGATTAATAAAAGTTACATGACACAGTTTGAGGTTGATACACATAATACCAAAGTAGGTGGCATTTACTTGTAGGGTGTCCCCATATTGGATAGGTCTCCCAATACTCAACACTTCCATTAGTCGGAGTTGTTGGCTTATAGCCAATGTTCTTTGAGCATTCACACCGATGGTGGCCTTCTGTTCTGCAGTCTATGCACCACATTGCTAGTCTTGGCTTTTTACCTTCATGAATTAATTGCATCTATCCTCCTCAAGACAACGTCCGACTTTATGTCCATCTTTCCACTCCTAGACGTGCCTTCTGCATGGTTCTCAGTCTTTTCCACCCTAATTGTTGGTGCGATGTCATGTACTTTGCTCTTTAACTTGGTTTGTGCTATTGTAAAACAAAATTTGCTGCAAAATTCTTCCACAAACCAAGCTTCCTTGTTCTTGTGGAATTTGAAGTCCATCTTATTCATGGCATTGGAGAACCTTCCATCATAGTCTAAGACAGATTCCCATGGACTTTGCTTTATCTCTTTTAGGTCTAATGTCCATGGTTTGGTTCACATTCACTTATTCCTTCGTGAATTTTAGATATTGGGATGACTTTAAGTAGTTACTTTCTAGATCAAGTGTGGTTAGGTCAAACTTGCAAACGAACTCTAAATAATTAGCCATATGCAAGGCCCCTGTGAGTTTTGCAATGCTTTAAGCATGTTCGATCCTCTATGCAGTCCTAGAGAGAGCTAATACATTTCATACTTAAACATCTCACCAAGAAGTGTCCCTGGGTCAGTAATGCTTAGTGTGGATATGAATGCCAAAGTCACAAAAGATCCATTGGGTTGTGTGACAAGTTGATAGCCTGCTTGCAAATGATTAACTCGATCACATGGGACATTGGTATTCACAACCACTTGACTTCTGCTAGCTGAATTACTTTCTGACGTATTGACACTAGTTGCAAAATTAGCAAGGTTTGCGCCACTTGTAGTGTTAGCAGGACTCAATGCTTTAGTTTGCATATGCCTGTAGAGCTTGCGAGGCTTGGTGAAACCACCGTCTTGTAAATGCTTGATATGCTTGTAGAAAACTTAGCAGTACTCTGGGGTAGGCTATCAAGCTATTAATGATGATTACTTGCACTATTTGCAATCAGGTGCATTAAATATCTATGGTTGTGATTGGTTTGTATGTGTCAGTTGCAGGTGGTTTAATGGTCAGTAGCAAAATTCCTATCAGAGGCTAATGTAGATGTTACATGTAGTCAACTCTTTCAATATTAATGTGGTGAATAAATGTATACTTAGACTCCAATAATTAACTTGTGGGGTAAAATTGATAAACACTTTTATAGCATGAATAATCTAGGGTGAAGTATGCAACATCTTCCTGATCTCTATAAGCCATACGAGTTCATGGTCTGAAAAAGTTATTTGATTCTATTCTAGGACAAACTCCATTATAAAAATAAAGGTTACTTTTTATTTGCAATGACGTGGGGGATGCACTTCTTATGAGATAAATTATAGTAACTTCTACAATGAATTAGGACACGTTGTGTCATCATACATATGCTTGCGTATTCAAATCCTCATCCTGTAATTCACTCCAAATGTTTTGATAGAACAATTTGCTTCCTGAAGACTGATCACTTCACTGGCATTCTACCTCTATGGTGACCTCAAGTTGCTTTTTCGACCACTTGAATCGCTTTTCCCTCACTAGCTCACTTTCTAAAATTCACGTCGTTCTTCTACGTTTACTCCTTGATATAACTCGGTCCTTCCTGCGCTTCAACTTGGTTACAACCTTTGATTGTAAGAAGGTCTGACATATACCTCCCTATTCCTGCAATCTCTTCTACAACCTACATTAGCTTCCCTATTTGAAATTTGTCTTCAGACGTCACCTAGCCAATGAGGTTGATCAAGAATATTAGACATCTCTGGAATGTGTCCTGTAACTCTTGAAATATGCAAGCCCTGTGATTTTCTTTCGAGTGTCACGATTAACTGTTCTTAGACTAGTCTCTAGTTTCCCAGTTGTTTCATAAAACGAGTTTTCCTCTTATTCCCCAGGATGAAGTAAATGGATCTAGTGCAAAATCAAGCCTTTAGTTGTATCCTTGAACGATCATATGGTAATTAGAATACATAACACATGAATCAATTCTCTCTTATCTAGTACAATTGCACCGCTAAACTTGTTGACCAGATTCCATCTTGACAATACCTTCTATAGTTTTTACTTGCTATCCACTCGAAGGTTTTCATTTACTGGTTGAAATCTGAAACAATAATGTTTGAGTCTCGATAGCCATGTAGTATAGCAACTGCAGAAACTACGCATGCATAACTATCTACAGCGTATATAGTCACCATAAATATGCTTCTATCACCACTTGTCTCGTAGGGTTCCCTAATTTAGCAAGCTGTCTTCTTTTGTAGCAGAATGCACTGCTTCCTATACTATGCAGCCATGATGTTTCGTTCTCTATCAAATGTGGTCCAACCATCTCAACTTATATCCCTTCGGACACAACAATAAGCAATTGAACCATTTTGTTAGCAGCAGTACTTGTATTCTCATTAGTCATGGACATGTAATCAAGGTTGTAGTCTAACTCATTTATGTTTTGTTTGTAGGAAACTATTCAGTACATTTATGGTTCTGCAGGAATCGATCAAAGGCCAGAGTACTTACATCAGGAAGCTAACATTAGGATCATTTACTCATTTTGTAGAGGTACTTCAACAATGATTACAAAAAGACACAAATATATGACTCTCTCTAATACGATAATACACAATGAACATTGTAAACCATCTTCATGTATTGCAAGGCAAAGTGTACAAGCTAGGGAATAGTCTATGAACAACATGCGATTTCACAATTAACGTAATCAACCATGACTTGCTTGACCTTGTTACAAGCATTTATAAAGCTGATTGAACGATTCCTTTAGCTTCAGGATTTATCATTTGATCTTCATCTGTAAGTTGCTATCAAGAATTGTTACATTACTCTATCTTTTCCTTTAAACAAAATGGGTGGTAACGAAATTATGCATATTCTAGACTATTTAGCATCAGATTACTAGTGTATTGCTTATCAAGAGCCAATTAGGTCTACTAAATGCCCCTCCCAACATAGGGGAGCAATGCAAATCAGTATAAGGTAAGCAACCATATATAATTCTGAAGAGTATGACATGCACATTGTATACAATGATTAGAGGTCACATGCAAGTGTTAGAAATCAAATAAACCCTTAATGTAATTGATACACAAAGTAAATGGGTTCTAAGAAACCATTGTTAAGTGTTATGGGACAAAGTATTAAGTTCTTCTGAATGGGCAAGTGATAACTCTTTGAATCTGCAAAACAGAAACTAGAAAACGGATTAATATTTTTTGGTGGTTAGAGGATTTGCCTCAGTTAGATCCCTGGCTTTTTCAAGGTCGACAAAGCAACTGATATGATAAAGTAAATGACAAGATAAAACAATGTATATCACAAAATTGCTGATATACCTGATTCGGGACCTTTGGAGATCCAAAAAGTGTTGTAAGACTGATTATTGATGGTTGTAGATTGTTTGATTCGATGACAATAAAATTGCACTTGAGTTGCAAGCCAATCGCTGAGGTGAATTGGACCTATATGAAAATTTTGCGATTTTGGGATGTTGCGAATTTGTACCTGCTTCCTGCGAATTCAACTTCGTATTTGAAGAACCTACAAGCAAATAGATGCAATTTATGATCAAAAGTGCTGGCGGAGTAATGGACAAAATATTCTAGTTTTATATTGTTTTCTTGATGGAGGTGGGTGCTTGCTTGCTTTAAGGCTTTAGTTATTTTTAGGTTTGCTCTACTTTTTTTAATATTATTTTATGATTTCTTTTTGGTTTATCTTGTTTTATCTATATTTTGTATGTTATTCTACTGTATAGAAAAAATAATGTATAAGAAAATTGAAAAGATATTACATTATATTTGACTTTTGTTGCCACCACAACAATGTGGTTTTTTTTGTTTATAAAGAATTTGGGAAACCCAAATAGTTTGTTTGTTAGCTAAAATTAAAATTGTTACAGATATTTGGTTATTCAAGTTGTGGATTATTCTCCTTGCATGCATGCTTAAGTGCCAACTAGATTAGTGAGGCACATGCTTCCATGCCTTGAACCCTTCAAAACCAACTACATATTGAGCTATCATTTATGCATGTTAGGTTGAAACATGTTGAATATTATATACCTTTTGTGGTTTTTCTTTGGTTCACATATGAAAGTATTTTTTATGGTCAAACTAATGGTTTTTTATTAAACGTAGATGACGAGGGTCATTATTCCTACACTTTAATTCATCATATGTTAAACTAGAGTGGTAAAACTAATGGTTTTTATTGAATGTAGATGACGAGGGTCAATCCAATGATAGTGTGCCATATGAAAGAGAGGTAAACATTTCTTTATCAATTTTATTATCTAGATTCAAAGCAACAAACATTCCATTCACAACAATACTATGAGCTTGAAAAGCAATTTTAAATTACTCAACCAAAATAAATGACGACGGTAAATAATTCTGAAATTAAATTACATAATCTATCAACTTTGTAATCTTAAAAAAAAGAGAAGTAAAATTACTTAGAAATAAAAAAACAGAGATATACTTTATAAAAATATTGTAAATGTCCTCTTTAGGTGAGAGTGACCCTTGCTCTTCCCTTGGCTTCGACTTGTAAAACCTTATCAAACAATCACTAACAATGATATACAACAATTGGAATTATATTAATTTAATTCAATGCTTTTACAAAAGGTAAAATATGATGATCCCCTTATTCGACTAACAATGAGATATTTGTTAGAAATACCTGAAATTTGAATCTTTGAATGATTCCATGATTGTAGAATTGTCATCTACATTCATGGTAATTTTACTTTAACATCACTCCTAATAGAATTCAACTATGAATTCATCTTATTGGATGAAAAGTGTGGAGATTACAATTGGTTTAATACTCCTAAAGCAACAAAGGCTCAACAACCAAAAATAAGTAACTGAGACTTAACTCTCTAAAGATGGAAGAGTAACCCATTCCTATCTCTTTACTATTTACTAAATATATGACACTTTACTGCCATGTGTTCATTTGCCCAAACAAAGGACCATGATTTCAAGATCTTCTTAAATATTTACCACTAAACATTCTTTAATATTATTTTAACATATACATAACAATCTCAAATTGTTTTATGTACTCCAAATCTCTAGTGTCTTAGCTTTGAAGCTACCACATTTTAGTTTGAAGCTTCTGAATGTAAGTTCAAAGCTATCATGCATAAGTTTGAAGTTATAGTGATATATTTTGAGGCTTATTCTTATCTCAAAAACTATGGGCCCATATGCTTTGCAATTCCTTGGTTATTCTTCAATCATGGTCATTGTGCCCTATTTTTCATGACACCATATGCATCTTGAAAGAATTATTAGATGTTAGGAAACAATTAGAGGAGCATGTCTTGTAAAATTAATTCATCATATATACCTTATGTTTTAAATTTAAAATAATTAAAAAATCCTCTAAAACACAATTAAGCCTATTCAAAACTTGCTAAAAATGGGGAATTATAGTTCAATAATACGAGACAAGTATAGTCTCGTCACTCCCTCAAACTTGAGATCTTGTAGAGCCTCATACAAAATTCCTTTCCTTCTTTAGGTTCATGGCCCCCAATTTCTTATTGCAAAGCATAACCTTTTTTTTACAACTTAGGTTCTCCATATTTTAAAGTGTGCAGTAGGTTGCTCTACATATGAGTTCCAAATAGGAGTAGAGGCCAAAAGAAAGGGTGGTTTGTAGTGAATTCCAAAAGGTTCATGCCTTATCTCTCTAATTATTGAGACTATGGTCTGATCTATTTTGTAATCCCATCTCAAGTTATTAGGTATTACTTCCCTCTTTTTAAGGTCATCTGGAAAAAACTCTCATCGTCTACTTTAGGATCTGAAAGTTACATTGAAAGTTCTTGTCAATATATCTTTCAAAATCCATAATATATTCTTCAAGCCTAACCAAATATTTCACCTGCAACCGAGGAATGTGGACTTGAGCTCTGAATGTTATAATGAAATTCTTTGGTATATGGAAGTCATGCCTCATCATGATCCCTACAATTGCTTGTATATCATCAAATTATTTGACCTTATCCACACAATTTTTTTGATTTCTCAATCTAGAGGTGTAAACTTTGAGTTAAACCTCCCCTATGAAAAAAATTATCAAGAATTTTGTATCATGTTCTAAGATAAATTCATGTACAAAGAACTCACAGAGAATACCCTTCAATTCAATTTTATTGGTAGTGTCTGATTCTATAAAATCCTTATCACCATTTCGATAATGTGTTTACCAATGATATATTTTGAATAACTTCCATTTGAGAAATTAATCTCTAAGAAACAAGGCATAAAAGTGAGAGGGTTTCCCATAAGATTTAATAGGGACTCCATTATTTGACAAGTTATTGTTATCTTGTATTCTAATGTTGCATTGTTCTATTTCAACTTATTAACCTCTATTTTTAGATCCTCATTATGAACTTGCACTTTTCTTAGTTCATAGAAACTTTCCATCCATGCAAGCATACATTTGGCGACCACAATTTTTTGTATTAAGAAAGATAAAGTAAGTTTATGCCTCTTTGTCATTCATCTTAGCACGGGGCTTCTAACCTTGTAATTTTCTCATCATATCTCTTGCCTCTATAATTTATTGGTGGAATGTATATGAAACATTTTGATTATTTTTTGAAATTATATCAATTGTAATTTTCTTCCCTCTTAGATCATTCTTTAAATCTAAAACTTGAATATCCTTTTCTTGAGATTTTTTGAGTATTTATTTATCTTTCTTTTAGCTACATGAATTTATTATCAAAGTTAACAAATTTTACCTTCTCAAGATCAATATATATTTTTAAGACTTGTATCATACTATCTCTTTTCTTTTAATGGTTGAGTTGACTTTTCCATTTCTTGCTTCTATAATTGCAAATAAAATTCAACATGGGATAAGGCCCTTGCTCTGATAAGTGTTTGTTTACCTTCTTCTTCTGATGAGCTTGGATCCTCCCCTACTTGTTACATTGATGGAATGGAAGTATCCCTCATTTTTAGCAGAGGGGAATTACCCTTATAAAATATTTTTTGTTGTGGTTGAGACCCCTCATCTTATTCCATTGTAGGGATAATTGTAATTGGCACATTTGTTGGCTCTTCTACCACTTCATGTCTAGAGATTTTTATGATGGGAAGGTATTAGGTTGGCTTAATGTTTCAAGTGTTTCTTCCATCATGTGATATTCATCAAAATCATCTCTTGCATGTAACATGAGACTTCTTGTTTTATGTTTTTTTGAAGGGGATATTTCAGTTTTTATAGGGGCGAATCCTTTCGTAGCTCCTATGAGTCAGAGCTCAGAGTTACTAAAACTTGATCCTCAACTTTATAATATATTTTTACCATTTTCCCACATTCTCATTAACCTTTTTTTTGTAAACAAGTGCTTTGAATGAGGGTTTTAAAACCTCTGCCACGTAACCTCCCCTTTTTGATGTTGTAAGAAGTGATCTTTGTAAATCAGATGAATTAGTCCATAAAGTTTCAATGGGATTATCCTCCCTTTAAAAATTTGTGTCATGGATTAAAAATAAGTATACATAAATCAAGGTAAGTTAATTTTATATTATTATGTTGCTCTGTTCCATGCCAAATATGATTTAAAATCCTCACAACAAGGTCGATCACAATACAAAATTTCCCTTCATAAGTAAATAACTTCATCACCCATTTCACTACAGTCATCCAATGTTCAAGGAAGTTATCTTTGGTAATTCAATTAGTTTTATCGATACTATCTTAACACAATTTCAATGTTGTGATGTAAAGAAAAAATACTATCATTCATCTATTCAACAACCAAGAAGGTTTAAGTAATAAACTTCACCCTTACTCTGCAATGAAGGATCATTCTAGCTTAGTTAATGGCTTAGTCTTGCCTATGTATTCAAATTACTTTGGTTTTATTTGGTGCTCATTAAATTTTACTCCATACCCTACCCATGATACTATTTCACTCATCCAATGTTTTCTCTTCCTTCAGCTTACCTTACACATACCTTGTGCATCCTTCTCCTTGAGCTTCATGACTAGTTTCCTTTCTCAACATGCAATTTTTTTGTTTGGCCTTCTATAATGCTTATTTTCTTAATAATCCTATTACACATTGCACTCAAGTGAGGTTTCAATAATCATTTGACTCTAAAGATCATACATATTATATTTCTCCTAGGTAGCTCCTAAACTGCCCCTTCTAGTCTCTTGAGAACAAGACCCTTACTAGCAACAAGATTGGAGGGATCTATAGATACCCATCATGATATGAATACATTTATTATGAAAATATTCCAATCCAAATGTGTGTCCAATATTTTAAGCCCCAACTCACAACCCTTCTCTTTGAATCACCCTTTTGCTCACAAGGTCCAACCATGTGTGTCTTACTGTACCGTCAAGCTTTTATTCTCTGTCACTTGGTTCCACAGTGAAAACAATGTATTTTTGAAATATCCACTAAGCCATTCCTTCACTCTCCCAATTTTTAGGTTTGGAATCCCTAGTTGTTATATACTTCCTTTGTAAAGTTTCCCTTTAGATTAGGTCTTGACTATGCACCTCACTGTATCAACACATTGTTAGCTATAACTTAAAACCCCACCAATAAAACATTAAATTTAATCTTGAATCACCTTATGCATCTCCCCATTTTCATTAGTTCCAAATTTTAGGAAAAAATAACTAGGTTTGAGGGTTCAACTATCATGCCCTAGCTCTTTCTAACTGTAGGTTATAGTGTGACCCGTGAGGGGTCAAATGGTTATATCTTCCTTCATCATTGGAATTGAGATTCCAATTTTCTCCTAAGGTCTGTATCACATCCTTGCTTGGTTATAACTTACTAGTGGCTCATAACAACAAACATATCATCCTCAACCAAACAAAATTAGTCTATTTTGCACGTTAGGGACAATGTCACTTCATAGTTTACAAAGCTAGGAACTTACAAGGAAATAAATCTTCTTGTTTTCTTGAATCACTCACTCATATACTCACCACAAGGTTATCAAAACCTTGCTTATCGAAAACAATTCCAAGAAGAAATTCAATTTGATGCAACTAACAAGAATACAATCTTAGTTTAGGGTTTGTCAAAGAAACCCTAACATGCAAAAAGAGGCAACAATATAAGTCTTCCATTTTTGGTATTTTTTTATCAACACATTCACACTCACTCAGTTATCAATGAAAATCATGCACGTTCTCATAGTTTGAGTTAGACACAAGGATTCTCACTATTATTCATAGTTACAGTTCACTCATGGGTTTACCAAGCAAAGACACTTACCTCCATTTGCACAACTTCAAGATCTTGGACACCATGACTTCCTTCCTTGCTTGAGAATTATAACATCATACTCAACACAGATCATTTTTTTTTGCTAAACTATGCACATATGCTCAGTTATCATCAAGAGTACTGAAACACAAGAAACACCAAAAGGATCAATTTTCTCGTACTCAATGCCCATAACTAAGCTCAAGATCACTTTCCATTCACTCTGAGATTAAGAGTATCTTACATGCACAACAACAAACACATAAATCATGCAAGAACATATCATAAAATGAGTTTTATCTCCTCAATACCTAGGTAAGTGCACCAAGTTGGGGGCTAAAAGGGGGTCTTAAGTGGACACATTTTTTTGAAAAATAAAAAACTTCAACTTGTATGAGTTTTTTGAAATAGTTACACTCAAAATTGGAAGATGTTGTATAAACATGAATCTGTAGCATTTTGAGTCTAGTTTCTAAGCTACTAAATTTTATTGAAAATGGATAAGTTTAAGTGGGTCAAATAACTAAAATACCAACAAGTGCTCCTATTTTTGTTAAAAAAACATAATAGAGTGAATTTCGTGCCCCCCACCATTTTTTGAGCACCATTTAGTAGTTTTGAAAACCCTTTGGTGGAAAGATAGCTAGGAGCATCTAGTTTGTGCTAGAAATTTTTTTAGATTTTTTTAGCAAGTATTTATTTTTTTTATTATTTTTCTAGTACATAAATTTTATGTTTTGAAAAATAACAGAGCTCCGACCGTGCCCCCCCCCCCCTAACTACCTCAAAAAATATCAAAAATTAGATTTTTTTTTGAATATGTATAGAATTAGGCCTAGTTTGTGCTAGTATAATTTTTTTTCAATTTGGATGAGCCAAAAAAAAGATACATGATGAAAGATAGACATATTTAAACTTCAAAAAATAGCTATAAAAAGGCATAGTTAGAAAATAAATAATATGGAAACCTTATATTAGTAAGAAAAATTGAAAAATTATATTTTTAGAAAGAAGAAACTCTACTCTACATTGTGGTATAATTTTTTTTAAACGAATTGATTGTTTTATGTTGATTTATCATGGATGAAGTGACATTTTAACATTTTCCTACAAAAACATGTTGTTTGTTGTGTTTGTGCAGGTCCATGCCTCAGGCTTGGGGATCCAAACCGGATCCCAAGCCTTGAGGCATGGCTTGGAAAAAGTGAAAATGTAAAACGCGTACGCGTTATAACACGTATGCACTATAACGTGTACACTCGTACACATTCTGTATAGTATGAACATTGTATATGCCTTTGGCATGCTTCCATTAACAAAAATATAAAATGTTAAAGTATAAGTTTTTCATTTATTATTATTTATATTTTATTATTTCTTATACTTCAAATTTATTTTTGTAAATATAAGAAATTAGGGTCACTCTGCACCTTATGGAATTAGTCTCACAGCTCCATGAGTCACAGTTTAGGAGATAGTTTTTTATAGTATAATTTGGTCAGTACATAGGTAATTTTAAGGATTTCAGCATTCAGCCTAAAGCTTTTAGTGTTTAACTTCTACAATCAAAACCCTAAACCCTAGGCCATAAACCTAAACCCTAAACTGTAAACCTTGAACCCTAAACCCTAAACCCTAAACCTTGAACCATGATCCCTAGACCCTAAAACCTAAACCCTAAACCCTAAACCCTAATTAAAGCCCCTTAATGATTCCCCCTTAGCCTTAAGCCCTAAACCATGAGCCCTAAGCCCTAAACCCTAAACCATGAACCATGAGCCCTAAATGCTAAACCCTAAACCCTGAACCATAAAAATCTAAATCCTAAACCCTAAAAACCCCTAAACCCTAAACCTTAAACATTAAACCCTAAACCTGAATTCCTAAAGTTCCCCCTAAGCCTTGAACCCTACACTCTTACCCTATGAGCCCTAAAATATAAACCCTAAACCCTAACCTAAACCCTAAACCCTAAGCCCCAAGCCCTAAACCATAAACCCTAAACCTTAAGCCCTAAACGTTAAATCCTAAACCCTAAACCCTAAACCCTCAAACCATAAACCCATAAACCCTAAAATCCCTAAACACTAAATCCTAACCCTAAACCCTAAACCATAAACCTTAAACCCTAAATCCTTAACCCTAATCCATAAACCCTAACCATAAACACTAAATCCTAAACCCTAAACCCTAAACCTAAACCTAAACCCTAAATCCTAAGCCATAACCCTGAACCTAAACTCTAAACCCTAAACCCTAAACCTTGAACCCTGAACCATGAGCCCTAAACCCTAAACCCCTGAACCATATTTCATCAATATTTCCTAGTCTCGTGCCTAGAACCATCATTGATTCTGCTTATAGAACTACCTTGTTTATGAGAGGTGGGACAAGTAACTAAATGGATATGACATCTACCTTGTGCCTTGCAATGCATATTACACATCTCTTCCAAACTTGTTTCTCCCCACATATACTTGCGCTCTTGAATGTAAATTTATTCACACTCTGAAACAAATTTCACATTTATCATATTTCCATGTATGGTATTATGTAAGCTAGGATGACCCATTGGAAGCTGGAAAAAATAACCATCACAACACAAAAATTAATCTTAAAGGAAACAAAAGAAACATAGAGAATATACCAATGCGGAGGTGTAGGATCATAATTGAATTTCCTGCAGTATCCTCTCCTCCAGAGAAAGAGAAATTTCTTGTTCTACTGGAATGGATAGTAAATTTGACAAAACTTCCTAAAGTGTTCAAAATAAGCATAGAAACAGGGGGAATGGCTAAGAACACAAAGGGGTTATCAATCACCTAGTAAATCTTTCTTGTTTAGTTCTAAATGGGAGTCACCTGGCCTACGACTTAGTGACCTTCCATTCATTGATAATTCCTTATATGATAAACCCATGGATGTTTTCAAAAGTGCCTTCAAAAAGATAGGGGTAGTCATCAATCCTAGTGAAGGGTGTGATGTGATTTCCAAGAAACTTGAAATTCATATAGATTTAGAGGTCATAACACAAATTTACAAATATCTCTATCATTATAAATGGAAGCCAAGTAATGGTGTCTCCTTGTACATCCAAGGATCGAGGACTACTGGGGTCTGTGGAAGGATTGGACATTCAAGAATTTGACATTTCCCTCCTTCAAAATATCAACAGATGAAAGACATCAAATTGTGATGACTCTCTTTGAATGTTCTGCCTACGAAGTCGATGAACCCTTTTCAGTTGAATACTCTATGTCAATTACTAATAAGAATGGGTAAGACACAAAACATTATAATGAGTGAAATATTTCCCATGTGATGGGAAAAAAGAAGATAGTTGTATTGGGTAATATTTCTTTACCCTGAGCCCTGAGCCCTAAACCCTAAACCCTCAAAATAAACCCTAAAACCCTAAAACCCTAAACCTAAACCCTAAACCTTAAACCCTAAAACCTAAACATTAAACCCTTAACCCTAAACCCTAAACCTAAACCTTGAAATTCTAAACCCTAAACCCTAAACCCTAAACCCTAAACCTAAACCCTAACCTTGAACCTGAGCCCTAAACCCTAAACCCTAAACACTAAACCCTAAATCCTAAAACCTTGAGCCCTAAACCCTAAACCCTATAAAGCCCCTTGAACCCTTAAACCTAAACCCTAAACTGAAACACACTAAACCCTAAACCCTAAACCCTAAACCATAAACCATTAGCTCTGAACCCTAAACCCCTAAGCCCTAAACCCTAAACCTTAAAGCCCTAAACCCTAAAAACCCTAAACCCTAAGCCAAACCCTAAAGCCATAAAAAGCCCTAAACCAAACCCTAAAACCCTAAACCCTAAACCCTAAGCCCTAAAACCCTAAACCTTAAATACACTGAGCCCTAAACCCTAAACCTTAAACCCTAAACCCTAAACATTAGACCCTAAACCTTAAACCCTAAACCCTAAACCATAAACCCTAAACCCCTAAACCCTAAATACTTGAACCCTAAAACCACCTAAACCGTTAAACCTTGAACCATGATCTCTGAAACCCTAAACCCTAAACCTAAACCTTAAACCATAAGCCCTAAACCCTAAACACACTAAACCCTAAACCCTAAACCCTGAAATGTAAACCCTAAACCCTGAGCCCTAAGCCCTAAACCCTAAACCCTAAACCCTCAACTATTAATTACTGAGCCCTAAAACCTAAATAAACCCTAAACCCGAAACCATGAAACCTAAACCCTGAACCCTAAACACTAAACCATAAACCCTAACCTAAATGTGAGCCAAACCCTAAAACATAAACCCTAAACCCTAAACACTAAATCTTAAACCCTAAACCCTTGAGCCCTAAACCCTAAACCATAAACCCTAAATCCTAAACCCAAAGGACCCAAAAAACATAAACCCTAAACACTAAATCGTAAACCCAAAACCCTTGGCCTTAAAACCTAAATAAACCCTTAACCTGTGAGCCGTAAACCCTAAACCCTGAGCCGTAAACCCAAACCCTAAATATTGAGCCATAAAACCTAAACGGTTAAACCCTAAACCTTGAATTCTGAACACTAAAGCCTAAACCCTAAACATCATTTTAGTAAGGATCTCATTTTAGTAAGAAGTAGACAAGCATCATAGAGCTGATTCGTGGTCACTAAAGTGAATTATGGACCAAATTTCAAAATTAGTACCAATTCAAGTAGTGGTAGGGCCAAAATCTAATCCAGAAGGTCAAAAAAAACCTACAAAATGACTATATGTTTTCACAAAACAAAGACCAACTACAATATATATGGCTTGAAAGTTTTAGGTCATTACTGAAATTCTGAAAATGAGTAAGTACTGACCAGATTAGATTTTGAAAAACTATCTTCTAGATTATCACTGTCAGAACTATGGGACCACTTCCATCAGGTGCAAAGTGACCCTAATTTCTTATATTTAGTAAAATAAATTAAAGTATATAATAAAAGTATAAAGTAATAATAAAAGAAATCTTCTAATTTATTTATACTTTATATAAAGTACCAAAAGTATAAGTATTTCTTATAATTTATTTATATTTAGTAAAATAGATGTAAATTATAAGAAATAATAGCAGTATAAAGTACATATACGTGTTATAAACATTTATTTTACTAAATATGGCTCTTTCTAGCCCCTACAAACTTCATATAGAGACAAAACGCGTATTCGTTTTGTGTTCATAGAAATGCGTACGCATACGTACATTTTAGGTTCGTGAATTCACTGAGCCTAGGAAAACATCATGAAATTGTGAAGTGTCAAACTTTTTTTTTAATATCATTTCGTCCTAAATACATTATTGTCATCAATATTTTGTTTTAAATTTGTGTGTTTTTATTAAATTTGTGAGATGCTTCAATGTTTCTAAGTTTTAAATTCATGGATGTCTATGCATTAGAATAGTCTCTTTTGTATTTGTTTTTCTTAATATGTCATATGTTAAATTTTTCTATGTTTTATTTTTAAATCAATCAAATTTTATATGGTGGAAAAGTAATATTTAATTAATTTTTAATTGTCACTATCATGTTGAATTAGTTAGGGTTATATTGAGCCTCGAGTTGGTTTCAAGTCAAGACTTTAAAATTTAAGTGTTATTATTATTGTCGCCAAGTTTGTATAGTAAAAATAGTTCTCGATTTGTATTAATTGTGTCAAAAATAAATAAAACATTACATCCTAAGTCATGATCATTTGGTTTGGACGCCACCTTCATGATTATATGCATCACTAGTCAAAGTTATACGAGGTTCCGTCTAAATGTGCTTTGAAGTTTGTGTGAAACCTAGGCATATGTTTATGTAAGCTGTTTGATGTGATGTTGAAATAACCTATTGTGCTCTAGAAGTAACGCTATGCAATTTTTTTTATGATTCAAAGAACACTCATATGAATACTCAAATGCAATGATCACTTGAATTGTCATTTTTCCAATTTTATACCCTAACTATGATTCCGGTGAAGGGTCCAAAGTAGATAGTGACAATATCGTATCAATACGTAGGTCAAGTTAGAATTCTAACAAGGCCTAAATATTAAAGTGGTATTGATGCAATCTCTCAACGAGGTATACTAAAACTAGTTTAAATGTCAATGAAAGCTAAGTTTTCTGAAAAATGGAAGTTGTGAATATGTATAACGTAACAACACTATCCTAATTCATTAACCAAGCAAGTAAGGTTTGACTTTTTCAAGAAAAGAGACCCATATTAAAAAGTGACCCTTCTACATGAGAAAATGCACCAAAGGAGGGAAACTTGGAGATTTGAAATGAAAAAGCTATATACGGAGAAATGGCGACCCCTTGGGGGCATGTTGAAATTTTATTTTAAAATATCTTCATGCTTGAAGAGGGATGTATGCCCATGTGATCACATTATAAAGGTGTTCTTCAACACCACCATTATTGGAGAGAGTGTGAAGCGTTCTATGCTATTTTGGAGTGAATATTGCATGATATGTTCATTCTAAGATTGGTGACTTGGCTTATATGTTGGGACATTAATTTATTGGGTCAAATCTACATGTTGTGGCTTCATTTTAAGTAATATTGGAAGGGTTTAATAGTGATTATGATCTCTTGAAAACTGTTGCATTTATTCCAGCTATGACGACTTGATTTGGGTGTTGTTTGGGCATATTTGGGTGTCTTTTGAGTTAGTTCTACAATCTGATTTGTATTGGCATATTTTTATGAGTTTGGGAAGCTATTTTGGGTGTTGGAAGGCTATAAAATGCTGCTAATAAATTATGCAAATTATTCTTACCCTAGCGACTTGTTTTCAGATTTTGGGGGCTGTTTTGAGGTGGTTTCAATGATTAGAAAATTCAAATTCTTAGTTCATTGGAAAGGCCTTGATTTATAGATTATTGTGCATTTTATTTGGTGTCAAAATATGGAATATTGAGTGAGATATTAATTTTTGAAGTTTCAGCTATTCTGGTGCATTTTTAATTAACTCATACATTTGATTCATATCCATATAGAATGGATATTTTTAGTTACACTAAGCCTCATATACTCTCCCTCTCACTCGTTACTCGAGTTGCTTGCTTAGTTTGTCAGTTACAAGTATGGTTTATCACGAGATTCCATTCTAAAGGAGTTACTTTCACATAATAATGCCTTAATTTTGCATGAAATAGCTCTTTTTAGTACTTATGACTCTAGAGAGGGTCTAATTATCACATATGACCTCATTCTGCCCTTATAAAGCTTATGAGCTTCAAGTACATGCCCAAAATTCTCAAATCTCACTAAAACTAACTTCACAATTTGAATTAGCATTTTGGAGGGAAAATGCCTCATTTGAAAATTGAAAGGCCTAGATGCCAACATAGACTACTAACTGACACCTAATGACCTCTAGGACTCATGAACACATCTAACACACCAGATTAATGTCTTCATGGTTTATTTATAGGTATAAAGGGATGCTCCTACATCATGTTGGTTCACCTTGAACTTAAAATTAATAATTAACTCATTATATGGAACCTTGGAATTTTGAAACTCTTCTCCCTCCGTAATGCCAAAATTTGTACTTATAATGGAGGTACTTACCTTGATGTTCATTCTCCAAACTACATAATGATCTTCTTTCAAACTCTGCTCAAATTCTTCCACCATTTCCTTTTCAAAGCATTCAAAATTTTCCAAAAATTGAAACCACTCTGCATCTCTAAAGACTTGTACTACCACTTCATCTTGGAGGTGGTCATGGATGGAATTTATTTCAGTCCATTTCTTCAAACCCATGGCTTCAAACTATTTTTGGAATGCATAATACAAGTTTTGTTGGTATAGAAAGATAATGGGAAGGTTTTTTGAGAAAAATGGTATATGAAGGATGAAGCACATATTGAGGTGACATATGTTTTGTACCATGGTTTCCCATGATTTACATTGAATACAACATTTAACCCTTCATAATCATGTATTCCTCCATACGTTCAGACTAAACTCATCATTTATGGCCACTTATGTACAATATTGTTTTGATGAATAATATCTTATATAATATTAAAAAGTAAAATGATACAAGATAATTCAACAAAAAATATGTGGTATGGAAGCATGCCCCGGAGCCACATGATCAAACTAGGATAATCTTAGGAAAGTTAACTATAACAAAATTGTAAAAAAATATAGGCAGTGGAAATAAGTTGACCAACAGAGGGCAGATCATGATCATCAAGCCATCCAAATCTAGGAAGGTCATTGTCGCTATCTGACACTTCCCAACCAGAGCTAGGTTGGTTCTCTTCTTCATCATCTTCAACATGATCTTGAGTTGGTGAGATGATGAGAGCCATTTTAGGGAATTTATCCAGTGGTGGAGGGAGGCTCTAAATGTCGTGGGTGCGTGAATTGAGGATAGCTGATGAGCCCCATCCTAGATGGTGGGGTGGCGGAGGGGAGACCTAACCCAGGTGGTGAGCTAGAGGCGAAGGACATAATCTCCTCCATTGCGGTTGAATGCGTGGGGACTATCGAGCATGGTTGAATGAGTGACACTGCGAGTGGCTCTGATGACCTCCTTGGGGATGACATGCAAAGAGCACTGGGAGGGGGATGCTGGTTTATAGGGATCGTTTCAAGGGGTGTCACCCCAGTGCTGGAGAAGGGTTTGGAGATGCTCCACCTCGAAGGCCACTTTATTTTATTGCACTTGAATCTATAGTAATACATTAGAGATAACCATCAAAACCTACGTCTGTGTATCAAAGGGGGTACTTGTGCATCAAAACCTATACCTGTGCATCAATTTCCGCGCTTGTGTATCAAAGGAATCTTGCTCTCTGTGTGTAATCCATGCATGTGCATCAAAACCTACACCCACGCCTCTCTAGCCATGCATGTGCATAACTCATTATGTAAATTTGTCAGAAGTGTGCATGTGCATGTGCATGAATGTTTGCGCCTATGCTTCAAAGGGGGCACCTGTGCATCAAAGGATGCACCTGTGCATCAAGATGAGTGCTGGCGCACTAAAGTAAATTTTGATCCAAGTTTAAAATTTCAACTTCTAGTTTTTAGTATTCCTATCATTTTTAGGGATTTTTAGGTGCTGTTACTATCAATTTTCTAATTTCAAAGCAACATTTCTAACAAAATTAGCTTAGGGTTTTATAAGTGATTTTTGTTAAAATTGGCTTAGGGTTTGATGAGTGGTTTTGTTTCATCCTTTGTATGAGTTTGGAATAGGGTTGTGTATGCTCTTCTCTTGCACCTAGTGTGATATTGAGAATTAAAAGCACCTCTAAACCACTTTTTTCTTCTTAGGAGTAAGTAGGAACAATCATCATTCATTTTGTGGTTAAGGGAATAAATTTTCATTTTTGACATATATTGATCTTTTAGTTTAAGATATTTTTCACTTAATAAATAATCAAGGATAAAATTTGTGTATGAACTTCCCTTGCACCAAGTGTGATCTTGGGAATCAAAATAATATTTAGTCTTTTCATTAAGAATTACTTGGATTAATTGGGAATAAACCTTTTTTTTACAAATTTTGATGGTAGTTAGTTGATTTACAAGCATTTTCATCGCTATCGTTCTATGATATTGTGAGATATTTTCGAACTACTAATCATTTGTATGAAGGAACTAAATGCTAGTAAAATATATAAGGGATCTCTTAAAACAAAATTTTAAGATTCATGTGTGATTTTAAGTTGCCAACCAGATTGCGAAAAAAAAATTTCTTAAGTCTAAAAGATAAAAAAACACACCAATACATCATTCAAAACATTATATTTGTAGGTTTCAATTAAGAGCTATACATCATCTTCTTTAAACTAGGACATAACCCCTTTGGCATAAACCCTAAGCTTCAATAATGGGGGTGGTCCTAGGAACCCTAAAATAGTTCACGCAAGAGAGAAATTTGTGAATGAAACAGTAAATTTCTCAACACTACTCGAATTGACTCGTACACATTGAATGATTAGAGTCAAAGTTATCTCCATTATGACTCTAATGATAATACATGTAAACACACTAGTTGTTCATTGTATTATAAGGGGGTAAATTAAATCCGAGATACTCTAATATTAGTCAGTATGAATTTCTTGGTAAATCGAGCTCGCAAAGATATCTTATGACACATAGAGAGATAACCCTTATGAAATCTTTCTTGGATTGGAGTCAATTTTGTCTTAGATAATTATACTTGAGAGCTGTCATAAAGTGATAACTTTATTGGATTCAAACTCTTTGTTTTTCAAAAAAGGGAAAAAATATCTTAAAAGTTGAAACCGTGTGACATTTCATCACGAAATATATTTAGTGTTACTTTTACATAGTTTTTTCACTTGTCCTAAGATAAGGCGAAACTCTACCAAATTTACACCAAGTATTTTTCAACCACCACTTCGGTCTATCCCTTTGTTTTCTTGTTGCTCATTTTTAGACAAAATGAATTAAAAAAAATACACAGATACCTACTAGAAATAATCATGTTTACAAATTTTGTAGTCTACTTGCATAACCAGGTTGTAATGCCGAAATGCAAGTGCTGAAAGTGTGAATGGTACGTGCTTACAAGTTCTAGCAGTCCCCTTTTGTCTCAAAACCCATACTGAGACTTATTATCATTTGTAGTTAGATTGTCTTATCATTGAATTCCTCTTTATATTTTTTACACTACTCGCATTATAGCCATGCAATTGTGATATTTATGTCTTGTTTCCATTGTGAAACTTGCCCTAAATATCTATATTGGATTGTTACACTGCTGGCACGCTTAGTAATTCCTTGCTACACTTAGACATAATTTTTACATCCTAGATTTGTCTTTGAGTTTTGTTAAGTGTTGAGGTTACTTTTTTTAGCATTCGCTATAACGTCATTTTGATACTAAAATATTGCTTTCTTGAAAATTCTGATTATGTGTCCAAATAGCATTGTTATGTTGCTCATATTTGTATTGTCCATTTTACAAGACTTGGACTTTGTTAGTGTCTAGAAACCTGGTCTTAAGTATACCTTGCTAGAGGATCGCGTCAACAATCTCTTAGCACTTAGGTCTTGTTTTCTTCAAACTTTACCTAACTTGTGATATTGTGTTGTCACTATTTTGTTTCAAACCTATCTCAAAAACCATAGGGAGTAAACATTTTGTTGTAGCTAGTTTTGAGTATTTCACATCATTGTATCATCTTAGGTAACTCGTGTCATGTATTATCTTGCTAGGGTAGATTGTTCTTTATTCTTTGATCCTTAGGCCCATATTGATCTATTGGATTTGTGGCTATATGATAGTCACCATTCTTTGTGATGACTAACCATTGTTACACTATGAAATTTTGTCTAAGAGTTCCTTTTTAGTAAACCCTAGTGGAAATCTTTCGCGTTATAACTCTTATTTCTATTATACCTACTATGAGAAGGGGGTCACAAAAGTTATAAGCTGATATATTTGGAGGTGAAAACCCTCTGTTATAGAGGAAAATGTCATGATTGACAATAGCGGTGGAGAGGATGATTCTCCTCATGCGTATATGGAACTTCATCCTGCCCATATTGACAGATTACTTGTTTCAAAACAAACATAATGTTCTTGTGCGTGTTATGGAACTAGGAGCTAAGTTACCTTCCATATTTGACCCTTCTCTTATCGCCAACATGGTTCAGGGAGATGAATAAGTAGACTAAACTCATGTGCACTGTTAACGACATGTTAAACCTAAGTCATGCCTCTACTTCTGGATGACAAAATAATGAGGAAGTACCTTTTGAAAACAACTGAGAGTATCTTATACCTATTGTTAGATTACGTTGTAAAGACCGCATGAGGAACATTCTAATCATGAGAAACCTCATCCTTAAAAAAAATATCGTAACAAAATAACTACTCGAGAAGGTAATGTTAGAACAAAAATTACAAGCCCTCACGCACCAATTGGAAAGTTTGGATTCGCACGCATACATAAGGGAACAACCAAAAATTTTTAAATAAGATATTCCAAAGGTAAAACCTAAAGATTTGTTTCATGATTTCCAAACAAATAATTCTCGAATGGGAGACACGAAAAATATCCTTCCAAATAATTTCTCATAGATAATAGAGGTGGGGACACACCTAGATTTAATCCTGTCGTATAGACCTACTCCACCTACACAATATTCGCTATTCAATAAAGATTATTCCACTATCAAGAATTCCCTTCTAGCTTTACAAGAAGCAAACACTTGTAACAACAAAAAGTACTAGTTTGATTAGCTATGCCCTTATCTGTTTGATAGATCTATGTTATAAGTGCCTTTACAATGAGACTTTGATTATCTGAAGTTTGAAAAATATAAGGGAAAAGGTGATCCCTTGTGACCATATCAAACATTTTAATATAGCTTGTGAAGAAGTTTCATATAGCGAAAAATGCCTCATTTGTCTCTTCCCATGAAGTTTAGGAGAACAATGCATTAGAGGGGATTGCTACAAATCCCCAAGGGATCTATATTTACATCGGCTGGCATTAGCCAAAAAAATTCTATGATACTTCTCATTCAATATTTAGAGTGACATCACCATGTTAGATCTCCACACATTCCAAACAAAGAAACAATGAAAACTTCGCTACATTCTTATAGATGATTGGAGAGGATTAGCTAGCCACTTTCCTTGTTCCATACCTGACAAAATAGTTGATAAGTATATTTGGTCCCAACCTCCACCCTTGATATTATGTTCCACTTGTAAATGCATTATGGCAACACCTTTGAAGAGGTAATAAAAAAAGGGACATCAAATTCAAGCAAGCAGTTGTTAACTATGGGGACTCTAATGGGGGCCTTTTATCCCACGATGACCATAACGATTCCAAATCAAATGAAAAAACACAATTTGTTCAGAGATCAAGAATTAAAAACATCAATTAGTGATGGGATACTAGACTCTAAGTTAGTACAAGCTCGTTCAAAACCATGCACCTTTGAAGCTTGCAAGGGAGAACTCCTATGGAGTATAAAATTCCTACTTTCACCCCTCTATCTGAATCCATATCGTCCATCCTAAAGAATTTAGAGTTCTGTAGAACATGATTCAATACCCCAGAAACACAACCCTACAGGGAGCGATGTACCTAAGCCATCATGGTTTAGGGATACCCCCCATCCAATTTTTTATGGATTTCACCGCGTAAAGGGTCACAAAACTGACAAGTGTTTGAAATTAAAACATTGCATTCAAGACCTAATTGACATCAGTGGTGATATAGATGGTAGAATTGCACTAGCCACTGCCAAGTCTCCAAATAAAAACTTGGGGATCTTCAAAGAACCTAGAAATCACCAAACTTTACAAGGTAAAGAAAAATTAGGATCAGATGGACATCATCTTAAAATAAGAATACTAACTATGTGTTCCATAAGACTGACCATTTTGATGCCTTGGTAGGTCATGTTGACTCAACTTGTTGATACATTGCAGGTAACATGATCAAAATCCCCCTAAAGAACCACTTTCTAGAGTGTAACTCAAGATGAAAATGACGCGCTCACCTTGTTATCCCAGAACCCACTCCCCTTCCTCCTCAAGAGAGTCACTATGATGTGTTATATTAATTAAAGAATAACACAAACTAAAATTTCAATCTTAGACCTTATAAATATTTCTAACGTCTATAAGGAGATCCTTTGTAAAACCTTAAAGGGATCAGGAGTATCTTTTGGTATTGACCCAATGCATTTACAGGCCATGGAGCTACGTAAATCGCTTCCTTTAGAACACATAAACATTCAGTCCCGAGGAAGTCTCAAGCAAAAAATCCCTCACATAGCCTGTCACTGTGCACATTGAAGTAATAATCAAGCATAGGAAGGTCAAGAGAGTTCTTTTGGATGCAGATCAGGTCTAAATATTTTTACTCTTAAACTAGTTCATCAACTAGGAAATCCACAAAAGCTTATTTGGAGAATAAAGGTCATCACTATAAAGGAGTATGTGTAAATGAAGAATTATCAATTAGCTGGAAGGTGGATCATTTTATCATTAGAAGCTTGGTCCCATAACCCATGATACGAAGTTCCATGTCTTGTACCTAGAGCTCCCTTACAACATCTTACTAAAAGCCACCCATGGATTAATGTCATGCAATCCATGCCATTAATGAATCATCAATGTTTAAAGAGAGTAACATGAAGGAAAAACACTTTCTATACACATTGGATACCCAACCATTTTCTCATTGCAGAGAGATTGTCAGGCTATTTTCCTACCATTTACAGATTGTCCCTCTACAGAGATCGTTTTTCCTGATTCAATCAGAGGCCCTCACTTCACGAGTGGATCCAGATGTGAAATTTGTATACCAATGAAAACGGCACTTCCACCATAGAAACTCCTTTTTCTATTATGGGAGATGAATTTTATACCAATTCCATTGTGGACAAGTACCATTTACAGCAAGCCCTTATGGTTCAAAACATTCCATTATCGGCCCAAGCAACTGGTATTTACCATGCTACAAGTTCCAAAGATCAACCTAGTAAGAACTACCCTTTTGATAATTTCACTTCAGGTGGCTTACTAGAAGATGAAAGGATACTCAAAGATATTTTATTTCATCATGATAATGATGAAATGGCTTTATGCTACAAGTCATCTAGGTATGTTATTCCTAACCAAATAATGCTTAGTATGAGGTATAAAGGATGTGATTGCAGCAGCCATCTAGAATAAGGTTCATTGGAAGATCTTCCAATACTTTGCCATATGATAGAGAAATCTAGTCTTGGCACCCATTTATAGAGAGTGCATTCACCCTTCAAATGACTAAGTATGCTTCTTTCAAGCATGAGGATAGTTTTTCTGAAAATGAAAGCAAAACAGATTACTCGGTGTAGGCTTTACAAAGACCTCGCCACCACGAACCTATTCTCTAACATGGATATCAGCTTACCATAACCCCTGTTATACCCATGACCATTCCAAAACTAGACGTAATTTACCCATCACTCATGAATTGGAGACTCAACATAGCATGACGTACCCATCGACGTCTTTCAAGAACGATGAGGCTATTGGTGAGTTCTTGGCATCAGAGACAAGATTCCATAAGAAACAACCACAAGAAAGGATTATCCATTCAGCTCAATGCATGTGTGTAATTTGGAAAGGAGGTAGAGTTTTGTGGTCACTTAAGTAAGAAAATAAGCAAGGGCAAGAAGATTCTAGCAGAAAATCCTTGTGGAAAGAAAAATTCTAAGTCCTATAGTGAAAACCTCTTTGAGGCTTCTTATGGAAAAATCATAGAAGAACTTGAAAGTTTTGTTGTTAAAATAGTGTGCCAAGGATTACATATGAGGCCCAATATCCCTAAACTTCATCTATACTTTGGTAGTAGGAGGTAATGTAATTCCATAGTATTATTGTTAGGAGACAAATGCAGAGCTACTAGATAAAAGGAGATAAAAGATGATTATCAGAAGGGAAAACAACGGTGACATTGTTTTTAGAATGAAAGGATATGGTTGGAAAGATTCACTCTCAGCTCAAGAGTAGAAGAAATGGTACAAGGATTTAACAGAGAATCATGAAGACAGTCTTCGATTGGTCAAATTTAGGATATCTAGAATAGGACTGTTATTTCCTGTATTAGTGGTGCAGAAATTTCCATTAAAGTTGTACTTACCTTGACGATAAGTGTAGGTGGTTGAGAAAGCTCCTGTAATCATACCTCCATTGTGTTAAGGTTAGCACACTGGTTGTACAAATATATTAATTAGATCTAAGCATAAAAAAATCAATATGATAAATAAACAAGAAGAAATAATACACAAGATTTAACGTGGTTCACCCAGTGTGGGCTACGTCCACCAAGAAACAACCAATTTATTATCACAGAGGAAATACAATGAAGATTTGCAATCTTCCACACCTTCTTGGATGTCATGTACTTTCTTCTCTACAAATTTCTCTTTTTCTCTCTAAAGGAAACTTCTCTTTAATTCTAAATTGAATTTCCTCTTATAACCCTAGCTTTATGCTTATATATGCATCTACAATCTTAGGGCACTTTAGCTATGCAATTACAACCATTAGATTCACTTTACAACTAAAGATAGATCTAATTCCTGCAACTTAATTATAGTAGTCATGCACATGCAACCGATGCCAGTTAGCCTTAACCAATGCCATGTCGATGTCGGTTCCTCCTTTTCTGACCGATACTGGTCCATGGGTGACCGATGGCTGGTTCGTCAACTGATGCTGGTTACTGTGTATTCCAGACAAGTCTGTAAAAGCATGCCAGTGAAGCAATTAAGCTCCACAAACTCAACAATATCCCACTTGGAGATAAATTGTTGCACTGTACCATACATCTCCTTCCTTTGATCCTTTCATTGGCCTGTTTCTCCCTCTTCAAGTCTCAAACTTGAAGACCAACAGAAGTGGAGTGTAGCTCCAACTTCTCCTTTTCCAACGACTTCGTTAGCATATCTGCGTAAGATTCTCCTTTGTATGAATTTTCTCCAACTTCAGCTACCCATCCTCCAATACCTACCGTATGAAGTGATATCTCAACTGAATGTGTTTTGTTGTAGAATGAAATGTTGAGTTTTTTTCCAGATGAATCACTTCTTTGACTATCATTGTACAATCTACAATCCTCTTGCTCCTTTCCCAACTCTCCCATGAACTTTCTCATCCATATCATCTCCTTGCTAGCTTCTGTAGCTGGCAACATACTTAACCTCTGAAGTAGACATGGCCATCAACCTTCTGCAATCTAGAAATCCAGCTAACTTCCGTGCCACCTATTATGAAAACATATCCAGTGGTGCTCCTTCTGCCATCCAAATCACCAGCCATGTCTGAATCCACATAACCACGTAAAGAAGTATCTGAACCCTCCATAACATAAATGCATGCCAGATGTCCCTCTCAAATACCTGAGAATCCATTGGACTACTTTCCAATGTTCTTTACCTGGATTAGCCATAAATCTACTCATAACTCCCACTACCTGTGCAATGTCTGGTCTGGTACAAACCATAACATACATCAAGCTCCCAACTGCTGAAGCATACTGAACTCGTGCCATGTACTCAACCTCCTCATGTGATGTAGGACACTGATATTTTCTCAATTTGAAGTGTCCAGCCATAGGTGTACTTACAAGTTTTGAATATTTGTAAATTAAACCTTTCCAACACCTTATTGATATAATGCTCCTGAGACAAATACAACTTCTTGTTCTTCCTGTCTCTATGAATTTACATGCCAAGGATTCTCTTTGCAGCTCCCAAATCCTTCATTGCAAATGTGTGAGCTAGATTTTCTTTAAGCTCACCAATGTCCTACATACTAGATCTTGCAATAAACATATCATCCACATACATTAACAAAATAATATAGCTCCCATTTCCAAGCATTTTGAAATAAACATAATGGTCAGATTCACATCTTAAATAACCATGCTCATGCATGAAACTATCAAACCTCATATACCATTTCCTTGGAGCTTGCTTGAGCCCATATAGGATCTTTTTCAATCTGCACACAAGTTTTCTCCTTACCCTTGACTTCATACCCAAGTGGACTCATTCATATAAATCTCTTCCTCTAAATCACCATGAAGAAATGTCATCTTGACATCAAGTTTCTCTAAATGCAAATCCTCTATTGTAACTAAACTCAATACAATTTGAATATAAGTCATCTTAACAATAAGAGAAAATATTTCACCAAAGTCAATACCTTCTTTCTGTGCAAATCCCTTTACTACAAGCCTTGCCTTGTATCTCTTCTGTCTACCCTCTTCTTCCTTGATCCTGTAAACCCACTTGTTCTGCAATGCTCTTTTACCTACTTGACAACTTAACCAAATTCCATGTCTGGTTATGCTCTAAGGAGTCCATCTCCTCATTCATGCCATGCTCCCACTGCTTGTGGGATTTATCCTACATTGCTTCTTCAAAGCTTTCTGGTTCACCACTATCAATCAATAATAAATAAGACAAGGAAGGTGAAAATATTTCTGGAGGTCTACTTACCCTTTGTGACCTTCTCACTGAGATTTGGGCTTCCTAGAGGCTCAATCTGCTCATCTTGTAGATTTGTATCTACTTCTGACAGTGACTACACGCTAGTCACCTTCTACCGATGCCGGTTTGGCTAACTGATGTTGGTCTGTCTCCTCTGTAACTGACGCCGGTATAGGGGACCAATGCCGGTCAGGGGTAAACCGATACTAGTAATACCGATATCGTTTAGGGGTTATCTGTGTAAACCTGTAGGTGTTAATTTTAAATATGAGAGTTCATTTTCATCCATAAACTTCTCCACCGGTTCACCTTTGGGTACCAAAAGTTGATCCCTGTACATTCTCTTTTCATTCCAATCAATGTCACGAATCCTAATTATCTTAAAACCTTCTAAATCCCAAAACCGGAATCCGAAATCACCAGAGCCATAACCAATGAAAGTACATCTTTTGGATTTAACATCCAATTTCTTTCTGATTTTCCTTATCAATATGCACAAAAGATTTTGAGCCAAATACTCTAAGAAAAGAAAGATCTACCTCTTTTCTAGTCTAAGTTTCTTCTGGTATTCCACCATTCATTGCACTTGAAGGTCCACTGTTAATCAAATAAAACACCGTGTCTACTGCTTCCGCAAAAAAAACTGTAAGGGCAATCTAGCATGTATCTTCATGCTTCTAGCACGTTCCATGATTGTCCTGTTCATTCTCTCTGCAACACCATTCTCCTGTGGTGTTCTAGGAACCATCCTTTCTCTGCGTATTCCATTTACTGAACAATAATCATTGAAATCCTTGATTGCAGTACTCACCAGCATTATCATATCTAAGGCACTTTAACTTTGAATTTGATTCATTTTCCAAAAGGGCTTTCCATCTTTTAAAAGTTTCAAAAACATCATATTTACGATTTAATACAATAAACCCATACCTTTCTTGTGGCATCATCAATGAAAGTAACATAGTATTGGGATCCTCCATGAGAAGCTACTTGGGCTGGTCCCCACACATTTGAGTGTACAAGCTCCAATTTATGACTTCTTCTTTGTTGCCCCAACTTTGAGAAATCTCACTCTCTTTTACTTTCCAAAAATACAATGCTCACAAAAATCAAGATCTACATGTTTCAGATTTGATAACTTACCCTTTGCCTTTAAGATCTGCATTCCCTTTTCACTCATATGACCTAGTTGATTGCGCCACATGCTTGTATCTAAATATGAAGTAGATATAATAGAAAAGGAGTCAATAATTATAAGTAGATAAATACAATGATCCTACCTTCTTGCCTCTTTCTACAACAAGATATCCCTTGGTAACTTTTTAAAGATCCAGCTGTGAGCGTAGCCATGTAACTAGTTTCACACAATTTTCCTACATAAATTAGATTTATTTTGAGGGTTGGAACATGCCTCACATATTTCAACATCCATGTGTTTTTATTATTCAATTCAAAACAAACTTCACCATCTTTCCAGTAAAATTACATAGTTCATCATATCCTAGATAAACATGCCCAAAATTGACCTTGGACATAATTTCTGAAATAACCCTTATTAGGGGTTACATGGAAAGAAGCCCCTAAATCTAAAACCCATAGCTAAATTTTATTATCTAAGGAGAGAATCAGGGCATCTTACATTACATATTTTTTAGCAACATTTTACTCTTTAACTTTCTTTAGTACATTCTCTTTGTTTTCTTTGAACCAACAATCCTTATTTGCATGTCCTTTCTTTCCACAATTCCTAGCAGGTTATTCCTCTACCTTGTGGATTTAGATCTGTCATTCTTAGACTTTGATTTCCCATTATTCTTACTCTTAGATCTCTCCTTCTTCCTTCCACTACTTTATACATTCAAAGAATTCATAAATGATGATTCTCATGTTCTTTTACTTGCGTATTTATTCATTCAGGATTATACTAACCACATCATCAAACTTTAAAACATTAATAGCAGATGTTGTATTACTAACAACCATTACCAATTTATCCTAAATATCTAGCAAAGAGAATAGTAACAAAAATGATTTCACTTCATCCTTAAATGAAATGCTAACTGATTTTAATTGATTTACAATAGACCAAAAATTATTGCAAATTATTTGATGCAGATCCACCTTCTTGCATATTTAAATTAAACATTTTTCTCATCAAATAAACTTTATTTGAAGCACTAGGTTTTTCATATAGATTTGCTAAAGATTTCATCAACTCTACTAAAGATCCTGCTTAGGTAATATTCGAAGCCAAAAATGCTGCTAGGCTTAATCTTATAGATCCCAGGGCCTTTTTATCAAGAATTTTCCATTCTCCATGAGCCATCTTTACAGGTCTTTCCTTCTCATCTAGCAATAAGTATAAATCTTTTTTATATATATAATCCTCCACCTGCATCTTCCATAACAGATAGCCACAACCATCAAATTTATCTACTCTGAATTTTCTTTCTTCTCCTATTGCTTTGCTCCCACTCAATGAGAAATCCCTCTATGAATAAATCTGTCAACACACACGACCCTCAAACAAAGCAACTCTGATACTAGTTGTTGGGGTTAGCACACCGGTTGTACAAATATATTAATCGGATCTAAGCATAAACCAACAAATAGGAAATAAACAAGAAGAAAAAAATACACAAGATTTAACGTAGTTCACCTAGTGTGGTCTACGTCCACCAAAAAACAACCAAATTATTATCATGAGGAAATAAAATGAAGATTTGCAATCTGTCCACAACCTTCTTGGATGTCCTGTACTTTCTTCTCTAAAAAATGGGGTCTCTTTTTCTCTCAAAAGGAAAACTTCTCTCTATTTTCAATTGGACTTCCTCTTCTAAACCCTAGCTTTATGGTTATATAGGCATCTACAATCTTAGGGCACTTTATACTATGCAATTACAACCACTAGATTCAATTTATGAACTATGGATAGAGTTCTAATTCATCACAACTTAAATATAAATAGTCACACACAAGATATCTAATGCCAGTTAGCCTTAATCAATGTCAGTTAGCCCTAACCGATGCCGGTATCCTCCTTATGTTAACCAATAATGGTCCATGGGTGACAGACAGTGGTTTTTCAACCGACACCATTTACTATGTATTCCATAAAGTATGTGAAAGCATGCCAATGTAAGAGACTTTCAAATCTCCACAACTCAACAGTCCTCGATGTCACCTTGTTACCCTTAAGGCATAGCTAGAAAGGTTATTAGCCAGTAGGCTTCCAATAAAGTCCTCATTGACTACTTAGAGTGGATTTCTAATGATAGTACCAGTTGTAGACAAATCCAGTCAGTATAAGACTGTGTACTGATTTTAGATAGATTCACAAAGCTTGTCCTAAGGAAGATTTTCCTCTTGGGCACATTAGACATGATTGTCGATTCTACAACAGGTTCTGAGATGCTGCCATTCCATGGATGGCTTCTTAGTATTATAGCTAAGGAAGATCAATACAAGATGAAGTTGTACTGCCTCTATGAGATCAACATTCTGCTACTTCTTCATGCCATATCGACCTCAAGAATGCATTACGCTACTTATTAATGAGCGATGACTGTAATCTTTTCACGACATGAAAATCTCAACATCACAGAAGATTACGTAGATGATATATTAGACAAAGTATAGAAAGCGGGAATAGCATCTAAAGATTCAACAATGCATCTTTCAACGTGTATAAGGGACTACAAAGTGTGGCTTAGCTTCGAATAAACGTGTCTTGAGTGTGCTCTCGTGGGAAACTACTGAGGTAGCATACTTGATATCAAGGAGAGGAATATAAGTAGACCCTAGAAAGGTCATTGCTATCACAGAAATGCCTTCCCTTAAAAATATTAAGGGAAATTATGTAGCTTACAAGGAAATATTCAGGCCATTAGAAGGTTCATATGTTACAGCTGGTAGACAAGTGTCATACTTTCAGGCATCTCCTTAAAAAACATGTCAATTTAAACTGGGGGCCAGAACACTAACAAGAATTTTCTTCGCTAAAAAAATACTTGGCTAAACCCCATGTTCTCACACTGTCCATGGCGGGAGAACCCTTGCTGCTCTACGCTTCTTTGCTACACACTTTTCAATTGGGGCACTGTTGGCCCAGTATTAGATAAATTAGAAGAAGGTATAATTTGTGTACTAGAATGAGTAGAACATTGATAGCTTATGAGCGTCCAATTGTCCGTAGACCACGAAAAGGTTTGAACTCGTTGTAGGCAATTCCTTCTGGTGAAACTACGCAACTATGGTTTCTCAACAATAAGGTCAACGCTCATTTCAAAGGTGGATCCACTAAAATGTTTATTTTCAAAGCCCACATTCAGGTTTATGAGTAAGATGGCTAATTGGATCATCTTAGTTGAGCGAGTTCACCTTTGAGTTTGAGCATCAAAAGTCATCCTAAAAGGATCAGGTTCTTTTCAGATCAACTATGCAATGATCTCTACCCTTCTAGGTATGCAAAACATTGGGTCTAGAACTACCAGATGTATCCATCATGTACACTATGAGGAATCTTCACATTTGGACACTATAATTTGATGGAATACATGACATTCTATGGTTGTAGGTGTTAGAGTTGTGTTAATCAATCCTATGAGTGGACTTGATTCCCCAGGCCTTCCAACTCAGGTTCCTATGCACAAATAATATAGCTTAAGAGTATGAAGCTCTCATCGCAGGGATGAAGCAAGATACCAAATGGGATATCAGACAAGTGAAGCTGCATTAGTGACTTAAAAATCATTATAAAACAAGTCACATATGAATACAAGGTAGAAAAGATGAGAAAATTATTCCATATAAAAGAATTTCTTAGATTATTTGAAGGAGTTCTTTGCTAAAATCAACGAAAAAATGTTCCAACAGACTATCCACGAGCATAGAACAAAGTACTTGTTTGCTATGGCTTACAGTAGTTGGTCCATGTATGAGTATTCCACCAGGGAACAATGATATGCCATGTTGTTTGATTGAAAATCTAAGAATGTCGGCATACTGACATACCAACATCTTACTTTGGTGTGCGATGCATTACATTAGGTTCCCTTTTATCTTGTGGTACGTTGTAGATATTTATGTTACCTCAATGATTGGAACCTTGTCCCACTCACATTGTCCCATGTTGAAAAATGATGAGAATCTACTTGTGCTATTTAAATGTTACCATTAGTCCATCATAAGTAATCAAAGAGGCACATGAAGGCATCTGCGGGGCTCATACTAATGGGATCGTACTTGCAAAGAAAATACGTAGATTAGGCTACTGTTGGCTTATCATGGATGCAAAAATGGTGTAACCATGTGAATAATTGCACGGATTGTCAAAAGTATGAAAAATTGATACATTGCGCATGATCATAAATCCTTGTAGCCTGTCACAACCCCTTGGATTTTCTCAAAGTGGGGTCTCGATCTAATAGGAAAACTTAACCCTGTCTCTTTAGATGGTCATAAATTCATCATTACTATAACTGAATAATTTATGCAATGGGTAGAGTTTGTTCATCTCACCTATGTTGAAGGGGCCCAAATATCTCATAATTTAATCATGAATCATATCATCTGTCGATAGATCCCTTATGTTATTATCACAGATACATGGTATAACCATTAAGAATAAAATTGTGAAAGCACTATGTAAACACTTTCATAATTTCCCTCCAGTTCTCGACACTCTATTACCCTCAAGGTAATGGGTAAGCCAAAGCTTCCAATAAATACCCTCATGTCACGTGTATGGAGAAGATAGTGAGTGTGACAGGCCGTGACTGGCATTCTATAGATTCACCCTGCCCTCATGGGCATTCTAGAAAATTTATGTCGCACCCTTACATGTGCCATTCCATACTCCTTAGTATTAGGCACGACAGTTGTACATATGCCTATAGAGGTCAAAAGTCCCTTCCATTGCATATCGAGCTAAGGGATATACCACCAATGAAGAGGAGGACTACAAAAAATCTCAACCGTACAGAGTTGAACCTTTTAGATGAGTCACCCATGACTCTCACACCTCCTCCGGGATCTACCTAGTCTAAGTGTATCACTGCTGAGTGTGGCGAAGCTATAATAAAAGAGTGACACCTCGTCAATTTGAGGTAGCATACTTGATGTTAAAAGAGAATAAGAAAAACAACAATAAGGACCGTTAAAAGAAAGGGAAATGCTGAGTCCAATTGGCTAGGACCATGTGTTGATTGTTGCCAAGTTTGGTTCAGGCGACCTATAAGCTTTCCTAGATCAGATGACCAAGAGCTGCGAGAACCCATCTAATGCCATGCATCTTAAACGCTTCTATACTTAAGTATGGGATGTCTACTAAAATATTAGAATCCTAAAAAAGTATAAAAACTTGAAAAAGTAAAAAGAGAACTAAACATGTGCGTCCAATCAATGAATTGTAACACGCAATGGTGGAAGCAATGGGCAAGTCCTTTGGTGAAAATTGCTTTCCAATGCCATTGGAGGGTCTGTTGTTCACAAGCATTTCTGGTCTTAGGAGTATGGCTAGCTTTATCATGCAATTTGGTCTTTACCTTTGTCTGAGTACAACTTGTGATCCTATTCCTCTTTTCATGTAGATATGAATGATCCTACCTTTGAATCGTCAGAGAGTCTCACTGAATCATGGCATGTAATTTCCATCTCACACTTGTTGAAACTTAACATTGACACTTCTATGCATAGAATACATGACATTCTACCCTCTATAATAGTCTGATCTAATACTATGGGCATCCATGTTTCTTCATTTCCTGAGTCACATTAGCTTAAGAAAACTTCTTAGAAAACACCAAAAACATTCGTAAGCTGTTTGAAAAAATTAAAATATTCAAATACGTTTTGCTAGAAAAATCCAAAACAATAAATTTTTTTCCTAGAGATAAGACCTAAACAACAACAAAAAAATGTTCCAAAACTATCCTCATCACCCCCCACCAGTCTAGTTTGCTTACCTCCTAGTTGTTGGTTTGTATGGTTTTAATTATATTGAGGGGGTCATGTTGTGTGATCTTAAATTGGATTCACCATACTTGGAACTTGAATGTTACTTTACATATATGATGCTATTACATTATGGACGCACCACTACCTCCTGCATGCACTTGTAGATAACTTATGTTGCTTTGATTAGATTTGTTTGACTTGTGCTTGATACCCATATCTGCGGTACATCTTTATGTATCCATTTCATCATCATATGCAAATAAACCATAAAAACTGGGCCATCATATATCAATAAATGCTAATTCTACATCATACATGCTATGCTAAAGATAATCATCGAATACCGTATCATCAATGGTATGGAAAGATGGGTTGCGCATGATCATAAATCTGTCCCCCCATGTACCACATATACAAAAATAAAAACATGTTTTAGTCAAAGTATCTCCTGAACATGCAATATGGCATTAGTTAAGGCTATCTCATAATCTAAAAAACATGTGATAGAAACATAAAACATATAAATTAAGCATGATGTCTCATAAACACAATATAATTAGCCAGTAATCCATCAATCATCATACAACATCATAAATAGAAATGTCTCTCTATACAAAATAGTGTGTCTCAAAAGTACCATTTGATTTCATGAGCCATCATGGGTGCCCTTAAAAAAATGTGCCTTCATCAAAGGCCCGATAAACCCCTAGTACATATACATATGGGTAACCAGTATGCCTTCATATCAAGGCTCCTGTTCACCAGGAAAAAATACATCTAGTCCAACAATAAGAGAGTTAACCCATGACTCTCCACCCTCTCCGAGGACTACCTAGTACAATCTGTGTGGCTGCCAGGTGGGGGCGTATGAGGCTGTTGGGTGTGTTGAAGACGCTTGCATATAATAGCTGTGTATGACCTGTGTTGATTATGACGACCTATGAGATCTAGATCGAGTCATACTGCCAGTCTATCTAACCCATGCTCATGATCTCTCTACTCATCAGGGATAACTACATGGTGATACATCCTGTAATATGTAGCCTTGTCTAGTAAAGAGGAACGTCTTGACCAATCAATAACTGGTAACCCTAAAGCCAATGTCTGCTTGCTAAAGTGTATCACACTCTGCTCTCACACTGGCTAACTCTATATGCAATTGGGCTCTGGCTGCTACAACTTGATTCCTCTCTTCATGTAGATATAGACTTTCTGTAATCGTCTGATCTCACTCACTCATGGCATGTAATTTCTTTTTTGTTGCCTAATATCACTCTAGTCATAGAGCTGATATCCCTCTATAATAGTATGATCTCTTTATGTAATATCCTGGTCTCTTTGAGTCACGACCTAGTTAGGTGCAACCAAGAGCTATAGAACTAGCACCTGTCTTTTCAGCTGCTACTGCAAGGAAGCCACCTGACTCACCAGAGTTAACAAGAATCCTCCTCCATATCCTCATCACCAACTGCTGATCAGCCTTCCACCTCTTGGTGGATTGGTCGTCTTGGAATTGCATGAGGGGGTGATGGAGGTGTCTACAATGGTTCCCATAATGGAACTTGAAGGGACATCTATGGTGCTAATACCTATGGACGCACCACTACCTCCTGGTGCACTAGCAACTTGCTGCCAGACTAGTGACCTACTGTAGCGATACCCATGATCTGCGGTCCTCTCTATGTATCTACCATTATGCCTGTGCCCTAAAATTGACTAAGTCCCAAGGAAGGAAGTTACATGTGCGGGAGGCAGTAAATAAGGAAGACGGCTCAAGAAAAAGTTCCTAAGGGAAAGGCACATGGTAGAAGAGGTTAGCACACATGCAGGAGAAGGAAGGTTTAGGGACTTAGCCATATTTTGAAGGAGTTTGTCATAGGAGAAACATGTGAAAATCCCCTAGAGTAGGCATGCTGGATGGATAAGGTGCCAGCCTGGAGCCTTGGAGGTCAAGAAAATAATATTCTCCACATAAGGGATATTCCCAGGATGATCATTACATGTAGTGGAGGAATTTGTAAGCTGGCATAGGCATTCGACCATGGAGGACCACACTTCCACTTGGCATGTAATATATTCATGAAGGAAACCAAGGAGGTGCATCCAGATCCTATTTAAAGGAGTGCTTAGGTCTGAAATGAAGGGAGAAGAGAGTGAGAATGAAGTGTTGGGGAAATGAAGGGTTAAGGAGGGTTTTAAGTAGTAACAAGGTGCTACAGAAATCTTGCAAGAAGGGTTTTAAGCATTATTAGGCATGGATTTGGGTATGAACAAGGGTTGTAATGGGTAGAATAGCTAAGAATCTCTCTCTATACAGATTATTTTTTAGGGTTTAAGATAATATCCCTTGATGTATTCAGTCTTTATGACCCTCATGATGTAATGGAGCCATTGTAAAAGGTTTATAAATTAATATATGGTGTGTGATTCTAGTTATTCATGCTCAAAAGTGTAAACCTTATGTTCTTCATATTATTCTGAGTCAGATCTAGTTTCATATCATGCTTATTTACAATGTTTCATTTCCATTTATGATGCATTGTGCATGAATCTATTGTTGGTATCTTTTATTTTTGAGTGAATGTCTATGTTTCCATTTTTACAACTCATTCTCCATCAATGGTAGACCATTCTCGTGAAGCTCACATAAAGGAGGGGCTTGCACCAATGATGCCTTAGGTTGATGACACATGCTGGGTGATAGGCCAACGTGCTTGGGGTAGAAAGAAGGTATATGAAGAAATGACTACATTTTGGTTCCGTTGTCGGGACCTATTTTCAAAGTTGTTGTGAGAATGATGTGTGATGATGGAGCATATGACCTTGGACATGTCGAACCTAGCTTAAAAGTATGGAGGATGAGTTTTCTTAGAGGTTCAGTACTGGATCTGAGTTTGATCCATGAAAATGGGTGGAGGAGAAACCTGTATCATGAACTCTATGAGAATTCTTCTATTGTTTCCCAGTAGAGTTGTATGAATGGATCTCAACATATGCATCAAGGAAAAGTCGGTACTATAGACCTTGTGTTTATATCCAGAAGGAATATCAGCGGTTGTACATGATGTTGATCTGACCTGGACCCATGCTATTGATCACTGGTGGAGTAGAGTGACTGACTAGTTATACCTTGGAATATGCTATTTCTACATATTCTTTCCTCAGATATTACTGAGTTTGAGTTCTTGAGGGAGCCTAGAGGATCATTCTTGCATGTTATTCCACTGATATATCAAGATCCTAGTCATTACTTTGAGTTTGGAAGCCTTTCCCATGGATGGCTAAACTCCTTCTACGTGCAGGCGTGGAAGCTGGCATGGTAGAGGATGGCAGAACCTTGCGGTGGAAATAGAGAGAGAGGAGAGGTGGCTCAAGTATAATGAAGCTCGGGAGAGGGAGTTGGCAAGACAACGCAAAGCTGTAGGAGTGATGGATTTATGGAGGTAGACGTTGTGGGAAGGATTTAAGGTTCACATGGAGGATGTGGAACTTGAGTAGTCTGAGCTACCCCATCTTGGAAAGCGTAGAAGAGAAACCCCCCTCGACTTCTAGAGAGAGATTGTCATATGAAGAAAGGAGGAGAGTTGTAGGTGTAACATCTTAACCCACATGGTGACCAGACCCTTGTGCTTAGTGTTCTAGTTCCTGAGATAAGTTTTGATAATCCAGTTGGTATCAATATTGGTAGTCGAGCGACACCTAGGAGGTATAATTTTTCATTTGGTACATCTATGGATACATAGTCATTTCCCATGTTTCAGGGGTATTTTTCTGGAGTACAAAATTTGGGCAAGGTGTGGGTTCACAAGGTTTGAGTATACATCTGGAAGTGGCACAGGAAACACATCTGGGAGTGGTTCGGTATCACAGACTGTTGGTGCAGTAGTTTAGCATGATAGTGGGATCACAGGGTGTAAGCTGTGTTAGACCCCTTACCTATGATAGGAGGAGGATCTGGTGGATCTAGAGGAGTTGGCACTATTGGATCTAGTGGGTCTGGTGGTGGAGGAAACATCAGAGGGAATCAAGGTCTTGGATCTGGTGGAAAAGGTCCACAACACCATCAACAAGTGTTTTATGAGATGTCACTCCACTTACCTAATTACAATGGCATTGAGGATGCCATAGAACATGTACACAAGTGTGAGTTACTATGGCACGTGAAGGGAATCACTTCCCCAGAGTGGAAAGAAGTTATTTTGCAACCACATTGCAAGGACGTGTGCATAGCTGGTACAAGAAGTATGACCCACACTAGACAGTGGTGGATTACATTGTGTTGTGTAATGCCTTTTTGGAGGAGTTCCACATACCTGAGTTTGAACAGAAAAGCATTAGTGCATTGAAGGAGATTCAAAAAGGAATGATGGAGAGTGTGCAGGAGTATGATGCACATTTCAAGACTCTCTTATCCAAGTTATCTTATGAAATTCACCCTTCGTAGCATGCTCAGTGGTTCTGTCGGAGGACTGATCACACTATTCAGGAGGGAACTTTCACAGAAGACTTTCCGTGTGAGGCCTTGGAGGTTGCCTTGTATGCTTAGGTAGTAGGAAGTGTTGATACAAGAGTTAGTCCATTCTTAGAAGCCCAAATTATTGCAATGGAAAAATAGACTAGAGAAATTGTCTGCGAACTTGGCTCATGAGACTCACAATGGGTTATGGTGTACGGATTGTGAAGTAGAGGGTCATACAAAGGACAATTTCTCACAAAGGTTAGTTTACGCCATATCAGTGGACTATGAGATTTTCCATGAAGATCATGATGCAAGTAGGTGTCCACTTCTGTAGTGCATGATCTGAAAGAATGTATCTTGCTATTGTAAAATTTTCACCTCTACTACTCATGACATGAAGGATTGTAGATTGATTAACCTAGATACATGATGTCATTGATACTGGTGTGCACCAGACTCAACATTTCAAGTAGTTCCAAGGATGATGGTCATTCATTATGAAGGGCGCATAGATGGAGGAGGTCAAGGTAGAGGCTTTCGAGGAGGATTTAGAGGCCATGGAAATTGTGGGGGTAGAAGGAGTGAATTCCCTTGGGGAACCTACTATAAATGTGGATCTACAAAACATTACAAGTGTGAGTGTCCTAATTTGCTGCAGTGCTCTTGGTGTGGGAAAAAACACAAGTATGAGGAATGCCCAAAATTTTTTGAACACTTGAGCCAAAAGCAAGTGGAAGGATAAGGGTGTTGGGATGGTGAGTGTAAAGCATGATGATCAAAATGGATGCCAAGGGTGGTGGCACATGAGTCAGAGTTAGAACCTGTACTGGTGATGATGTGAGCTGAGGTTGTACGCACTCCAGGGAGATACCAAAGAAGAGACACTGATTACAAGAGAAGAAGTGGTACATGGGAAGTATCTAGACCCTACACATCATAAGGAAGTTTATCAAGAAACCATGGATGTTATTCGAAGCCTACAAGGAGAGATCCAGTTCCTGAAGGAGTAAGTCACAATAGTTAGAGTAGAAGAAGAGCATTGAGGCTCCACAGAAGGATATAGATGAAGTCAGGGAAGTATGTAAGATGATGAGACAAGAGAATATCATCCCTCTATTAGGAGAGTGGCTGAGGGGAAAAGTACCAAGTGCTATGGAGAGAGTAAGCGTTTTTGAGATGAAGGTTTTGCATGTTATAATCTATCTCCTCACAACCTTGACTATGATAAGGAGATTACCTTGAATGCTAGTTGTTGATGGATGGCTTGCTCCTAAGTAATATTCTATATTGACACAATAAGGGGTATATGATGCACAGAAGTTAATGTTCTCACCTTAGACACATGGAATCAAATGGGAAGGCCCCCATTACATCCATATTCAAATGTGTTGTATATGGCTAATGCAAGACAAAGGATTAATAATTTATCCCATTGGTGTCTTAAAGGATGTTGTTCTCATACCTCACTATCACTATTCAAGGGGTGAAATTCACTGGAGACTTAATAAAGTCTTGGCACTTGCTGAGGTAGCCCGACAACATAGCCACTTTCAAAAATATTTGAGCATTACTTGGTGCACCCCTAGTGCTATAAGAACAATGTTGACTTACGTTTCAATAAGGGGTATATAAGTTTTGAGAATTTTAAGAACAAAGGAACATGTTATCATTCCTTTGATAGATGGAAAGTCAGTGCCCTATACTGAGCCCTTGGGAGAAGAAGACCTAGACAGAATCTATGTGCACACTATCAGGGACCCTGAGGTTGTGCAACCAACAAAAGAAGGTGTTATTCAGTGGGAAGACACTCAATCTATAAGTGATACAACTAGTGTGGCATGTGACAATTGGTGCACATGGGACATATGAGTTAGTCGGAAGGAAGTTAAGAGGCTCTATGATGAGAGTAATGAAAGGTATGCTCAGTCAATGAACCTGGGAGGAAAATAGTTGCCAAGTTACATTGGGGGAGCCAACCCTGATGTTTTCCTATGAGTAATGGAGACCCAGTGGAGATGTGAGATCGAAAGGAGAAGTATACTTAGCTATACTTTTCTCGGGACTGCAACACATTGGTGGGACAACCCATCAAGATAACCTTCTAGAGTGGTGTGAGGTGAGAATCATGTTCTCTGTTAGGTTTCTCTGAAGTCAATGCACCTACTTCTATACAAGACTATCATGGGAAGGAACCCGCCTCGTTTCATGTCCAGGCATGTGAGAAGGCCTAGATGGAAGGTGCGGAATCCTTGCCTCCATCTTTATGGGTGCATAAGCTTTACTCCACCTTACAAGGTTGTGTGTGCACATGGTACATTCATTCAAATTACGCCGTCAGACAGGAAACTGACAGGAGTTGATGCTGATCTCCTTCAAGATTTTGAGTATCAGAGTACTAAACCATCAGTGAAAGAGGTGTTACAGGTTGTTAAGTGCCTAACTATGGGAGATAGTTCCATGGTGGAGGACATAGTATTGGAGTTATTGGGTGAACCTGGCTTGGAAGTGCGCTTCGATGAGGAATAATAAGAGGAGGTATAACTTGAGCATGCATGTATGGAAAAGGAGAAAGGAAAATTGGTCTACATGATAGATGGTGAAGAGGTGGAAGTCTTGGATGTTAACCATACTATCAGTATGCTGTGAGGTTATGGATAGTGCTAATGAGAAAGTGTACACTTACCATGAACCCCTAAAAACTAAGAAGGTTAACATTGGTTCGGAGGCAGAACCTAAGGAAGCTACTATTGGAGATTACTGGATTGAAAGGGAGGTTTCAAAGATTATTGATCTATTTCATGAATTGCAGGATTTATTTCCACGTGGGTACCATGAGCTTAAAGGATTTCACCACTCCTTGGGAGAAATGAAGATCAAGTTAAAGGAAGGTGCGTGCCCAATTTGGAAGAGACCTTATCGAATGAATTTGAATCTGTGTCAAAGTCAAGAAAGGAGATTGAAAAGATGATCGCATCAAGCATCATTGAGGCTATTGAGGAATCATAATGGATAAGTCTAATGGTCATCAACATTAAGAAGGAATGGGAGGATAAGGATTTGTGTTGATTAGAGGGATTTGAATGTGGTGTGTGTCATTGATCCTTTTCCAACCCCCTTCACCGAAGAGATCCTAGAAGGAGTAGTGGGGCGTGAGATCTATTATTTCACAGATGGATTCTCATGATATCATTAGGCTAGAATTACAAAGGAGGACCAAGAAAAGAAAAAATTCCACTGAATGGGGAAGTTTTTCCTATACAGTCATGCCTTTTGGATTGAAGAACGTGCCTACTGTGTTTTTGTGTATTGTGGTTCAGGCGTTTCAGGACTTCATCCATAAATTTCTATAAGTCTACCTGGATGACATAGACAGTATATGGATTGGTGAGGGACCATTGTGACAATCTGAGGTTGATGTTTGAGAGATGCCAGTAGTTGAGTATATCTCTCAACATTAAGAAATGTGTTTTTGCTACTCCATTTGGCACCATGTTGGGACATATCATATGTAAAGAAGTTTTACTGGTGGATCCTACCAAAGTTACCGTTATTGTGGGATTGGGGAAGCCTGTCGGACAGAGTGTGGTGCGTGGATTCCTTGGGCATATGGGTTATTACTAGAAACTTATTAAGGGGTATGCCAAGATCTACATGCTATTGGAGGAGTTTCTTAAGCAAAAAAGTACATTTCATTGGGGAGAGGCACAATAGATGGCATTTGAAACATTAAATAATAAGATTATCACCATGCCTATATTACACTTTCCCTCTTGGAATAAGCAATTCCATGTACATGTTGATGCTTCAGGGATGGCGATGTGATTAATCTTAGAAAAACCTGGAGAGGGAATTGTTGACCATCCCTTGTGCTTTGCTAATAGGAAGCTAACCCCAAGAGAACATAATTATACTATTAGTGAGCACGAGGCATTATCGATGATCTATGTGCTGCAAAAATTCAGGTAATATTTGCTAGCGACACCTTTTATATTTTACACGGACCACATGACATTAAAGTACTTGGTGAACAAACCCATCTTGCAAGGGTGCATATGCAGGTGGGTCCTAATGTTCCAAGAGTTTGAGTTTACGGTTGTTGTATATTTTGTCAATCCAAAATATGAGGTTCAACCACATTACATGGGATTAAATCCCTCCTCAAAGACAGGTGAGGCTGCCTGTTTATTACTAATCTAAAACATAGCATAAATAATATATACAGTATTCACACTAATCTAACCATTGGGGTTGGGATAGAATCCCGAAATCCATATCCGCACTATGTGAAGATGTTGTTTTTATAAATGGACTGGGTCGGAAATTATTACAATGGAAGAAACACAATGGAAAGGAAATGAGAGGAACGTATTTTCTTTCGAGTAAACACAGAGCACAAAATAATCATATGATCTTTAGATAACAAATGTAATGTTTGAAACAATTAGAATCATTAAGACACTAAACAAGGAATAGCTTAAGATTGCGAACATAAGAACAATATCTTAAGAAAAACACTTCTCACAACACAAAGTTTGTGAAAACAAGCATCAACTTCTATTCCTCGAATGATTAAAAGAAAACACAAAGTTTTTCTTCTTCACAATAGCTCCCAATGTTCCAAAAATCTCAACCCTTTGGAATGCATAAACATCCCTTATTTATAATAAAAAGAGTAGAGAGAAAATAGGACAAACCCTATAAAACAGTCTTTTAAAAAGAGTCCTATTTTGCTTGGCTCTCACGCAGGAGACCAAGTCACAATATGATTCAAAATGTGATGAAACAGAAATGAAAAAGACATGTCAATTTCAAGATTGAAATGACACGTCACATCAAGACTTAGTCTGAATCGTCATCTTTTGCTTCTTCATCTTTCTCTTCCTCCATCTGAGCCTGTTTGTTCTGAAATTCTTGGAACTTCTGAATTATACCTTGCATCTCATTTTCTGTTAGGCATAGTGGAATGATCACTCAAAACTTCACATGTTTCATGAGTGTCACTGGCACTACCGGGAAGTTTCCTCAATCTTTTGTTGAGTTTTCTCAAGGCCTCCAAAGAATGTTCAATTCTTTACAAACTTGTCAATGATTTCAATACCAAATCCGTGAGTTGGTTCATGCTGAATAGAATCTTGGACTTGTTTGAAAAGATCGTCAGCTGATAGGATGCCTGAATTTCCAACTGACACTTTTGCACAAATTTTCAGCAATTCTTCCTCCAGGTCGCTTTTGCCATCAATCAATTGATCTCTTGATTCTCTCAATTTACCACAGGCTTCGTTGAGAATCTTTACCCTGAACCTGATGGCTTTGGTCAGCTGGAAATGCTTATCCGCATGTGGGATGATGCCTTCTTCTACCAAGAGGTGTGATGGTATTTTCTTTAATACCTGGAGAGCTTCGAAAGTCAAATCAAGATGTCCAATTTCTTGGGAGAAATCATCGTCCATATTTTCTCCATCACTCTGAATATTCCCCAAAGATTGATAGACTTCCACGGTGTCTTGAATCACTTCTTTCCCCTGTTGGAGTAGCCTTTGGATCCATTCATCGACCACCCTTCCTTTTTTATTAATCTTCTCAATTATAGGCACTGATGAGAAATCAAATCCGATAGGGACAGAGGAAGATGGTATGGATTCAAGGGGTTTTGAGAGCTTAAGCAATACCTCAGTCAACTGCTCCACCTTTCCTTTAAGCTCATCTCTGCTGTCTTTTGTTTCCTTCAACTTCTGGCACAACACATTTGTAGCATCCCGTGCATCCTGTTGTGCTCCTTCTATTGTCACTTCTCCTAGAGCCACCCTGGTTATCTGATAGTCAGAGGCTGTTATGTCCTCTTTGGTTTTGTCAGTTGTAGGAGTGGCGATCTCTGCAAACTTATGCCCCGAAGCTATCCACCAAAACCCTTGAAACTGTTTTGGGTTTCTTGGCTGATTTAGCAGTAGAAGCCTTGAGTGAACTAAAATCAAAGGCTGGTATGGGTGCAATCACCTTCCTCTTCCTCGAGAGTTTTCTCAAGTAGCCATTGAGGCATGTCAGAGGGAGTTGCCACTATTGTAGAAGTTGGTATCATACTTTCAGGGGGAGAGGGATCCACTGGTGGAGTGGGGACAGTTACCAATGTGGTAGTAGATTCAATGAAAAGAGGCACAGGAGGGGGAATGTTGGTGATTACTTTGGTCCCAGCAGAGAGGGGTGAGAGTCCAGAGAAAATACTGGCCATGACCGAAGAAGTAGATGAGGAAAGAGGAGGTAGAAGTGGTTGTGAAGGAGGAAGCGCAGATCCTGACTCCAAAGCCTGGGATGCAAGAGATAAGGTCCCTTCAGTTGGGCAGTCAACAAATGGTGAAACTAGTGGCTGGCTTACTTCTCCTTCCAAAGAAATTTCTCCTATTTCTGGTGGTGTTGGTGATTCTGGCACATTCACCGTTTCAACTGGAGAAACAATTGAAGAGATTTCTCATTCTCTTCTCTTCTTGACAAACTTGACCTTTATAGGTCCCTTAGAAGATCTTTTGTCTTTTCCCTTTTTGGAGGGCCCCGCCTCTGCAGTAACCAACTTTGAAAAATTATCATCTTTAAAACTCATTCCCCAAGAGGCGAGCCATGCTTTGGTGCGTGCAAGAATCAGGGATGATCTATCTGTAACGGAGGCTTTTTCACTGACAGACCAATCAATAGGTGGGAAAACATATTGATCTTCATTCAATCCATCATAGGAAGGATCCAAAACACTTTCATTATCACTAGTACCTTCTGGTATGTTAGCGAGCTCAAGTGTCTGAATCTCAGCAAGTGTCAATCTGCTATGATCTTTTCTTCGGACAGCAACCTCATCACGTAAATCAATCCAGATGTCTTCTATGCTTGGTATGTGCAGGTGCAGAGTTCCATATGCCTTAAGGACTCCTCGAAAATCAAACCCGTCTCGGGGCTTCATGTGCTTCTTCAACTTATCTTGAAGCTCATGGACAACATTCTTGGCTTTCACCACTGTTGAACAAGTATACCTTCCAATAGAAATTGGGAAAGATACAGTGGCCTTGTGTTTACTCTGTTGGAACTTGTGAAAATCCAACAATTGCCTGACCAACTCCATCAAGATTAGTTTGTCCCCTGGATATCTGGGAAAATAGAAAGGATCCCCTGGGTACATGACTACTCGAAGATATGTGAACTTCTTAAATTGCAAGAAGACACAACCCCATTTTGAAACTTCAGCCCATGCCTCATCAGAGACTCTCGTTTTCCTTAGTTCAGGGTTTAACCTGCAAATGTTCTCGTAAAAGAAGGCATCATTTACCCTTCTGAATTGATCTTCAGACCCTTTTCTTGTCAGCTGAGGAAAATACTGATAAACATGGTCCACTGTCTTGTTCCCCTTGGTGTCCAACCCGGGATAGTTTCTCATGCCGGCCGCTGCTGCATAGGTGACATACGAGGACATATAAAACTTTCCCGTAGACAGGGTTGTTGTCATTTGAGAATCTATCTCGTTACTGATAAGAGTACCCCAATCAATTCCCTGTTGATTCTTCTTAATAATGATCATGAACTGGTACATCCATCCTTGGAAGACATTTGATTCGGGGAAACCAAAAACCTGACTCAACAGAGTAATGATATCATTGATTTCCTGAATGAAATCACTTCTGGGAACAAGTCTTGGGAACCTGGAAACAGCCGGTTTGGCTTTGATTAGGAACTTCTTATTCACGTGCTTGATGCAATCCTCCTGATCATTGTCCCAAGATTTTTGGGCTGACTTGAGATCCACATCTCCATATTCCTCAAAATTAGGCAGCTTGAGAAGGTCATCGAAGTAACCTCCGTCCAACTTGATTACAACTTCTCCCGCCTAGTTTTTCACAGAACAAGAAGCAGAGTCATAATTTGAAGCACAGGCTAAGATGAACTCGGGGCACTGAGCGGACATAGGGAAACCTGCTGCAAGAGGTAGACCACTGTCAACTATTGATTTCATCCATGGATTCTGAGAAGAGCTCTTGACCCTATTCCAAAAATCCTCCATATCTATGTTTCCGAGCTCTGTATCCCAGATGTCGTAATTACAGTCAATGTAGGAGGGAGACTCCACCTTCCTGAACTTGTACTTCATCCTCCCTGATTTTTCAGTCTTATCTTGTGATGGACCAGGGTCCGACATGAGGAATTTCAAAGGAGGAGAGTGTCGGAGACCAGAAGGTGTTGAACACTTCGGGAAAACCCGACACACTGGGAGGATGCCAGAGACTTCAGAAAACCTGACACACTTTAAAAGTTTTCTTTGATATACTGCGGGTTTTGAACACTGCAAAGCACCCTGCGTAACCCGAGAAGAGGGAATGGGGTAACTGTTGGGTTAAAACATGCAAGTTTTTCTTCACTTTGATATCCCCAATATATTTTTAATTACAATGACATCTTTAAGGAATAAAACAAAGTGATAATTCCAAAGGGGTAACCCTAAAACACAAACCTGATTTAGAAAACAACCCCCAAAATGGAAAAGATAAAACCCCAACAACCCTGATAGGAAACTTGGAAAAATTCTTTACACAATTATTCCACAAAAACCACAAACAAAGAATGAAGAAAAATACCTTCAACCAGGACAAGAAATGATAAAAAATGAGCAATGCAATCAGGCACAGAGGCGAGTCGGGTTTCTGGGTCGAAGGTGCATGCGTGAAAATCCACGAGGTAAAAAGTACGTCTGGTAAAAATGACGTGGAAATCTGAATATATATAAGAAAATTCACATTTAATACACTTCAGTTGACACGTGCCAACTACCCGACAACTCGGCATAAATGCCATGTCAGCATGCTTAGGATATCCGGAAACCCGACACAAAGGGTTTTAGAGCAATTCGGGTTTCGGGTTGCGGGAAACAAGCGACATGAAGCATCATGCTTGATGGTCCTGGAAACCTGAAACAAAGGAGTAAATCGGGCTTCGGGGATCAGAAGACATGCGACATGAAGCATGTTTTGACGAAGGAAGGCATGTTCCGATGCTTGGAAGGTCCGCAAACCTGACTCGCCTTACTTAATGCGGGTTTCAGGTTTCGGGGAACACACGACATGAAGCATCCAAAACACATGTTGTCTTGCTTGTGAAACCCGAAAACCTGATTATCTCTCTGAAAGGTGATCCTTAGAAAACCAGCTCAAAAATTTCTTAGGGTTATCTCATTTTTTTGGCGTAAACTCAAAAATGAGATAACAACTGGCTCTAGTTGGGGACTTTCTTTGTGATATCAAAGGAAGAGAACTCAGAATCTCTGGCTTTATCCATTGGGCTACGGAGTCAGAAAAGAAGAAAACCGAAAAACAAAACAAGGAAAGAAAGAAGACTAAAAGCAAACACACGACAGAAAGTAAAGTATGTACAATGCAAAAGAGCATCTTGCATTAATGATGGAACAACTTTAGATGTTGGCCGCTGAAAGGCAAAGGGAGTAACTCTCCATCAAGATATGATAGATGGAAACTATTTTCACCACTCAGCTGATGGATCTTAAAAGGTCCTTTCCACAAAGAATCAAACTTTCCGTGCATTCCTTTCTGCTCCCTCCTCTTATCCCAAAGCAACACCAGGTCTCCAATCTGGAAATTACGTTGCCTTGATTTCTTGTCAAAAATTTTCTTTACTTTGCTTTGATGATCTGCAATGTGATCAACCACCTTGCTTCATTCCTCTTCTAGCCTAGCTAGGTACATAACCCTTTTCTCAATAGAATTTTGAAAAGTCACATCTTCGACTGCTTTGGCCAACTGTAAGGCTGGCAACTCTACTGAGATAGGTATCTCAGCATCAATCCCGTACAGTACTTGGAAAGGAGACATTCCTATAGCCCGCTTTGGGGTAATCCGATCAGCCCACAACGCATCATACAATGCTTTGTGCCATGTCCTCTGGTTTTCATCTACTAGCTTTCTAATTATGGTAACCAGGTTCTTGTTGCTGGACTCAGCTTGCCCATTGCCTTGGGGATAATAATCAGATGAGTGAGCCAGGGTGATGCCGAATCCATAGCAAAATTCTGTCAACTCATGCGATGAGAAATTGGAGGCATTGTCAGCCACAATCTTGTGAGGCACACCGAATCTGACAATTATATTTTCTTTAAGGAACTTGCACACAGCTTCTGAGGTTGCTTGCTTGATTGGCGCGGCTTCCACCCACTTGGTAAAATAGTCTGTAGCAGTCAGCACGTAATTGTGTCTGGCACTGGAGGTAGGATTCAACGTTCCAATGAAGTCAATTCCCCACTGGAGAAAAGGTTCTTCAATCACTACGGGCTTCAGGGGAAGAGCTGCTAGCTTGGGACGACCAACGAAATGTTGACAAGCTTCACACTTGGACACCCACTCTGCTGAATCCCGAAAGAGAGTAGGCCAATAGTACCTAGCCCGTAGGATCTTATAAGCTATTACAGAGGATGAGAAATGTCCTCGCATGCTAGGCTATGGAAGGATTCTAACAACTTTAACTGTTGTGATTTATCAACACAGCGCAGGAAAACACCATCAATACCTTTCTTATATATTCTGTTATCCCACAGGAGGTATCTTGCAGATCTTAACTTGACCGTCCTCTTCTCCTTTTGGCTTAAATGTGGGGGGCATTCACCATAAGTCAGAAAGAAAGCAATATCTGTGTACCATTCATCAGTTGTACTCACGAAAAGCACCATGGGAAACTTTGAAGAGGTATCTTCGGTCTTTTCACATTCTGCTTCAACATGGTTTTCCGCGATCAATTGGCACAGGCCCCTTCCTCGTACCAACTTGGTAGGTCTAATGTCCAAGTCATACTCCTGAACTTTAGCTATCCAGGTACCTCATTGACTACCCAGCTCTTGTTGAGTCAAAATGGATTTAACGGCAGTGTTGGGAACGAGAACGAGGGTATGGGAGTTCAGCACATAGTACCTGAAATGTTTCACCACTCGTACCACTGCATAAGCATGCTTTTCAATTTGTGACATTTTTAGCTCATGTTCCTTCAATGGACAGCTCATAAAAGTGATGGGAGCTTCAATGCCCTCCCCGTTCTCCTGCATCAGGATGGCTGACACTGTGTGAGCAGAGGCGTAGCTGTACATGATGAAATATTTTTTGAAGTCAGGACATACTAGGATAGGAGCGCAAGCAACTGCCCTTTTGACTTCATCGAATGCAAGCTTCCCTTCAGTACTCCATCGAAATGGAATTTTTCCTTTCATCATCCCAAGGATATCCTTGGTTTTATCAGCAAAATCAGGTACAAACCTTCTTAGGAAATTGACCTTTCCGAAGAAGGAATGAACTCTAGTTTTACTTGTGGGTAGGGTAAGGCTCTGAATGGCCTTTACCCTCTCTGGGTCGATTTTGGTTCCTTCTCTAGTCATGATATGACCCAGCAACTTTCCTTCGGTCACTCCAAACATGGACTTCTTGGGATTTAATGAAATCCCGTGACGCCTGCATCTCAAAAGTACTTGCTCTAAATGATCATAATGATCACTCCATTTTTTAGAGAAAATGGTCAAGTCATCCAAATATACCACTATGAATTTTCCCATCAGGTCTCTGAATGCCAAGTCCATAGCTCTCTGAAAGGTGGCTCTGGCGTTGATCAAGCCGAAAGGCATCCTCCTGTAAGCAAAGGTCCCCCATGGGGTTGTGAAGGCCGTCTTGTGTTGATCCTCCGCAGCTACCTCAACTTGATTATATCCTGAAAATCCGTCGAGCATGGATAGCATTTCTGATCCAGTAATGGTCTGTAACACCTGATCCATGATAGGCAAGGGATAATTGTCTTTTAACGAAGACTGATTTAGGTTCTGGAAATCAACACAAATCCAGATTTCACCATTCTTCTTCCTGACAGGGATGATGTTAGCAATCCAAGTGGAGTGATGGATTGGAAAAATAATTCTGGCATCTAACATTTTCTGAATTTCTACAAGGATAGTCCCTGAGATCTTGGGATTGTAATGTCTTTGCTTCTGCCTGTATGGTTTTACATCAGGCTTCAAAGGAATACTGTGTTGTACGTCTTTGGGCTTGAAGGATTTTAAATCTGCATAGGACCAGGCTAAGACATCCATGTATCTTTTCAGGAGTGAAGTGAATTTTGCTTTCTCCTCAGGGGAACAACATTTCCCAATATTCACCATCCGAGGTTGATCAGACGAACCTAGATTGACTTGATCTACTTCCGAGGAAGAAGCTCCTTCAACTTGTCTTTTGTTTTGAATAAAATGGTCATGCTTGTCAAACAAACCCTCCAGAGAAACCAGACCTTTGGGTATCTTGTTGCCTTTAAGCTGAATAAACTCACCATCAACCTCTTGATATGGATCTGAGATAGATTCATGGAAAGCTGATTCCGAACCTTCAAAGTACAGCTCACTAAAATTGTCAGCTTTTTCTAGAAAATTCAACACTTGTTGATCATCATTGAACACTTGCCAATGAGCCGCATTATCTGGGATACTGGGACGATACACGATCTCAATGGTGTATGTATCTTGTTTGAACTGGGGATGAGGGAGAAGGAGGGATGCAGACACGGCCAAAGAATCAGCCTTGTCGTTATAATCTCTCAAAACTACCTTAATGGAGAATGCATCAAAGCATTCTATATTATCCCAAACTTTATTCCTGTAATGTCTCAAGTGATCATTTTTTACTTGATAGATTCCCTTGACCTGATTGACAATCAGCTCTGCATCCCCTTGAACTTTGAGATTTTGAATTCCCTTCTGTCTGGCCATTTCTAATCCTAGTAACAGAGCTTCATATTCAGCCGTGTTATTAGTATTATCAAACTGCAATTTGAAAGCAGAGGGGAAAATCTTGGAATTAGGAGATATAAGAACTACACCAGCGCCCGATCTGGTGGTTGAACAGCTACCATCGAATTCAAGGGTCCAAATAGCATTAGAATCTTCTTTCTTAACATCTACTGCCGGTATCTCTGATGTCATGAAATAATTTCCAAAGCTAGCATCTTCGAAAAGAATTTGAGCCTTAGGGTCATCTGATTTAGTTACCAAATACCTCGCCTAAGGCTCGGGATGGAGAACATGATAAACCCCATTGACTGGAATCCTTGCCTTGGTCCAATCCATATTAATCTCTCCTCCGACGTCTTTACAAAAACCTCTACCCAAGAGGATACCGTAGGCTGCAGGAATGTCGGCAACTAGAATAGTCATTTTCACTCTCTTCTCTGGGAAGGCAACGAATGCAAACTGTGCATCTTTGATTTGACCAATCAAGGGAACTTGCTTGGTTTCCATGGAGTAACATCATCCATATGACTTAGTCAAAGTAAGCCCAAGGGCATGGGCTACTTTGGCAGGCATAACATTGTCGGAGGCCCCTGAGTCGATGATGCAATTGCTGAGTTTAAACCCATTTATTAGCAAAGACAAATAAAATGGTTCAATCTTTCCTGAAGAAGAAGCAGAGGTCAGATTGTTCTGAGGTGGGGATTGAGTAGGATTTGGAAAAAGACCTTTTGGAGGTGAGAGAATGGTGGCTTTACTTCTAATGAATTTGGTGAGCTTTTCGAACTGTTCAGGATTTGACTGAAGGTATTCCGCTTCTGACATTTGGATCTTGGTTCTTTTTGCATGATCGATAATGTCAAAAGTAGTATAAGAAGGGGTGATGGTAGGCTCAGTTCTAATCACGTGAGCTTGAGCTGGGGCACTGACCTTAGGAGAAAGAGAATGAGGAGAAGTTGTTACCTTTTTGGTGACTTCTCTTTCAGTTTGTGCTGAAATAGGAGCACCTCTCTTAACTATGGCTATGGGAGGTTCCTTGTTCTTCTCCTTGGGGCTTTCAAGAGGTTTTCTTGGATTCTGAGATTGGGATTGAGTGAAGATAGAAAATGACTGACCATCTGGTGCACATTCATCCTCTTCATATTCCAAATACCCAATGCTGGAGTCACCAGCCGAATCGTCATAAGACTCATCAGCGTATCCTGAAGCTTCAAAAGCCTCGGGGGAATCTTGTTCTTCGGGTTCCTCCTCTTCTTTGACTATTTCTACTGCTGCATTGATGGGAGGAGCTTCGATTGCCAGCCTTGGTTGAGCAGGGGTTAACCGCGGCCTATCTCTTGCAGGCGCACCATTGGTGTTATTGAAATTCCATCTAGGGATATCCCGATACGGAACATTACTCACCTGCTGGGACATTTTCTTTTTTAAAGCAATCAAATCATTAGCCATTTTTTGGATCATAGGGTCAGTATTACCTTGAGAAGAACCTTGATTTTTAGGTTTGGGTACATCTTTCCTGATTCTTCCGGCCAAAATGAGATCATCCTCTATTTCAATAGTTGTTGACTGAGCGATAGCCAAATCTGGGATAGCCGACCTTCTTAATAGAAAGCTCACATCGGGAGGCTGAGCATTAATGAAGAAGCATTTCTAATTTTCTGGAGTTGGTACAGCTATTTCTGGAATCTTTTGGATCAGCTTGTTAAACTTTGCCACGAAGTCCCGCATGGGTTCATGTGATTCCTTCTTCATATGGGTAAGTTGTGCTAACAAAGCATGAGAATCTTCGGCTGGTTTGAAACGTGCTTCGAATCTGGTCCACATGGTAGCCCAGTTTGTGATGCATGCATTCGGAAGGTGATAAAACCATTCGGCTGCTGCACCGTGCAACGTTTCAACGAAGAGTCGAACAGAGACATCTTCATGAGCTACTCCGAGGACACCGCATGCTACGAAGAAAGATGCAATGTGTTCATCAGGATGCTGCTTCCCATCCCCATTGAACTTGGGAATGTTTTTACGTGATCCATGTGGTAACTCGTGCAATGGCGGAGTTAAAGAAAGAGGACCAATAGCTGCGCCCCAGGGCACAGGTTGTGCTGCCATCCTTCTGACAAGAGTGCGTATGGGGATCTGAGTGTCAGACAAGAATAACGCGTGACAAGTTGCAGACACGTCTCGTTCTACAGGGATCCGGTTTCTCCGAACAGGTGAAGAACTTCTGGTTCGGTTAGAAATAACGTTGTTGGGGGAAAGACTGAAATTGTGCTGTTGTAGCAATTCAAAGAGTGGATCAATTTCACCCCGGGCTCGGTGGGACCGAGTGAAGATATTTCTGGCCAGCTTGAACTGGGAAAGAGATCTTGTTGAAAATAAGGCAAATACGGAGTCGCCAGACACCAAGAGGATAAGCTTTACACTATAATCCGTATTCCCCAGCGGAGTCACCAAAAACTGTTGGTTGGATATTTTGTCAATCCAAAATATGAGGTTCAACCACAGTACATGGGATTAAATCCCTCCTCAAAGACAGGTGAGGCTGCCTATTTATTACTAATCTAAAACACAACATAAATAATATATACAGTATTCACACTAATCTAACCATTGGGGTTGGGATAGAATCCCGAAATCCATATCCACACTATGTGAAGATGTTGTTTTTATAAATGGACTGGGTCAGAAATTATTACAATGGAAGAAACACAATGGAAAGGAAATGAGAGGAACGTATTTTCTTTCGAGTAAACACAGAGCACGAAATAATCATACGAGCTTTAGATAACAAATGTAATGTTTGAAATGATTAGAATCATCAAGATGCTAAACAAAGAATAGCTTAAGATTATGAACATAAGAACAATATCTTAAGAAAAACACATCTCACAACACAAAGTTTGTGAAAATAGTATCAACTTCTATTCCTCAAATGATTAAAAGAAAACACAAAGTTTTTCTTCTTCACAATAGCTCCCAATATTCCAAAAATCTCAACCCTTTGGAATGTATACACATCCCTTATTTATAATAAAAATAGTTGAGAGAAAATAGGACAAACCCTATAAAACAGTCTTTTAAAAAGAGTCCTATTTTGCTTGGCTCTCACGCAGGAGACCAAGTCACAATATGATTCAAAATGTGACGAAACAGAAATGAAAAAGACATGTCAATTTCAAGATTGAAATGACACGTCGCATCAAGACTTAGTCTGAATCATCATCTTTTTCTTCTTCATCTTTCTCTTCCTCCAACTGAGCCTGTTTGTTCCGAAATTCTTGGAACTTCCGGATTATACCTTGCATCTCATTTTCGTCAGGTGCAGTGGAATGATCACTCAAAACTTCACATGTTTCATGAGTGTCACTGGCACTACCGGGAAGTTTTCTCAATCTTTTGTTGAGTTTTCTCAAGGCCTCCAAAGAATGTTCAATCTTTACAAACTTGTCAATGATTTCAATACCAAATCCATGAGTTGGTTCATGCTGAATAGATTCTTGGACTTGTTTGAAAAGATCGTCAGCTGATAGGATGCCCGAATTTCCAACTGACACTTTTGCACAAATTTTCAGCAATTCTTCTTCCAGGTCACTTTTGCCATCAATCAATTGATCTCTTGATTCTCTCAATTTACCACAGGCTTCATTGAGAATCTTTACCCTGAACCTGATGGCTTTGGTCAGCTGGAAATGCTTATCCGCATGTGGGATGATGCCTTCTTCTACCAAGAGGTGTGATGGAATTTGCTTTAATACCTGGAGAGCTTTGAAAGTCAAATCAAGGTGTCCAATTTCTTGGGAGAAATCATCGTCCATCTTTTCTCCATCACTCTGAATATTCCCCAAAGATTGATAGACTTCCATGGTGTCTTGAATCACTTCTTTCCCCTGTTGGAGTAGCCTTTGGATCCATTCATCGACCACCCTTCCTTTTTTATTAATCTTCTCAATTATAGGCACTGATGAGAAATCGAATCCTGACAGGGACAGAGGAAGATGGTATGGATTCAAGGGGTTTTGAGAGCTTAAGCAATACCTCAGTCAACTGCTCCACCTTTCCTTTAAGCTCATCTCTGCTGTCTTTTGTTTCCTTCAATTTCTGGCACAGCACGTTTGTAGCATCCCGTGCATCCTGTTGTGCTCCTTCTGTTGTCACTTCTCCTAGAGCCACCCTGGTTATCTGATAGTCAGAGGCTGTTATGTCCTCTTTGGTTTTGTCAGTCGCAGGAGTGGCGATCTCTGCAAACTTATGCCCCGAAGCGTCCACCAAAACCCTTGAAACTATTTTGGGTTTCTTGGCTGATTTAGCAGTAGAAGCCTTGAGTGAACTAAAATCAAAGGCTGGTATGGGTACAATCACCTTCCTCTTCCTTGGAGTTTTCTTGAGTAGCCATTGAGGCGTGTCAGAGGGAGTTGCCACTATTGTAGAAGTTGGTATCATACTTTCAGGGGGAGAGGGATCCACTGGCGGAGTGGGGACAGTTACCAATGTGGTAGCAGATTCAATAAAAAGAGGCACAGGAGGGGGCGTGTTGGTGATTACTTTGGTCCCAGCAGAGAGGGGTGAGAGTCCAGAGAAAATGTTGGCCATGACCGAAGAAGTAGATGGGGAAAGAGGAGGTAGAAGTGGTTGTGAAGGAGGAAGCGCAGATCCCGACTCCAAAGCCTGGGATGCAAGAGATAAGGTCACTTCAGTTGGGCAGTCAACAAATGGTGAAACTAGAGGCTGGCTTACTTCTCCTTCCAAAGAAATTTCTCCTATTTCTGGTGGTGTTGGTGATTCTGGCACATTCACCGTTTCAACTGGAGAAACAATTGAAGAGATTTCTCGTTCTCTTCTCTTCTTGACAAACTTGACCTTTATAGGTCCCTTAGAAGATCTTTTGTCTTTTCCCTTTTTGGAGGGCCCCGCCTCTGCAGCAACCAACTTTGAAAAATTATCATCTTTAAAACTCATTCCCCAAGAGGCGAGCCATGCTTTGGTGCGTGCAAGAATCAGGGCTGATCTATCTGTAACGGAGGCTTTTTCACTGATAGACCAATCAATAGGTGGGAAAACATATTGATCTTCATTCAATCCATCATAGGAAGGATCCAGAACACTTTCATTATCACTAGTACCTTCTGGTATGTCAGCGAGCTCAAGTGTCTGAATTTCAGCAAGTGTCAACCTGCTATGATCTTTTCTTCGGACAGCAACCTCATCACGTAAATCAATCCAGATGTCTTCTATGCTTGGCATGTGGGTGCAGAGTTCCATATGCCTTGAGGACTCCTCGAAAATCAAACCCGTCTCGGGGCTTCATGTGCTTCTTCAACTTATCTTGAAGCTCATGGACAACGTTCTTGGCTTTCACCACCGTTGAACAAGTATACCTTCCAATAGAAATTGGGAAAGATACAGCGGCCTTGTGTTTACTCTGTTGGAACTTGTGAAAATCCAACAATTGCCTGACCAACTCCATCAAGATTAGTTTGTCCCCTGGATATCTGGCAAATGGAAAGGATCCCCTGGGTACATGACTACTCGAAGATATGTGAACTTCTTAAATTGCAAGAAGACACAACCCCATTTTGAAACTTCAGCCCATGCCTCATCAGAGACTCTTGTTTTCCTTAGTTCAGGGTTTAACCTGCAAATGTTCTCGTAAAAGAAGGCGTCATTTACCCTTCTGAATTGGTCTTCAGACCCTTTTCTTGTCAGCTGAGGAAAATACTGATAAACATGCTCCACTGTCTTGTTCCCCTTGGTGTCCAACCCGGGATAGTTTCTCATGCCGGCCGCTGCATAGGTGACATACGAGGACATATAAAACTTTCCCATAGACAGGACTGTTGTCATTTGAGAATCTATCTCGTTACTGATAAGAGTACCCCAATCAATTCCCTGTTGATTCTTCTTAATAATGATCATGAACTGGTACATCCATCCTTGGAAAACATTTGATTCGGGGAAACCAAAAACCTGACTCAACAGAGTAATGATATCATTGATTTCCTGAATGAAATCACTTCTAGGAACAAGTCTTGGGAACCTAGAAACAACCGGTTTGGCTTTGATTAGGAACTTCTTATTCACGTGCTTGATGCAATCCTCCTGATCATTGTCCCAAGATTTTTGGGCTGACTTGAGATCCACATCTCCATATTCCTCAAAATTAGGCAGCTTGAGAAGGTCATCGAAGTAACCTCCGTCCAACTTGATTACAACTTCTCCCGCCTGGTTTTTCACAGAACGAGAAGCAGAGTCATAATTCGAAGCACAGGCTAAGATGAACTTGGGGCACTGAGTGGACATAGGGAAACCTGCTGCAAGAGGTAGACCACTGTCAACTATTGATTTCATCCATGGAGTCTGAGAAGAGCTCTTGACCCTATTCCAAAAATCCTCCATATCTATGTTTCTGAGCTCTGTATCCCGGATGTCGTAATTACAGTCAATGTAGGAGGGAGACTCCACCTTCCTGAATTTGTACTTCATCCTCCCTAATTTTTCAGTCTTATCTTGTGATGGACCAGGGTCCGACATGAGGAATTTCAAAGGAGGAGAGTGTCGGAGATCAGAAGGTGTTGAACACTTCGGAAAACCTGACACACTGGAGATGCCGGAGATGGAGGATGGAGAGTTGGAAATAACCCGACACACTGGGAGGATGCCGGAGAGTTGAAAAAACACTGAGGATGCCGGAGAGTTTGGAAAACCCGATACTTTAAACTTTCTGATATACTGCGGGTTTTGAACACTGCAAAGCACCCTGCGAAACCCGAGAAGAGGGAATGGGGTAATTGTTGAGTTGAAACATGCAAGTTTTTCTTCACTGTTGATATCCCCAATATATTTTTAATTACAATGACATCTTAGGGAATAAAACAAAGTGATTATTCCAAAGGGGTAACCCTAAAACACAAACCTGATTTAGAAAACAACCCCCAAAATGGAAAAGATAAAACCCCAACAACCCTGATAAGAAACTTGGAAAAGAATTCTTTACACAATTATTCCACAAAAACCACAAACAAAGAATGAAGAAAAATACCTTCAACCAGAACAAGAAATGATAAAAAATGAGCAATGCAATCAGGCACAGAGGTGAGTCGGGTTTCTGGGTCGAAGATGCATGCGCGAAAATCCACGAGGTAAAAAGTACGTCTGGTAAAAATGACGTGGAAATCTGGAATATATATAAGAAAATTCACATTTAATACACTTCAGTTGACATGTGCCAACTACCCAACAACTCGCATTAATGCCATGTCAGCATGCTTGGGATATCCAGAAACCCGACACAAAGGGTTTTAGAGAAATTCAGGTTTCGGGTTGCGGGAAACAAGCGACATGAAGCATCATGCTTGATGATCCCGGAAACCTGAAACAAAGGAGTAAATCGGGCTTCGGGGATCGGAAGACATGCGACATGAAGCATGTTTTGATGAAGGCATGTTCCGATGCTTGGAAGGTCCGCAAACCTGACTCACCTTACTTGATGCAGGTTTCGGGTTTCGGGGAACACACGACATGAAGCATCCAAAACACATGTTGTCTTGCTTGTGAAACCCGAAAACCTGATTATCTCTCTGAAAGGTGATCCTTAGAAAATCAGCTCAAAAATTTCTTAGGGTTATCTCATTTTTGGTGTAAACTCAAAAATGAGATAACAGAGAGGACCCATAAAGAATAGAGGATACAATGCGAAATGAACAACTATTCAGATTGTAGTATGTGCCCTTAGACTTGGAAGATATTATTCTGTTTCTCAAAATGGGTGTGGTGCCAGAGTGAATGCTGACTTTCGAAAGGAAATAGTTATCCATATGTGTCGCACCCTACATGTTAATTATTGGATACTTATAAAAGCTAGGCCACGATGAGGTTTTTCATCGGTGCGTGCTTGATTATGAGCGTACTGTAATCATAGAAGAGGCTCATGGTGGAATTGCAGGGGGGACACTATTTAAAGAATGCAACTATGCACAAGATTCTCTTAGCTAGCATTTGGTGGGAGATGGTTCATTGTGAGTGCCTTGGTAAGCCAAGAAAAAAGGATGAAATTCCATTGAGACCAATGACTAGTGCTAAACCATTTGAGAAATGGGAAATTGACTTTGTAGGCCCTATTTTACCTATCGCGCAAAGGATAAGCTCACGCTATATCATTACTTACACTGATTATCTAACATGGTGGGTGGAGGTAGCACCTATGAGGGATTGCATAGTGACCAAAATAGTAAGATTCCTATGGGAAAATATAATCAACATGTATGGGTGCCCTCTGAGTTTGACTAGTGACTGGGGTACTCATTTTTTGAATGAGACAGTTAGGATTTTGTTGGTAGAATTCATGGTGGCTCATCACAAGACTACCTCTTATCACCCTCATGCTAATGGGACTATTGAGGCATTTAACAAGATATTGAGTCATACACTTACCAAGATTTGTGATGTTGGGAGGAACGATTGGGATGAAAAAGTCTCAGTCGTGATATGGGCATATAGAACAACTTACAAGAGATTAAACAAAGCCACACCATTCCAATTGGTGTTTGGTATCGAAGCTATTTTTCCAGTAGAGTTCATGCTACCCTCTTTGTGTATTATGCACACATAGGAGGATTGGCTGAGGAAATAGGTGTTGCAAGAGTGCATTGAAAAGTTAATGTAGTTGGATGAAAGATGATCCCTTACTAGATGGAGTCAGAAGATTCAGAAGGCAAGACAAAAGGCCTGACATGATCATCACATAAAGAGTAAACAATTTGAGGTTGGGCAGATGGTTTTACTTTATGATTCTAAGTTCCTACGCTATCCTGGGAAGCTCAAGGTCCATTGGTTGGGACCATATTATATTACCCATATACTTGATTCAGGAAGCTTTCCAGCTATAGGTGCTAGACGGAACGTGACTTCCCAAGTATTTCAATGGAAGTAGGTTGAAGCCCTACTATAAATAAGGCTTCTAGGTGTTTGTAAATAAGGTAGCCAATTTAGCTTAGGATTTCCCTTAATGCATTCTCCTTTCTTTTGTGTTTCCCTTTCTCGTTTCTTTGTTCCTTTTGTTTTGTTTTGGTGTGTGTGTGCACTGGTGGCTAATTACATCATCAAGGTGTTATGCATACAGAGGACCGCACATCTTTTTAGTGTGGGGTGGAACATAAAGGGGAAGCGAGTAGGACGTGGTAAGAGTTGGAAGAAGTGCTTGGAGTAATGTTGATGTGGTGACCCAGGTTGTGAAGTCAAAGGCACATGGGGTCAAATGAACACATGTAGCAAAGGTGATCATTAGAGGAGATTGGTGTCAAAAGGATTTGAGAAACCACATACAAGGGTAAAAAGTGTAGGAGCAACATGAGGTAGGAAGCGGAAAGAACTTGGTCTAAGACATAGAGGAAGAATTGACTTCGGCATGGGAGAAAGTGCACGAAGATTCTATGGTTGAGGCAATTATGCAATGTCAGAAGGTTACAGAAGTGTTCGCGTAGGTTTGTGCGTAGAGGAAAAGTGCTGGATAGAACACGCGGAAGGATGGCATTGGAAAAATCTGACTTTAATGCATTTGTATGTTGGTAGGTGGCATCAGGGTTTGTGCAGAAAAAGAAAAAAGCTATAAATAGAAGGTCGGGGGTGAGGTATTCTTTCACCTTGTGTTTTGTTATCGAAGAAGTTCTTGCATTTTAAGGTGATTCTTGTGAAGAAGTTGTGAAGAGTAGTGTGCGGAGTTGAAGAAATCGAAGGACTTGTGAACTAGTGTGGAGGAAAAGTACACGGGTGTATGTGGAAGAGTTTGTTTGTGGATTCCCATGGGTGGATATGTTATCTTATGGAAAGGAAGTGCTCCAGGTTAGGGTTTACAAGCTAGGGCATGGGTTTTCATGGAAATTTCACAGAAGTAGAGCCAAGGGTTTGAGTAGTAATAGAACTTGATGCAAGGGAGAAACTACAGAGGACTGAGGAAGAGAAAAATGGCACCAAGGAAAGGAGTGACCACTTCACCAAAGAAGGGAAAGGGAAAGGGAAAAGGAAAACCAACTATTTCCACAAGTTTCAATGAAGAATGGTATGCAGAGATACAGTACCCAGATGGTGTGCTGCTAGGGAAAGAGTGGGTGTCACATACAAGGAAGATGGCCATGAGTGATTACAATCATCGCACAAGCACCACAGAAAAGGAGATGACCCTGGAGTTGGTTCACCCTATGCAGAAAAGAGGATGCCATAAATGGGAAACCCATCTATGATGATGAAGTAAAAGTGAAGTTAGAGAAGGTTGGGCTTCTACAACTTTATGAGTTTCCCTATTTTGGAAAACTAGAGTGACTATACCAGTGGTTAATGTCACACATACATGAGGACTACTTCTATTTCAAAGAAGGTGGATGCACATAACCCCACAAGTTTATTTCTAAGTTCACTGGCCTGATCTGTGAGGGAGATCCATTGGATGAGGACTTATGCGACAAGGAGGCCATCAAGAAAATGGTTGAGGCATATGATTACAAGAAGGGTTCGTGGTACTTTGACATCACTGCAATCACTGAACCCTGTTATGAGGATGGCCATGCAGCTTGGTGACAAATCTGAATGGGCAAGGAGAGATGGATGTAGATAAACAAAATTTGGTTGAATGTCTGCCGCAAGATCTCAGAGGGCACCATTTACAACCTCTCAAATTTCATTACAGAGGAGATTATGATGCATGTACATGATGGGGAGAAGATCATGTTTGGTAATGTCCTCCTTACCATTGTATTTTCAAAAATTGGAGTGCCGATGGGCCAGATAAGTTTATTTGGGAGTACCCAGATGAGAACCCCTCTCCCGTGTAGAGGTTTGAAGCTTACACTTGTGACACCATGATAACTGCTCACAAGGCACACTTGGAGAAATGGTATAAATGGATGCACGATGCATTCAGAGCTGAATGGAGGATACCAGAACAACTACCTACACTAGTGGATGGAGAAGCTGAATTCACCATATACCAGCACTTTTGTATCGACAGGTTTACCTTGACAGATGGACACCAAGGGTCCTTGGTGTAAGTTACCCTTCTCCTTCACAAGCACAGTATTTTCAAGGTGTGGTAAACAAGTTTAAGGAGGTGAAGAAGATGAGATTTGATCTAAGTGTTGTAGATCAAGATCACCGTGAAATGCACCAGACCTTGGTGTATCCCAAAAAGTGTGCCTATGTAGAAAAGTACGTATCTCATGATGTACACATGGTAAAATTGGTGACATTTCCTATTGTAGGTAGGACAGGTGGAAAGGGTGTATGTGTGGCTAAGGCCCAAGTTTGAGAAGGGCACTTATGTTGAGGATGACATCTCAATCCCTGAGGACCCCGCTGGGAGGAAGAAGAAGGTAGTAATTAAGAAGAGAGAACGGGAAAGAGACTCCTTAGAGAAGGTGTCAACACACATACAGTGTAAACTGTAGGGTGCAGGAGTTAGGCATGGGTACAAGCACCTACATTTGATGGAAGAAGTCTCTCATCAGGAAGGAGTCACCAGAGAAAGAAGAGTCTCCTAGGAGAGAAGAGTCACCTGAGAAGGAGGAGTCCCCTATGTTGGAGTCACCAGTAAAGAAAAAGCAAAGGGTGATGCAAGGTTCAGAACTTAGAGAGGACAGAGAGCATCAAGGATGATGATTCTGAGGAGGAAAATGAAGGAGACAATGAAGAGTGTGAGGAAGCTTAGAATCCTCCTATGTACAATGTACACGAGTCTGGAAAAGAAGGGGATGAAGAGGAGGAGTATGAGGAGGGCACCCATACCAAAGGAGGAAGTGAGGAGGTAAACATGCATGATCAGAAGACCCCAACCTTGAACGATGGAGAAGATAGATAACACTGTAGAGAGGGAGGTGGTGGGTATTATCCAACAGTTGGTGGAGCACGAAGTAGAGCGAAGTGCCAAAGAAGTGCTGAAGGAAACTGAAGAGAGCACAAGTGTAGGAAAGGAGTATGGGAGCATGGATGGAGACCCCAGCTTAGCAGTAAGCTTCCCAATGGTAACGCACACATAGGTGGGAAGGGCAAAGTAGTGGCAGGAACATGTTATGAATTATATTAATGATCCAAGCAAGGTACTGCACGTGCATGCTTCCAAAGTACCATGCCCACTGACCAAACTCCTTGCTTGGTCTTCTTTTGATGAAGAGGGTGCATACCCACACATGAGGAAAATTCTATCCTGGGATTTTGAGTCCCATGTTGATGAACCCGAGTTCGAGGTAAATCATGATGCATTGATGAAGACACCAGACACCAAGGGAATAAACCCTCTTGTAAATTCCCAGTAGTTGTCGGATGAGAAAGTTTGCAATGCGCTCAACAAAGTATCGGTGGAGGTGGAAGCAAGACTCTTCAGCAAGAAATGATAGAATAAGGGTCTTGGAGGAAGAGCTTGAGAAAAATAATGAGGAGATCATTGAGAGGGACATGGAGATAAAACAAAAGGAATTGATCAGTGCACAGTTAAGGTGTGAACTGAGGGATGAAAAGGTGAAGGTGTGCGAAGTCCACAAGAAGATAGAGGCCATTTCAGATGCCATTATCTTAAAGCACCTAGAACCTAGCCCCTCCTGAGTAGAAATATGAGTCAACCATGCATTTCTTGGAAGACTTAGTGCACATACTCACCATGGAGAGGAAACCACTTGCATTAGAATCAGCGGAAGAAGTAATGACGTGCCAGAAGAAGGAAGAAAAGTTGAAGACTGGGGAGATACTAACTCGGTACTCTGAGCTCCTTGCCTTAGTAAAGACTACGACACAAATGGAAGAAATTGTATATGAAAACTGTGGGGATAGGGACAGAGTAGCAAGCATATTAGTTGTCCAGCCATGAAGTGGATATGAAAGAATTTCAAGAGAAAAATAAGGGCAATAGGGCAGAGTGGGATAGGATCTTGGCCAAGGTAGAGAAGAAATCAAAGGCAATCGAAACCTTAAGGGTTTTGATTAAAATTAAACTAAAAGAGTTGTACCCCCAAGTCACTCGTAGGATGGAAATGCATTGGGAGACCTTAGCAAGAAGATGGAAAGCATTGAAGATATGTTGAAGGCTAAGGGGGATGAGATGAGTTTTGATGAAGTTAGTGATGGTGGGTGACTTACTTTAGTAGGCATAGAGTGAGGTGGATGCTTGGGGTAAGATTGAAGCCCCTGTGAAGAAATATTTCCCACTTCTCATGCAGCAGTAAGCATGATTCTTCCATTCTTCCATTCTTTATTCAATCACAGATTCTTTCATTTTCCCTATTCTTTATTCTTTGGTGGAAGGGATAGAGTGTTTCTGAGGATAGACAACATGCATAGTGTGGGGTAATGTTGGGCCCTGAAATTTAACTAAGTCCCAAGGAAGAAGTCAGTGCATGTGCGAGGAGGTAGTAAAGAAGGAAGGCGCTCAGGAAAAAGTGTGCAAGGGAAAGGTGTGTGGTAGAAGAGGTTGGCATGTTTGGGAGCAGGAAGGTTTAGGGACTTAGCCATATTTTGAAGGAGTTGTCACAGGAGAAACACATGAAAATCCCGAGTAGGCATGCTGAATGGATAAGGTGCCATCCTGGAGCCTTGGAGGTCAAGAAAAGAATATTCCACGTAAGGGATATTCCCAGGATGATCATTACATGTAGTGGAGGCATTTGCAAGCTGGCATAGGCATTCAACCATGGAGGACCACACTTCCACTTGGCATGTGATCTGTCTCATGAAGGAAACCAAGGTGGTGCATCTAGATCCTATTTAAAGGAGTGCTTGGGTCTGAAATGAAGGAGAGAAGAGAGTGAGAACAAAGTGCTGGGGAAATGAAGGGTTAAGGAGGGTTTTAGGTAGTGACAAGGTGCTACAGAAATGCTTACAAGAAGGGTTTTAAGCATATTAGGCATGGATTTGGGTATGAACAAGGGTTGTAATGGGTAGAATAGCTAAGAACTCTCTCTCTACAGAGTATTTTTGTAGGGTTTAAGATAATATCCCTTGATGTATTCATTCTGTATGACCCTTATGATGTAATGGAGCCATTGTAAATGTTTATAAATCAATATATGGTGTGTGATTCTGGTTATTCATGCTCAAAAGTGTAAACCCTTATGTTCTTCATATTATTCTGAGTCAGATCTAGTTTCATTATGCTTATTTATAATGTTCATTTCCATTTATGATGCATCTGTGCACGGATCTGTTGTTCTGTATCTTCTATTTTTGAGTGAATGTCTATGTTTCCATTTTTACAACTCATTCTCCATCAATGGATAGACCATTCTCATGAAGCTCACATAAAGGAGGGGCTCAGTACCTGTGCATGCCTCGGGTGAGCACCCAATACATGTTGGGTGATAGGCTAGTGTGCTTGGGGTAGAAAGAAGGTATATGAATTCTACCATCTAATTTTTCTACTCTATCATAAAATTATTCTATTTTATTATCTAATCCATCTATTGTTACCATATAGGGTTTTCTAATATCCTCATTTTCTTCTAAAAATTTCTAAAAATGTCTATTATTCATAGGCACCCCGCTGGCGGCACCAACGGACCCCCTAGTGCATATGTGCCCTCAACGTGCCAGCACACCTCTCAGCACATGCATGCCCCTGCCACTTGGCAAACAAATACATGAGCACCCTTCTTTTAGCGCTAACACGTATGTGCCCATGCCGCACTATGAAAATTTTCACAAGCACCCCCCATGATGCACTAGCATGTCTGTGCCCATGCATACATGAGCATAAGCACACCCCATGAGTTTTTCTACCTTAAATAACCCTAATAAGTGCATTTTAATTCAAAATTAAATGCTATGAAGTACAAAGTGCAAAGTTAAACTTTTTGTACTTGTGGTCCATTCATTGGAAGTCTCATGTAGTCTTTCACGTGGTCCACATGGTGTTTTCGGTTCTGCACCCTCGCCTTCTTCTCCAGTAGGTCAGAGCTCTAATCAGTAGTAAAATGGTAAGTGAATGTGGTAAATGAATTGGCCACGATGGTTATATACCAATTTTTACCCCCCGCGACGTGTTTCTCACCCTCGAGGTGCCCTAGAGCCATCGTAGTTCTTCTACCTTCTTCTACAAATCACTGTGATGATTATTTTAAATAAATAATTCTTTTCGCACCCGTTTTTATTATGTTGGGGCATGTTTTTGCTTCTCGGCGGCCTTTTCTACTACATGGGGCATATTTTTGCCTTACGTTGAATTTTAGTGATATCTCACGGATTCGTTATTTCTTATACAATATCTTCCTCCTAAAAATTCAAAAATTAAAACAATATAATTTTTTTCAAAAAGCCCAAAAAAATTGGTAAAATCATTACAAATCCTAAAAATTGCAAAATCCAATTTTTTTCAGAAATTGGTAAACGACATGCACACAATTGAAGCTTGTATCAAATGCATTCTCCCCGAACATCAAAATTTGTCTTACAAAAACATATTTCTTAAGTTCTTGTTCATTCTTGTTTCAAACGAATTACGGATCATTGTGATCTACCTCCATTAACAAAGTTGGCTTGCTTACTATGTCGGTACTCCCGTGCAACAGTCAGTTGCCAGAGACTATGTCATAGTGCATGAATGATTTTTATGGGACTACTTGTGTCCTCCATTATTCCCCTCACATGTATCCTTGCTTGGGGCACCATTTTTAACCCTTGTCGTTACAACATGAACATTCAGGAACTGAAGCTTGATAACAAAAATATTTGTGCAACTGTCTTAAACGTCATTTATTTGAGTAAGTGTGATTGTAATTGTTTCTCTATTAGGTTATTTGGTTTACTTTCTCGTATTGCATTGCATTATGTATGTTGCATGGAGTTAAGCATCATTTTACTTTCTCGTATTGCATTGTATTATGTATGTTGCAATTACATATTGTTAGCAATGAACAAATGTTAGTAATTTAACTTTTCATATTATCTTACACTTTTGTTTATTTCAATAAAGGTTGATGATGTAGATCTAGGGGAAAAATGATATAACAAAGTTGCTTATTGAAAGATTGGATGCAAAGATTGGGCTTGTCCTATATTCTCCATTATCATTTCCTAGCACTATTCATTTTTCTTCTAAATCACCTGGGGTAATAAACAACCATGTTTATCCCTATCCTTATCTCTTATATCCATTTCAATCATATTTTTGATCTTTGATTAACTTCTTCTATCACCCCATCAACACTTAAGGGGGCATCCTTCATTCTACTAATTTTTATTCAAAAAATTACTTGTTTATACTTGTCTACTATATTTGAAGTGAATTTACTTCACCTCAAACAGGGGCAAATGTAGACACCTAAATTACACTTTTGCAATCTTATTGCCAAACGCACACAAATAATTCTCATTCTTACCATTTCTCTTATAATTAGTGATTTTTGCTAACTAACTAATGTTTCTTACCATTTGGGTTAATCAACAACAATTTGTTGATTACCTATCCTCTTTTGCATTCAGGATGCCACTTTATGACGAATTGTAAGTCAAAATCCCCTTCCAAAAAGACAATTAGCGATTAGCTAATTAAGCCTATTTTACCCTTGTTTTGGTCAATATACTCTACTACTAGCTCAAACCCCTCTTCCAACCACTCAAAATTACCCCACTTCCTTCCACAATGTCTCAACAAGCTTCAAAATCTCATCCTAGCCTTATAATTGACCCTAAGTGGTTGATTAATTCTCCTCACATCTTAATCACTTGTTAATTCACTAATTGTGATTAGAAAAGCTTAATCATGATTATAAAGTCTTAATATTCTTTTTACTTTTAGTCCCACATGCACCAAGATGCAAGTTTTCCTCAAAGGCAAAACTATAAATAAGACTAAATGGTATCTTCCAACTTTACACCATGATTTGATTTGCATCTCATATAAGAAATATGATTTATAGCCAAGCTCAATCCTTGCCTAAAGTCTTCAATGGGGTTAGTAGATGGGTATCCAATATGATCTTGTGGTAATTTAGAGAGACCATTTCACCTTTCTTGGAGTAGCAACAATCCCAATTTGATTGCACTCTTAGATCTATTTAGGTCTTTGTTAGTTAAACAATTCAATACATAGTAAGGATGCTTTGTAGATTAGTGTTTAATTCAATTTAGTTTACATTATTAACATGATTTTAAGCTTTTATCATTGATGAATCATTCCTAGACTTAGATTTTGACTATAGGTGGCAATGGTGTTAGCCTTTCCTAGTTAGTCACACTATTTTCTTTGTAAGGTTTAGGGTGTTATCAATTATATATAGAGAAATGTTGACCAACTTCAACATTAGAAAATAAACAAGAATTTTTTTCTTTCCAAAGCCAGAAGATAATTTCCCCTTTGAAATCATGCCAAATTTGGGATAAAATGTGGGACATTCTGGGATTGTCTCCTACAAGAATATGCTACCAGGTAAAATATTTTGTTCTGAAGGCCAAAAAGAATGAATGAATCAAATTCCAAGCCTTTTGGGATTTACTACAATGCTCAGAATAAGTGGGATAATGTTTCCAAGTGTCCACAAAATGGACATTTGGGGGCCGAGACACCAAGCTAAACCAGACGGGCACTAATTAGAAGGCCTCGGTGAAGAACAAACCAGAAAGAAATTTTGGGTTCCACGCATGCGGAGCAAACAATATCAATTTTTTTATCCAAATGGATAGAGAAGAATACATCCCCCAATGAGTGTTGAGTTTGAAAACCATGGGAAAATGGGGAAATATCTAAGGATAACCTTTACTACTAGAGTAATTTTGGAAGGGGGTGTCCACGAAACACTTCCTATCTGTCCACCAAAGGACGAGACAGAAACACATATTTTGTGGCTCATATGATCAAGAATAAAAGAGATGATATCATTGGTACTGACACGATCATGTGAGGATAAATTGAATTAAAATTTGAGTTCATTCCAAGGACACCAAGTTTGGATATGTTTGCAAAAAAGGTCCTGAATGGTGTGAATTCTGCATTTGAAAATCCTAAGCGCAGGAATCCCAAGAACCTCTACAAGGCATTGATCCTAGAATTGAATGACCAAAGATCACCATAGAGAGTGGTGGTTAACTGAAACGCCATTACGGAAGCCATTTCCCTTCCATTGAATTCATGGCTTGATTTGTTCCCAAGATTTCCAAATTCTTTTGAGCACGAAGGTGCCAACCACTTTAATAGGTACAAGAGCGACAAGAAGATTGGAAAATCCTAAACCATTCTAGGCTAGTCAGCCATAGGGGGAACCCTCCGTAATTCCGTGACGTAGAAGAAATTTCCAAGCTTCTTGTCCTTCTATGTTGTAAATAATCCATTTGGCATAGAGTGCTTGTCCTTGACATAAAATGTCAATAAGGCCCAATCCTCCAAATTCTCTGAGAAAACAACAAGTCTCTCATGCAACTCTGTGAAAACCTTTCCAGAGGATTCATTGGACTAGAGAAAATATTTGAGCATTTTTCCAGATTTTGCACAGATTTTTGGATGGGATCCAACAAGAATAATAATAAATGTGTGTGGCTTCAAAAAATTTGGAGCAAATTTGGAACTTACCTGCTAAGGACAACAATTTGGTTATCTAGTATTCCAACTTTTTAGCCACCTGTTGAATAACATATTGCCAAAGATATGCAGATGATGCTTGAAAGGCAAAGGGAATGCCTAAAAATTAAAACATTGCACCATGGTCAAGAATCTTCTAGTTGTACGAATCCATCCAAGAGGGTGCAGGGAGGAAGGATTACCTATAGCATTATGTTTTTCGCTATTGAATGTAAGATCCAAAGGCTAAATAGAAAGTGTCTAGACACTGCATGACATTGCTAATGTTGCTTTTATCCTCAATTATCATAAGAAAATATTCATCCGTAAAGTTCTCATTAAGAAGTTGGGAATTATCCGAGAATGGTAAAATGATTCCCCTAAAAATCCCTTGAGACTTTTCTTTGGCTAACAGATAGCCAAAACCTTCAGCTGTGAAGACATAAAGAGCAAGAACCAATGGGAAACTTTATCGTATGAATATGAAAATTCCAAAAGGAGCCGAACTATTCCCATTAATGGATATTTGGGAGGAGGCATTCAAAAAGAGCATCTTGACCGATTGAATGAATATTAGACCAAATCCTAAAGCTAGAAGCACAACAAGAATGAAAGGCCACTCTATCATGTCGTAGGCTTTCTCAAAGTTCATTTTAATGAAAAGGGCTAACTGGTTGGATTTGTGAGCCCATTCCATGCCTTCCCATATAGCTATGATATTATCTAGGATGTAACACCCCTAAATAAAACATGTCTATTCCGGATGGATAATAGCAAAAAGAATGTGACACAACCGAATGACAAGAGCTTTGACAATAAACTTGTAGGAAACTTTTAGAAAGGTAATAGGTCGTCAATTAATGATTAGATTGGGGTCACCAGGGTTAGGGACAAACTTAATATTCCCTTTGTTAATTTTAACACCGAGCATTCCGTTCTGAAATCCTTCCAGGTAGATCTGATAGAGGTCAAAACTAACAGTATCCCAAAGCAATTTGTAGAATTTGCAGGGAAAACCATCGCAATCGGGAGCCTTGTTATTGGCCATTTGTGTGACCACCTGGTATAGGTCATCAAGGGAGAACATGTGATCACAAGCATTCTTTTTCCTGAGAGAGTTTTCATGGAATTATGGCCAAGGATTGATCTAACATAGCTCGACACTCATCGGAGGGTGCTTGAGATTAAAAAACGAGCTTGTAATGATTGATAAAGGCCTGCACCATGAGCTGGGGATTTGCAAGCCAAGTTCCCTCATACAAATGGTGTGAATTTTCTGAAAGGAATGTTTGGTTTTAAGGGAAAAAAATAATTCCTTCGAAACATGATCTCCAACTTTGAGCCAGTGAAGAAAAGAAAAGATTTGAGTTCCATGAGCATTGTAGTTATCCAGAATTTGAATTCCCTGAGAATTGTAGTTATCGACAATTTGAATCTTCTGAAAAATCCACCTAAATTTGTAAATTTTTAGAGAAAGGATTCCCCTCGAGCACTACCACCACCTAGCTAAGGGCGAAGGAGGTAACCAAGTATGATATGCACCAAATGTTAGATAGCTGTCAACCATAGATTCTAAGAAATATGGCCATCCTAGCCATTACATCCTCCCGCCATTAAGTCAAGATGGATTGAAGAGGTGGATGGTAATTTTATAGATGATGTGGCTAGGGTGTCAAATTCCACACTCGCTTGATGTGATTGAGTGTGGGTTCATGCTCCATCAAGGCTATATTGAGAAAAAACTAGCCTTTATGAGAAAAATGCCTCCTATATTGCCAAGTGATATGAAATTGAATAGGGAAGTGGTCAGAAAGGATAAAATCTGACATGACTTCCACTGGAAAAGAATAAGTGTTGTCAAACTCAAAAAAATATTGAGTAGACAACATGGCCCTATCGAGCCATTAAATAATTTGATACGATCCAACTCAAATATTGGACTAGGTGAACCATGCTGTGGAGGTGGGTTTGTGAAAAGAATTGGGGTCATTAAACCCAAATTTATTGCACATATAATACCACGCCCCTTTTTTCCAGTTTTCCACTACATAGGCAAGTTCCCATACTTATATGAGGGCAGCTCAACCATATAAAATTTGCTACATATGACCCAATAAGCATTGGGAGTTTCATTTTCTATCCACTGCCAAAGATCAACCCTTTTAGTCACATCATTAGAGGCATAAATTCTCATGAAGCCAAAAGGGTGAATTTCAATATTAAATAGGGTTCAAATGACACGATTGGTGGGGTTAAAACCGTGGTCCATAAAAAAGGTCTGCCATTTGGGAGAAAAAGGGAAATCATTCCCCATGCCCTCCATCATGATTACTGGTAAAATCTAGGCTATCAGGTTAGATGGCTTTACAAACCATTGATGATTGAAAACCTGTAATTTTAACTTTCTACAAAAATAAAACATATAAATTGGTAAATTTTTGCCAAGCATCATAAATGAAATACTTGTTATTGTATTTTGTGAGACCCCACACATTCCATGATATATAATTCATAAGAGACACTGGTCAAGGGCCATACAATCCGCATCTAAGCCATCTAAGGCATCAAATTTATTTTGCAAGAATTGAGCATTGTTGTGCTTCAAAAAATATTGCAACTCAACTTTCCTTCGCTTGGCATACTCTATATCATTCTCCTCCTCTGTATATTCCACATTGTGATGGGCTATGATTAAAATTGGTCATGGAGTGGTGAGAATGGATTTGTGCCCTTTTGGATGGGCCCTGTGAGCTGGTTGTTAATAACAACTGCGAGGTTGGAAGAGTCGAGGAAATTCTGATGAATTTTGTTGGTTCTGTGAGAATCGTAGCGGCATTGGGCATGCTGGAAAACTTAGGCAAAGGGACTAAAGCATCTTCAAAAACCAGATTTGTAGGGAGACACTGTCCAGAGGTCTGTTCCTTAACCGCTGGCTCTTTCGAGCCATTGTTTCCGGACACCTTGGCTTGATCCATTATATTCTTGTTATTTTTCCTTCCAATGGTTTTTCACCCTTCCTTCTTCGGGGTTTTGATAGATTCAGATCCTTCCTTAGGCACAAGGTGATTACATGGAACATAAAGGGGACAATCCTTGATCTTATGATCAAAGGCCTGAAAATGAAAACATGTGTTAGGTAAGTTGATGTAAAGAACATGATGGGAGTAGCGAGTGTCTCCATTTGGATATCCAAAAATTTCTTTAACTCTTGGGAGATGTCAACTTCAACAAAAACTCATTTATGAGGTAAATAAATGTAGGACCACTATGGTTCCATACAAACAACTCACACGATAGAGGAAGTGATTTGGTACAGAAAGTGAACACACAATAGTGGCAAGCTAGGGAATACCACCTAGATAGGAACTTTGAGAGACGCATACTTAGATAACACAAAGTATTTATTCAAAGGAGAAAAAACTAGAAGGAAGTTATGCACATACCAAGTGGCTGAATGGTTCAAGATAGTTGGGGCATGCAAGGGGTTAAAAAAGTAGAAAAGGAAAAATACTTTAGTCATGTTTTACACACTTTTTGAGCCAAATGTCGTGAGCGGCCCATGATGAGTCAACCCATGAATTTAGCATGCTTTTAGAGGGGACATGCCCCAAAAAATAACCAATAAGGAAAAAATGTTCTAACCACTGACACACAACATTAAATTTAGAAACATGTAATACAACATCGGGAGGAGAAACATTACCTCGTGAAAGACCTTCGGAACAAGTTTTTGGCAACATTTATGCAGCGACGCCATTGTTTAAATATCCACAAGCTATAGCCTCAACAACAATATCTTGGATCAAGGTGGAAGGAGGCATTATATAGGTGCGCCCAGAGGGTGAAAACCCCTAGAAATCACTGAGAGAGGTACAATCCCATAGTGCCTGAAGAGGTCGTGGTATGAAATACAAGAAAACATGAGAAACCATAATAGAGAAAAAAACTTGTCAACTTCCATCTCATTTTACTTCACTTTAAATTACTTAATCTTTATGTACAAGATTTGGATTGTCACATCATTTTAGATGTGCATGGGAAATATAACCATTTTCCATTTTGAGCATTCAGTTATCAAAAATACTTAAAGTTTTTGAAAATGACTTTTTAAACTATTAAAAACAATAAAACATAAAGTACATATCTTGGTGTTCTTTTTACAAACACACGTCCTTAGAATATTCACCAGTAATCCATATTTATTTTACTTCATTAAAATTCTTAATTTATATATATATATATATATATATATATATATTGATTGATAAACACTTTTTGACCGAAGCTAAGAACCAGATGGTGTCCTAGGACCCCACCCATTACAGCCAATGTCCAGAGACAAGATATTACAATAAATCCTACCCAAAACGTGACCAATGAGCCCACACCGACGATACAATTTCCACCACCGTCGTTTTTAGAGCTACCAGCTTCCATGAACGCCAATGCTGACGATGAAAAGTCTGCCATCACTGAGAATAACCACCAACCGTAACCACCAGTGATGCAACAACCACTACCACTGATAACCACCCCAAAGGGATCGCGCCTAGCGAGAATTGAACCTGGGTGGATCTGGACACAACCGTCCATCTTAACTGATCCACCCAAACCCCATTGGCTTAATTTATATATATTGATAATATCTTCAAATATAATAAATGAACAATTCAAACAATATGCATAATATAACACACCACAAGTGCTATTGGTAGGACAATATGCCCTAATATTCAATACATTGAGAATAAAAGAATACCCTTAAGGTAGGGTAACAACATGAATACTCCCTAAGAAAGGAATAATTCCACAATCTCCTAATATGATAATTCCACTTCGAGGGGGGCACCTCAAATATACATCTACTAAGTAGAAGACTTAACTCATACATAACATGATATATCATGATAATCTTCTTCTTTATAAAGGCATACATTAATCTTGATGGATGGGTAACACCTAATCCTAACATAGATATACTCATTACCCCATGTGCCTAATTCCTATTGACTCCATATATTGTAAACATATAACTAAGGGGGATGTGTGCCACATGCCAACATCTCCATCAACCCATATATATTAGAATATTAGAATATTATATCCCAAGGTACATAACAGTCCCTCCCTCTTTGACATCTTTCATCCCTGAAACATGAGAAGAAACTATGCAACATGACTATGATTCAAATAGTTTCACACTTATTTCCATTTTTGATCACCCAACCACCCATATGTGATCTTGATGGATGATACATCTCTAAGCATGGATCCACAACCCACTGTGCTATCCTGATTCTATCTGTGTCCATATTTTTTCTTCCTCAACATATATGCATAACCATAGTAATTATTCATATGATTCCATGTTCTATAATTGTTTCTCTCGTGATTCCATGTATAGTCATAATGATTATTCCTCCAATTCCATGTATATCCAAATTAGTTTTTTCTCTCACGTTACCTAAAATACCTCCATGATTTTTTCCTCTCATGATGACATGGGTGTCTATATGTTGCAACCTTACTATCCTCAACCTTATTAACCTTTTCCTCAACTTCCTCTTCCACCTTATTGTTTGATATTTATTTTTTCTCTTGATTAGATGAATAATTATTTTATTCTTTTCCATCATGTTCTTCACGTTCTCATTCTAAAACATCCTTATTCCCTTCTTCACCATCTTCAAATTTGACCTTACGCTCTATCTTAATAGTAATTTTTTCCTTGCTAAGTGTGATATACTGCAAGGTAACCTTATTTCACTTGTATCATATCTTCATGAATTTATTTTTCACATTAATATTAACTATTTCAAAGGTATTTAACCAAGTATATCCAAGAAAAATATCCATACCATCTATATATAAAGCATAAAAAATTGAATGCATAACATATTTATCTATAACGAGCTTTAAATCTTTAGAAACTTGAATCTGTTTACCATCCACTTGAGTTTCCTTACTATTATTTACCTAAACTTGTAGATGTTGAGCTACATCAATGTTTATAAATTTATACTTTTTGTTGGTGTTTATGGAGTCAATTACCTTTTTCCTCTAAACACACTCTTCAAACTGAAGTATTGAACTTCATTCTTAGGAGATGCATTATCTTAAATTTAGCTTGATTTTTTGTTTCTCCTTTTGAATCATGTGTATCCTCTTTTCCATCAACATTGTCTTCTTCTTCTTCTTCTTCTTCTTATTCTTATTCTTATTTTTCATCCTTATCTACAACATTCTCATTAGTAGAATCCTCTTCTTCTTCATCTTTTTGGACCCATCGATCTAAGAAAACCCGTTCCATTTCCTCCCAATACCAATCTAGACTATCTTTTTTCACTTGATACCACTAAGTTCACACTAGACCACTAAGTCAAAGTTGAAAAGAAAACCGTGGCCTCTAAAAAATATTTTTTCTTAATTGGATCCACCATTCTCTAACATCAATCGCACCATCTCAATATAAAATTTTCATCACCATGATCCACAAAAAACTAGGGTTTCAAGATCAGACCCTTTTGATCAATATTTATCCTACCTTTTTGGATAGATGTCAACCTCGAATAAGAAAATATAGAATACACACCCTAATTATATTTTCAAGAGATTTCCAGAAATGTGTAAAAAATTCAATTTTTTTTTGAATATTTTGGCATATGGAGCAAATATGTGAAAAACCATAAAACTGCAGTAACTCTCACAAAACAATCCAAAATTATTGAAATTTTGAGGGTTTCACCCTGAAACAAATTCAACACAACAAACAAAAAATTACTGAAAAAATTGTCACAATTTAGAATCCATAGACAAAGCATTAAATTAAGGTTTAACCCTAAAAATGATATATCTTTCTCAAAACATGATATATCTTTCTCAAAACATCTCCCAAAAATGAGAACCTATGGATGAAGAGAAGGGTGACTGAATGTAAGTATGAGGCACCGAGATGACTGTAGAACCTGTAAACACAATGAAGATGGATATAAAAAGGTGATGATGATGGATCTAAGCCTGGAATGAGAAGAGGACTCTAAAGCTCCCAAAATGAACACAAGATCTCCAAGACGGCTTCCAAATGAATTTTTAACTACAAAAAGAGGTCACAAGATGAAGGCAAGATCACAAGAGCTCATAAATCTCAAATTTACATCCTTGAATAAGGAAGGGTAAAGGTGGCTTTATAGGGTCGACGGGGACCCAAATGGGTTGCCAACGACTGTGGAGACCTGTCCATTCGAGCAGTGGGAAGATGATTATGTCAAGATAATGAGCCCATGGGAAGCAAGTTTAGGGTTTAGATGGATAGGGACAAGCTAGGATTTCCTATGAAAGATAAATGGGTAGGTGGATGGTTGAAATGAATAAATAAAGGCCATGTGTGGGTAAAAAATTTTAAATGATGGCTTAGAAAGAGTAAAACATGAGGATTTAGGGAGGATAAACAAATTAATTGAGGATTAGAGATGATTAAGTGTGATTAAGAATGACTTAGAGAGAATAAAATAATGGGATGAGGATTAGAGATAATTAAGAATAATTATCATAAAAGGGATGGGATAATTAGATGGATACTATATAAGTAAAAGGGGGAAAATGGTGATTAATGGGATAAATTGAATGTAGGAGGGAATATAAAATGGTGAATGGGGGACCATTAGGAAAATAGAGCAAACGCAGGGTGGAGGGTGGTGATACAAAATTTTGGTGTCTGTATTTTCCCCTTTTTGATGAGTGGTTTGCATTGGGAAATCAATGAGACAAGAACAAGAAAAGATAGGAAAGGTATGATTGATGAGGTAATCCCCCTCAAACTAGGGATCATACAACACAAAGGAGATTTCGTTCAACCAGTTTTGAAAGAGATAGATGATGAAGGAAGGGATGGAAAGAATAAGAAAAGGAAAGATGAGGAGATAAGATATACCGAAGTAAAGGGGATTGAACATTGATAAGATGAAACAATTAAACATGAAGATATGGTGCGGTAATTTTGGAAAGTCATGTCAGTAGGGAAAAAAGGATATTCTGCAAGGAGACAATGGACCAAGTATCCTATCATTCCTGTTCAAATTAGTGAAATAGTAATAAAACCAAAAAGTAACTCTAAAAATGGAGGGTTTAGGGACCTTGAGATGGAATCCGTGCAAAGTGGGATGGCATAAGCCATGATGGATCCAAATTTCGCAGCGCAGACATCAAGTGATGTACAAAACAAATGTGAAAATGGTTGAGACAGAGCATGGATGAAAAAAGGAGATGAGTGGGTTGCAAAAAAAATTTAGTCTTGAGAAGTGGGACAAAAAAGTGATCCAAAAATGGATCGTCAACCCTTAAGTTTGATAACATGATAGATGGCCATAAATGGACTATAGATATGATATAATTGTAAGACCACTTTGAGAAAAAAACAAAAACTAAAAAGACTATTTTGATCTAGGAAGGATTAATCAACAGATCCAAGAAAAAGGGAGATCGTTGAAAGATAAATCAAGGTCTAGTCAATAGGTGGACTAGATGTGGTTGAGAGTGACCAGAGGAAAAGTGGTGGTGACCCAACTGAGGGACGTAAATTATGGTTAGTGGGCTATAAAAGCCGATGGGTTGAAAATGCATGGTTAGTGGGCTATAGCATGTTACGGCAGATTCTAGATGTTGATGCAACACTATGATGACAAATAGAAACCTGCAGAAGATTTGAGACATGGAGAAATAGAAGGGATGTAAGAAAATTTGTGATCTAAGGGTAAATGTTGAAAATATGGACTGGGTCAATGAAAACTATACTGGGTCGATGGTGATTGGTACAGGTCGATGAAGAAAATGAAATGGGAAAAATGAGAACTTGTGGATGAAGAGAAGGGTGACTGAATGTAAGAATGAGGCACCAAGAAGACTGCAGAACCTGTAAGGCTGCAAAAGGTGATGATAATGGATCTAAGCATGTAATGACAAGAGGGATCTCCAAGATGGCTTCCAAATGGCTTGAACAAATGCAAAATAGGTCACAAGATGAAGGCAAGATCGTAAGAGCTCAAAAAATATCAAAATTGCATCCTTGAACAAGGAGGGGTGAGGGTAGATTTATATGGTTGAAGATGACCCATATGGGTCACCGCCAACTACGGGGACCCACCCATTTAGATGGTGGGAAGATGATGATCTCAGGGGAAAAATGATCCCATTGGAAGTGGGATTAGGGTTTAGATGGATAGGGACAAGCTATGGTTGCATAGGGAAGATAAATGGGTAGGTGGATGGTTGAAATGAGTAAATAAAGGCCATGGGTGGGTAAAAGTATTAAATGATGGCCTAGAAAGAGTAAAAATTAGGATTTAGGGAGGATAAATAAATTAAATGAGGATTAGGGATGATTAAGGGTGATTAGGAATGATTTAGGGAGAATATAATAATGAGATAACTTGAATTTAGGAGGGAAGATAGAATTCGAATGGGTGACCATGAGGAAAAGAAAGAGAACGTGGGGTGAAGGGTAGTGATACCAAATTTTGGTGTCTACATTATCCCCTTTTTGATGAGTGGTTTGCGTTGGGTAAGTCATGAGAAAAAAGAAAGAAGGGATTGAAAAGATGATTGATGAGGTGCTCCCCCTCAAACTAGGGAGAAATGACACAAAGGATAATTGTTCACGAGTTTGAAAGAGATAGATGATGAAGGAAGGGGTGGAAAGGATGAGAAAAGGAAAATGATGAGATAAGATTCCCTAAGTTAAGGGGAAAGATCATTGATAGAATGAAATAAAAACAAAAATAGGGTGGTGATCTTGAAAACACATCAATAGGGACATAGGACAACCTACGAAGGAGGGTAACGTTAATGGCCTATGGACCCTGTGAGTCAGAAAATATCACTACAAGATGGAGGGAATCCAATGGGAATCCACTTGAATGGATGGACAAGCCGTGGGACAAGAACGGGTCAAAGGAAGTCATCAAAATTTGCATAAATAAATGCAAGGATGGTTAAAACAAACTATGCAATATCCTTCATACATGAGGAATCAAGAAAAAATACATCCTGGTGGGATAGAAAAAAATAAGAGCATCATAATGAAGACAGGGATGAAATAATGGTACCCCAACAGGGAACACAAATATGGCCACAAAGTAGACTTAAGATGAGAAATGGTACCCCGAGAGGGAACACAAATATGATATATTGGATACGATTTGGATGGGATGAGATGATATATCAAAAACAAGATAATATGTAATGGGATAAATAGATGAGAAAGAAAATAATATGGAAAAATAAGTTCATGCAAAACAAGGAAAAGTATGTTATGGGTGACACACCAGTCTAAAGGATAACCAAACTAGGTTGGATAAAAAATATTAGATAATGGATAGGATAAGATGGATGGATGAGACAATATAAGACAACAGATTGGATGAGATATAAGATTGAAAAGATGAGATAAGACAAATTGACAAGATGGGATAAACTTGTAAAAATGAGATAAGATGGATAAGAGGATGAAATATGGACATGACGAGATACGATGATAGACTAGATGATATATAAGATAGATAATATGAGATGAAATTAGATAGGATGTGATAGATAAAAATGTTAGTTTGATAAGGTGATTCAAATTTTATAAATGTACACTTCATCATAGTAAGGAGCACATGTAGGAAATGATGCTTCAAATTGGATTGGAGGAAAACAAGAGAGGGAACCAAACAAGTCAATGCACTTGCAACCAATATTAGGTGTTAACACATAACCAATGATAGTTAGTTATTCCAAGGATCATAAGGGAAACATGGAAAGATGAGCTTGTGAACCTAAATGTTGACATGAAAAAGGGGTCTAAATGTGACTTCGTGCATGAGGAATAGTAGGTTTTCCATAGGTGGGTGTCCCTAGGTCTATGCCCCAGCTATAGGTGATGGGATGCAAATTAATCAATGCAAGAAGTTTGCTATGGATGAGAAAGTTGATCAATGTGGGAAGATTTCTTAGGATGATTGCTTTTGATTTTTATGCTTTTGTTTTATGAGATAAACGATTGATCAATGTGGGAAGCACTTCACTGCCATGATATGAGATGGTATCCATCCTTTGAGGGAGTTGTCTACATTTTACTTTATGATTTTTGAATTTTTAGTTTTGCTTTGACAAATGGCAAGGGTAATATACATATGATAGTTGTCCTTCGAGGGACCATTCTATAATTTTTTACTTTTATTTTTGTGTTTTTATGAACAAATTTCCTTCAAGTTATCAGTCTATTTGCTTTTGATTTTTTGATATTAGCATCCATGAAATTTTGACTTCTTTCGTAGGGAAGAGTTGGAGATAGTTAGGTAGACCACTGAGGAGGGGATAGTGAATGTACAAGTGACACCCATGAACCCTTAGCATGGTTCCAACAGGTAAATAATAGGGTGATGGATATAATGATCACAAAGTTCTCACCAAGAAGGAATAACCTATCTATAAGTAATATGCTATGAGTTGAGCCGTGGTGCCCATATTTAAGGTCAAAATTAGGAAAGTGACGGTAGACCACACAATTCCAGATCATTATAATGAAATATGGAAATGGATAATAGATGGATGGATAACCAATAAGCTGACTAAGTTCACGATGGTAGGTATGTTAATAATGTAAAGGCCACAAGTGCAATGCATTAATAGGTTCCATTTCTGGTTTAACACCAAGGGAGGCTAAACAATAGGCTTCAGACCCATCCTTATACATGATAATGTAAGGTCCAATCTAGTTGGGAGAAAACTTTCCACGTTGACTCCTTTCTAGAGAACCAATGTCTTGATTTTATCTAAGGACAAGGTCACTGATATTAAATTCATGCTCCTTGAGAGGTGAGAGTGGACGAGATAAGATGATAGCTCGTGAAATATTAGATGGGGTGAGATAGATAAGAGGGTGGAAAAGATTATGTGTTATCATTCAAATAATGAGGAAACATGCGTCCATGGTGAGACAAAGATGGCCAAAAAAGTGGGCTTAAGATGTGGTATGGTGCCCCGAGAGAGGCACAAAGGTAGCCACAAAGGCGGACTTAAAATGAGATGCAATAATATAGAGGTGGATTATGTAATGTTGACCTTAAGCCTCAACAACAGTGTGAGGGTTAAGTAGTTCATTTTCCCTAGCTAGATATAACATCTCATAGAAGGGTAGATATCTCTTATAAAGTAGGTATTTATCATTTATTACACATGAATAAACATAAAAATCCACACATTAATGGTTCAAAGCACAAATATCGCGTATATATTGATCACAATTACACAAAACTTAGAAATATATGTATAAATTCATATCTCCCACTTCTTACATCGAATCCTCTATTTATTCTTCAAATTTTTATCATCTCTTCTTTTTCATGATATCCTCATCTCCCCTCATATTACATCATTATAGAGCCTTTAAAAGGGAAAAGTTATGTCTTTTCACTCATAATGACATGTGGTAACCATTAGTTAACACTTATTTACATTATTAACTACTAATTAGTTGATATTAACACATATATCATGGTATTTATACATTTTCCTTGTGTAAAATATTATATATTATTCATTATTAGCATTCTAATATGTTTTTGGCTTCCGTGGTATATTATAATGCTCATATAGATCCCGCAAACATCATAAAACAACTTTATAATATGAATAACTCTGTTATGCCTATATCGGCTTCTATTTTATTCCATCTTTGCTTTGTCTTTGTTCGATCAAATGTGGCTCTTTTGTCAGCTTTTTGCGGCGTTCCTACAGTATCTCATAGCTTCTTTCAGTGTTTGACAACTTTTTCCTTTTACTTGCAGCTTTGGGCTCTTTTACCCGCGGCTTCATTCTTTTACCTGCGACTTCCTTTAGTCTTCTACGGCTTCCTCTAGACTGCAGCAACTTTCTTCTCATATCTGTAACTTTCCCAAAACTAGATGAAGAACCCTGTCAACATGTAAGATGAGATAAAAACTTGGGCGAGATGAGGGATAGATAGATTTAGATGGGGTTAGGTGAGATTAGATGAGACAATGTGGGGATTAAGAGGAAGAGGACTATCTTGATAATAGACCGGTCCTTGAATGATTGTGGATACTTAAAGAGGTCAAGGTAAAGATACACAATGTCATGAATGTTCACAGGATGGTTGGAAGGAGGAGGCATGAGAGGACTAAGAGAGAAGAGTGTATTCTCCCCCAGTGAGATATGTTGCATCACTTTAGGAAAATTAGATACATATGCAAATGAGCTAGTAGATGCCGAAGGGAGAAGAGGTAGGATTGTTAGAAGGAGAGGGTGGCGGTGCCTCTAGATTTTGATTGGATAGACAATTGAGGATCATGAGGGCTGAGGAGGATAAGTAATTTGGATGACGTCGATGAAGAGAGGGGGGCCTCCCCTTAGGAAAAACAAATATTAGAGGAGGAATTACGAAAAATGATTTATATGGAGAAACCCAACTTAGATTCCTTAGGAGGTGAGGGTTCTATTGGAGGATTGGACTTGGTCGTGGATAAGATTGAAGGAAGAGGGTGGTCTTCATGGATGAGAAGGTCATCTTCTGCCATTAGATTATAGATGATATTTTGGAGGGCCTTATGATGTTTAGTGTCATGGCCCAGGGGATGTGATGATAAGTACACATGACACTAAGATCAAGCCAAGGAGGTCTTGGAGCATGTGGATCAAAAGACTTGATAGGAGGAAGGGTGATTGCTGAGGTTTGGAGTAAGTGTTGAAAGGTTTCAGTATAGGACCCAATGGGGGTTTTTGAAGAAGAGGTTGTAGATGAAGTGGACTTTAGGATGGTAGGATGAAGGTCAGTCTTCTTTGATGAGGCTTCATGAGGGCCTTTGGTTCAAATTTAGAGTTGGAAGGAGGAGTGTGTATCTGTGATTTGGTTTTGATCACTTGGGAGTTCGAGTTGATTGTTAAAGGAGGATTAGATCTAGAAGGAGGGTTAGATTGCTTGGATTTGTGTTGGTTGATGATGGGTGTCTTAGATGAAGGGCCTGGCCCTAAGATGGATGAAGATGCTCCCAAGAGTGATGATGTAACATTGATTTTCTTAGGATTTGGTAGGAGGGGAGCTCTAAATTTTTTTAGGATGAGTAAGGGATTTTTGGATAGGTATGCCTAGATTGTTACAAATTGGATGTGTGGATTTTACCTTAGTGGGAATTATTAAAATTTCAACTAGGGGGTCTATAGAAGCAGAACCAGATGATGTGGAGGGTATTGTAGATGTGGATATTGTAGATGGAAGGGGTTTTTGGATGATGCGCTTGATGGAATCAAAAGGTGTAGATCACTGATTGATTGGTGTAGGGGTGATTGGTTTTATAAATGGGGTAATGTATATCATTCGTGGTTGTCTTAAGTGGGGGTGTTTGTGTAGGAAATATTTCAAGGGGTATCATAGATATATGTGTAGATTGAGATGTAGATGTATGGTAGTGATTATGCTAGTAGATGTGATTGACGTGGAAGTGGGTATAGATGTAGGAATGGTAGATGTTGATGAATAATTGGATATGATAGATTGACATGTAGTGGTAGTGGGTATGGCTGAGATGGTTGTAGATATAGGTGGTGTAGATGCAGTAGTAGGTATATTTGATATGGATGTGGATGAGGGACTACACGTGATAGGTTGAGATGTGGTAGGTGTATAGATAGGTGATGGATATCAATGAGGTTATTTTTGTAGAATAAGTGTCTAAAATAAAGGTAGATGTGGTAGATAATGGGGTAGTGGATGTAGGAAATAATGTAGAATCTTGATTAATGGTGTTAATTTTGTGGGAATTAGGTTCATAAGATGTGGGGGGTGGAATCTGATTTGTTGATGGATGATTGGGGAATGGTTTTTTAGAGACATCAAGGGGTTGATTAGGTGATGTGTTAGGATTTTCTACTTTGGAGATCACCTCTGATTTATAAGTTGTTGGATGTGACGATTTGAAGGAATGAAACTTCTCAATGTCATGACCTTGGACTTGATGATACTTACAATAATTCCCTTTGTGATACCATACGGGTTTGGGTCGCGAGTCATCAACGGTTTGGATGGGGGGAAGTTGAATGAGGTGGACTACCAACAACTTGTCAAATATGGAACTATATGATTCCCCTAGGGGGTATAGTTAGGTAGTGGTATAGGAGCTCTTTGTGGAGGTTCCATGTGAGAAGTAGATGTGGATGAAGATTGAACCATGATGTAATAGTGATGGCAGTTTTTTGGATTTATCACCATGTGTGGAGGATTTAGTGAACTTGGTTTTGGGTTTATTTGATCTAAGATTAAGGTGGCCTTGCTCAATGGGTGCAAAAGTTCTAGTTTGTGAGCCATAGTGAATGCCTCTTCAAAGGTTTGCAAAGATTGAATTTGAAGAGTCGAGGAGATGTGCTTTGCACAAGACTATGAGAAAATCTCAACGATTTTAGTCTGTGGAAGGGAGAATGATAGTTGGTTAATAATGCTACACCATCGTGTGGTGAAATATTATAATGGATTTGTCATCATATTTTTAGATGGCATAGAGGTCCATGATGGTAATCTTGTGTGAAATATTAATCAAGAAATGTTCAAGGAATAATTACACCAATTGAGTAAATGTGAATAATGAGTGTTGTGGGATATTGTTGTAATAATTTAATGTGGGACTGGCTAATGACATGGGAAATGTGTGAAGCATGAGATATTGATCATGGGCGATAAGGTAACATGCATGTCTAAAGGCTCATAGATGTTGTTGGGGATCCTCCTTGTTGTTGAACTTGGAGAACTTCAACAGTTCCCAATGAAGAGGATATGGTTTCACAGGGATGGATGGATTGATGGGTTCATTACAGATTTGTTCGTATGAAAATTTGGTCTTAGATCCCAATGTTGTAGCTTCAAGGTTAGCCATTCTACTTAATAGTGCTTGTAAGGGATCATTAGATGGTTGAGATGTTGAAGGATGAGTTTGAGATGCATATGAGGTGGATGGGTTAGGTTGTTGATAAGGTTAATAAGTTTGGGGATGTGTTGGTGTTGGAGGAAGTGGTTGATATGGGGGATATAATTAAGAGGTTGTGATTGAATGGGTTGAGATAAAGCTTGATGTTGAGATATGGGGATGTGCTATGATTGGTTTGATTGAGTTGGTTGTTGTGAAATAGGAACATTTGATTGATTTTTATGGGGTTGGTTGGGATGTAAGTGATAGGTGGTTGGGATATTTGAATAGGTTGGTTAGGAAATGTATAACTAAAGGAACCTCAAGGTGGATATTGATGGGATTACATTGATTTAGATGGATGAGTTTGAGAAGTGATTACATTAACATGAATATGTGTAGTGGAGATAAGGGGTAGAGTTGTGTATGTTTTACGGATGTAGAAGGAAGTCAAGTGCGATTGTTGAGATAGTTGAATAGGCATACTAGTGATAGTAGAGGATGAAGTGGGGATAGTGTTGATATGAGGTGATTTAGGTGGAATGAGATCCACCAATTGAGTGGATTAAAGGGATTGAGGGATTGTGGAGGACTTTTGAAATAGGTAGTCATAAAGGGCGATAGGATTAGCATCAAGGAGTTCCTAAAACTCTGAGCATCCATGAGGGATAGTAGGAGGTCCAAGAGTCTCTAAAGGAGTAGGAGATAAAGGCGAAGCTGGTCTAGAAGAAATGTACCAAGGTGAAGTTGTTATAGAAGGATTGGACTAAGGAAAAGTTGGTCTAGAAGGATTGGTTTTGATATGAGGATCATTTTGGATAACATGGTCTTCATAAAGTGAGGCGATATAAACAAAAGGTTGGGAGATCAAAGGTGTGGTCTCAAGTTCAAAATTTTATTGGGAAATATCATTGGAAAAGGGGATGTCATTGGATGAGGTGGGTTCTCGTGTTGTCTTGGATTGAGAAGGAGTGATAACATGCATGAAGTAGATAAACATTTTTTATGTAGTTTATTAACAAACAAATCAAGAAACATATTTTTTATCATCATCATTATTAAAAGGGGTGTGAGAAAATAAAATAAAAAAGGCTCAAAGGGGAACCTAGGAAAATAGACAATCTAAGGTTGGTTTCAGGATGTTTTGGCTTTAGAGTCCTCAATATACCCGAAGGTATGTGAGGCCCAAATCTTTATAGAATTTATAACGCGTCCAAAACACTATGGCAGCTTTCCTATTAGGTGATGAAATCCTAATAATTCCACCTGGTAAGGGATGTTTAGATGTCTAGGTTGTTTGTGTGTTTTGATTTGTGTGATGGAGTGCATATGCAATGTGTTAAAACCCTTAGTTAAACTATATTTCCAAGAAATAATGAAAGGGTTATTTTTAGATCCAAAAAAATATATGGAGATTTGGTGAGGACAACAAACAAATGATGCAATGTGATAAAGAAAGAAATGGGGAATAAAAACATGGAATACCTAGAATACGCTTTTCCTTTTTATATGATCTTCAAATAAAAGCAAGCAAGCAAAATAAAATCCAAGAAATCCATGATGCAATGCAAAAAAGAAAGAAAACATGATCCAACACATGTTCCTTTCCTGAAAAGTTAGTAGGAAATGGAAGAAAGAAGATAAAAATGAAAATTAATAAAAGACTCACTTAAAAAGGGGGGGTCCCACCGGGCGTGCCAGAATGTTGACCAAGTTTCTTTGTTCATATTCAAATTAATGAACAAGTAATAAAAGAAACAAATAAATCCAAATATAAAGGGTTTATGGATATTCAGATGGAATAATGACGTGGATGAGTGCAAATGATAGATCCTCCTTTGCAGCGAGCTAAGTGACTAAAAAATCAAATCAAAATCAACAGAGGATTTGGATTAATAGATAGATGGGACGGTTTCTTGACAAAGTCAGTCCCAAGAAGTAAGAACTTCCTAGGATGGATGTCAACCCTCATGTTTGATAAAGATAAATAAAATAAATTGATATATGGATCTGATATAAATGTATAATTTAAAGTAAAACAAAAACCAAAAAGTTGGATTGAGGATGATAATAAGAAGATCTGATCTAAATGATTAGAAAACATAAATCAAACATGAATGGGTTTGATGACAACCCAAGATTGTAGAGGGGCATTTGGTGGTGATTGAGGCAAATCAAATGGAACAATGATGTAAAATCTAGACCTTTGAAAGCTCTAACAACAGATATGATTTTGATGCAACACTATGATGACAAACAAAAACTTGCAGAAGATATGAGATAGGGAGAAACAAAAGGGATGTAAACAATTTATTTATCTGACGAATTAAAGATGAGTTGGGTTGACAGAATGGACTAGGCTGGGTTGTTGAAGACTAGTTGCAGGTTGACGACAATGCAATGAAATGGGAAAAACTGACATCCTATAGATGAAGAGAAGGGTAACTGAAGATAGTAAACAAGAGGACGAGGCACTGAAATGATTGCATAGACCTAGAACCTACACAATGATGATGGATGATACAAATAATAAGGTGATGATGATGAATCTAAGAATGCAATGAAAAGAGGATATCCCAAATCTCCTAAAATGAACACAATATCTCCACGATGGCTTCCAAGATGACTTGGCAACTGCAAAATAGGTCACAAGATGAGGATGCAAGATCACAAGAAAGTTCAGAAAATCTCAAAATTGAATCCATGAACAAGGTGGGGTAAGGACAACTTTATAGGGTTGATGGTGATCTGAATGGGTCACTGTCAACTACAGGGACGCATCCATTTGAATGGTGGGAAGATGATGAGATCAAGACAAGGATCCCATATGAAGTAGGATTATGGTTTAGACGGATATGGACAAGCTAGGGTTGCATATGGAAGATAAATGGGTAGGTGGATGGTTGAAATGAGTAAATAAAGGCCATGGGTGGATAAAAATATTAACTAATGGCCTAGAAAGAGTAAAATTGAAGACTTAGGGAGGATAAATAAATTAAATGAGGATTAGGGAAGATTAAGGGTGATTAGGAATGATTTAGGGAGGATAAAATAATGAGATGAAGATTAGAGATAATTAAGAATAACTAGCATAAATGTGACAAAATAATAAGATGGAATAATATACGACCTAAGGTGGGAAAATGGTGATTAATGGGATAAATTTAATTTAGGAGGGTAGATAAAATTTGAATGGATGACCATGAGGAAAATAAAGTGAACACAGGGTGAAGGGTAGTGATACCAAATTTTAGTGTCTACATTAAGGGCTAAAACCTAGTCATGGAGGTTTGAGATGAGTTTGATAGTTTTACTTATTGTAGTAACATGTGATGATCATGAGTAGTTGGTAAAAGTTTGATACGGGGTGCTTGATCTCTTGGAATGGTCTAATGAGATTTTTTTATGTTGAAGTACTCTTGGTCTAGTTATCCCTATTAGGCCTCTCCAGTAGGTGTCATGGAACATGTGTGCTTGGTTAGTTTTCTCCATGTGACATAGGCATGAAATGTCTTGAATAAATGCATCATGTTCCTAATGAAGTGTCACAAGTGGTTTCGGGCCTGGAAGTTGCTTTGAAGGTGATGGAGCAAGTTTCTCGCAAGACTTGTTCTTGAGTCCTTGAAGTAGTTTTGACCAATTCTAGAGACTGATTTGTTTGAGTGTCTTGTACCCTAATTTTATGGATGAAGTGAGTTGTTTCAGATAGTATAGATCATGATATTTCCATTTATGCATGATTTGTGCCTTGGTGTGGAAAGTTTCTTATTCTTGGTGACCTATTTCTAGGTATGATCAACATGCTTAAGCAAGGTAGGAGAGATGGATGTCTTGGAGTATTGTGCACTTTTTGGTGGTGTCTCATGGATTTGGAGAGTGATTTGAAGTCATGGTGCATCCATTAATATGTCCAAGTCATCTTTATAGGTGTTTTTTTTATGTGAAGTTGTTCATTCTTATGGACTCATTTTCTATGTGCTCAGACCTAGCTGAAGGTGTTTACAAATTGGTGTGTCTCATGGTATTGATAGCTGGTGCAAAGATTCTTTTCCTTTATGATGATATTGAGAGGATTTCCTTGATGTCTCCTAAGATTTTTGAGCTTTGGTGAATCTTATATGTGCCTTTGAATCTTAGGTTCCATTCGTTGGAGGAGTAGGCTTATGTTTTAGGCTTTATGTTTTTCATGATTGACCTTAAGGGTCTTAGCCAACTTGTGGCCACTTATGGGGTATGTCAAGTATAAAAGTGAAGTGTGTGAGCCCATTTGGAGTAAGTTGAGAATATGTGGATGTAAGTGAGATATATAAGGAAGAATAAGAGGATAGAGGGGTCAAGGAAAAAAATAAGAAGATGATGTAGGGTTGATAAAGATAGGGGAGAATATGTGCAAGTTCATTAGACCTAATCAGCAAATGAAGGGGAAGATTTGAGTGAAGTAGGAGAAGAGCTTGTTTTAGAGGGTTTGATGTGTATATAGCTGAAGTTGTGATCACAATATGTTGTAGGAGAAAAAATACTTAAGTGGTCATCATATTCAGGTGGATAGGTGGGTGCTTATTCATCTTAGGGGGTTGTATCATCATTTTATAGTGGTTGTTATACTAAATAGGGGTGGGTTCTCCTTGTGAAGTGGGTGCTTCACTAAACAAATCTTGTGTGATGTGTAATATTCACATTAGTCCTTTGTTATGAGTAATATTAGCAAAGGTTTCAGTGGGTTTCTTCCCCTTGATGGTTTCTCAATTTATATCTAGTGTTCATGTGTTATCTCTTGTCTCTTGTACTTATAAATTGTTGATACACACTTAATAAACTCACATTGTTTATGGATGTTGAATGAATGGTTTGAATGATGAATGTATGTAATGAAAAATAAAGTAAAAATTGTTGTATGACTGATTCACCCCCCACTCTCAGTCATTTTTCTTCTAACAACCACTTCCACTTGGGAACTGATCTTGAATTTATCCATTTTAGTGCAAATGTGGTGTTACTAATGCAGTTTCGTAGCCTCATCATTTGTGATTGACATGAAGTCATTGATTGAATTCCTTCCTTCATTGCTTCCATCCTTCTGTTGATGTGTTGCTTACGTAACAAATGCAATATTAAAGCACATTTTTTTTCATATTGTGATTATTATTTTCTTCCCCTGCAATGTGAAACAAATTATTTTAGGACGTCGGGTTACATCGAAAATGCATGTGTGAGGTAATTTTTTTTCTGATTCTATTTGAATTACACACAAAATATTTTGATAGGACATTAACAATGAATTTGATCACATACACATGAAAACAGCAAGTCATTTGAAACCAAATTTTGACGACTTAAGAATGCAATCCTACCAAAAAGAGATTATTCCTTTATTGATTCTTGGTTGTGATAAAACGACACATAACAACATTATATTTTGACATGTATTACTTTGCGGACAATTTCAGCTATGGATGGATTTGATGGACGATTCTTAAAAATAATAATATTTAATTACTTTTGTATAATAGCACTAATACTCACACTTTAATAAGAGCAACCTTAAAACAAATATTATCACACAAGATCCTATGGACAATGTTTTCTGGCAAGTAGTGTGTGACTAAGTAAACATGAGTGTTTATAGTGGCGATGGAATTACATATATTTAAAATGTTGTAAAACTTTTCAAACCTTAGTTAACGATGATGATGGATGAAACAAGTATAAATTGATGTGGAGACAAAATATGTATGCAAATGAAACTTGAACAAATCAAAGCTTAAGATACTTCAAATTGAATACGAAGTAGGAAATCTACTCCACAAATTTTGAGCACACTATCAGAATAGTCTTAAGACAAACTATACTAGATACTATACACATTATTCAGAGATCTTTTATGCACTAGTGGTAGATATTAGATCTCAATCCAAGCCTCTAGATCAAGTTAGTATTTTTCCTCGAATCTCCGTATATGTAACCAATTTGTGTGCTTCATATTGTTCCCCTTACTTCAAATTTTATTCTGAATAAAGGAGACTCATCGATTTGTAAGAAATTTTGTGCCTTGTCAAAATAAAAGAAAGGATTCAACAAAAATGTTGGAGGACTAAAATGAAATGAAAGAATTTAATGACATCCACGAGATTGAAGAGTCTATGGGACCAAAAGTTGATACTTTAAGATGAATTCAAACTCTTTTCAATATCAAATCTTCTAAAATGAATCTTGAGCATGAAACCCGTGATCTTTTCAAGCCTTGTTTCTTTAAATGGAACTATAAGAATTTGTCGGGGACTAGTTAATGGACCGGTTTATAAAATTATTAAAGCTTTACACTTGCGAGTGATCAGGATATGTTTAGATATTTCCCAAAGAAATCAGCACCAAACGAAAAAAATGGACTTACCTGTTTAAAAAATCCTAGGACTTTCAAATGGCCATAAAAGATCTGCACTCCTAAGAAATGTAAATTCCTACGAAGGAAAGGAAATGTGGAAAGATTTCAGGATTCTCTAATCCATTCAAGTTTCATAGACTTTAATTATGTAGAATTAACTAAGCTTCATAAAAGCTTTGGGTTTGTAGGGGGCAAACAAAGTCAATGCATTCAGAAAGAAACATGATAGTTATAGGGGATATCAAGAAGGTGTAAGATTAATGGCCAACAGTGGACACACATCACCATTCTAACACAAGGCTAGTAGATGGGCTCTGGTGGACCTCAAGGCCTTGGAATGAACCGAGTTTAATTAGGCTTCTAGTTTAGGTAGTTTTACCTGTCAAGGCACTATACGTGGAAACATTTCTATGGAACCAATGAATGAAGTCCTCCTAGATAAAGGTCACAGTGCGAAGGCTTGAACCTGTAAATAATGAAAGGAAAAAACGAAAGAAAGAGATCCTGACACTATGAAATCAAAATTATCAAGGATATTTCTCATTGGTTTATGATTTGCACTCTGACAAGACCGACATTTTCATTAGTGTGGAGATTTCTCATTGGTTTACGCTTTGCACTCTAATAAGGTTTTTAAAATAAAAGTGAATTGCAAAGTAAGCATAGAGCTTCCTTATTGGCTCACGTTTTGTGATGGTCAGTTAAGGTTATCAGATAATCTGACATTGCAAGGAGCATGGAGATTTTTCATTGGCTCATGTTTCATGGTAACCGATACAAGTAAGAGAAAAGGTTAACACTGCAAAGAAGTGTGGAGATTTTTCATTGGCTCATGTTTTGCGAGGGCCAGTACAAGTAAAAGAATAGTATGAGAAGGCGAATGTGCATGGCATTTTATTATTGGCTCACACTTCATAGAAAAATGCAATTCCCGAAGCCAATCAAAATCTATCATGTGTCACTCTCTTGTTTATTCTGACATGCAAAAATTCAAATAGCCATAAATTTCACTCTAGAGCTCCACATCACGTAAAATTGGTCTCGTTGGAAAGGTATCCTCAAGCCCTTCAATCTGGCATCATTTAATTCAAAAATCGATAGCATTTCATGGGATAAAAATATAACTAAAGGATACACGTGTACATGGTTAGTATCAACTAACTGTTTTTCATATGTGGCAGTGAAGGCATGAAATTGATCCCAAAATACTAATAGAAAATCAAATATTTTTATTTAGAAAAAATAAGTTCTCACTTTGATTAAATATCTTTCTTTACGAACAAGGGGGAAATTTACTTACTATTTGGGGGGGAATCGAATTTTAAGAATTCATCAGAATTGATAAATATGGGGGCTTGTCCTCATTTTTAAATGGGGGTTTAGTTTTTCTATATTTGAAAAAGGTCGATAGATACAATTGTAATATTGTATGTTTATTTTATGAAATGAATGTGGATTTCAGTTTCCTAAAATTATGTGTCAAGGTGGTTACAATGTACAACCATTGAGAACATTTGATTTATGTTCCCCTATTAAGAGATTCAAGATCTCAATGAAATGTGTCTTCTCGTGAGCTATGATTTCTATATTCTAGGTTTTGTATGTCGAATCATTGATTGATGAGTTATATTTTCTTCTATAATTTTGTGTATATTTCTTCTCTTTTTCATAAACTACATCAGTCCTTAACAATTGTGCTTTGGTCATTAATTCAATATTTTGTTGTGAGAATTTACTTTGTAATATTGGATGTAATTCTAAAATCCTTGTTATAACCATTTTGTCGAAATGATTTTTATTATCCTTTGAGTGTATCTTAGGCGTATGAGAGTAGAAGCCATAAATACTTCATTAGAATACTTACATGATCCTTTGTGTTTAGTATTTTAGAGATTGAGTGGGAACTTTACAACTATTGGTTATTAATGAATGTAAATCTTCTTTTAGAAAAACTATCACTACTTAATCACATTTTTTGTACTTTCCAGAATAACAGGCTGCTTTAGTAAGTGTTAAATACTTTGTTACAAGGAATTTTTCATCACATAATCCCCCCTTTTGAAGTTAAAAATCCCATAACTGATCCCATCATACTAGATTCTATTGTCTACCTCGTTTCTCCATGTCTAAGTATCACTAAAGGTTCCTTCTAGCCTTAATTCTTCATTCAAATGCAAGAGAAACTAAACTTTACTATCTATAGTAACATGTGTCTGGTATAGTAAACATATACTACATTTTTTTGTGATAACTCGTGAGAGTGAGTGTTGTATTCATGGCCTTGCTTATCCTAGATCGATCCATCATTGAAATATATCAAGAGGAACAGATAATTAATCTCCCCCTATGCATTCATGTTACATCGCAGGTCCTCTCACCCTAGTTCAAGGAAAAACCAAACGTAGTAGGAAAATACCATCTCCTTTGTACATTCCCCTCAATCACCTCAAAGCTTGATCCCAAGGAAAGTGTTATACCTCTCCCCAGCTACAAAACGACATACCACTCGGTCTATCACCACCCAAGCATCCCCCTTCCTAGATAATGATGTCAGGTCACCAGGGGGTGTACAATTGAGGACCAACAATAGAAATGTGAATATCCAAGCCTGTAGAAAATATGACAACATCAACACACCTTTACTATATCATCCATATCCTACCAAATTAACTTTATCTGGTAGAAGGAATAGATGCTAATTAATTTGTTATAAATTATTTTGCACACTTTTGACAATAAGGAAAATGTGTATGGAAATGATAGTACAAATATTAAAGGGCAATACTAACAACTATGAAAGATAAGTATTTGGATGAACATTGGTACAACAGATCAATCACATTATATCAAACATGAATGATGGAAAATAACTATTTATATTTGTGTAAGATAGATGGGGTTGAGTGGGAGCTTGAGGTGTAATGCAGATTTGAATGCTCAATAATGCAATCCATGAAGTAGAAATGATGTTTGTGAGAGTCGATAGAATAAGTGGTTGGTTCTCTAGGTGTAATAGTATTACAATCACCTGATATGAAGGCTAGATGATCTTCTCCCCTTTACAATATTTTTCTGCAATGAGCCTCTTTAGCTGTTGTGCCAAATTGGAGGAATGGGAATCTATCACTGTGGAAGATTGTTTTTATACTCTTATATAATTCAGGTAATAAGGCCATAGTAATCCACATACTCAATATCTTAGTTGATACAATATTAGCTTAAACATCATTGAATACGAATTTCTATAAACCAAATTTTTAATACATATTGAATGAATTTCTTTACATGACTCTCATTAGGACAATTATTGCTATGATACCAAATAATAGATTTGATTCACATTTATAGAGATTGAACACAATAGTAATCTACTATATTCACTTATACATATTATTTACATCATAGTTTTGAATCCAATATATAGGATTATAATCTCCTATAAATAAGGAGAGAGTTATAACTACATATTTTTTAACAATTTCTATTTACGAGGATTGTTATAACCTCACTAGTTTTACACATACCCATTTATGATGGGTGTTAAAACCATCTAATAACTCATATAAAAATATAATAAACACCTAAATATTATAATGTGATTACTAAATAAATGAATTCCTAACAAGAGTAGGCTTTCCCATTCTTTGACATTGGTCACATTTCCATACATACATTTTTACATCTTTATGTAATGAGGGATAATAGTATCCAACACCTAGGAATTCTGAATAGTTTAAAGAGCTGAGTAGTGGCCTCTTGATGGTTCATCATGACAAGCCCATAGAATGTCCTAAGTTTCATCTTCTTTGATACACATGTGTAACACAAAATCAAGACCGCATTAAAAATTATTCCACTAACCCGTTTTAAACATTGAATCTTGCTTTATAAGGCCTCTCCTCTACTTAGAAGTCAAGTTGGATGGGAATTTCCTCATGGTTAAAAAATTGGACATGTTGGTAGACAATGGAAATATGGTTAAAGTAGAAAATAGATGTTCATCTAAAAATTCATCCTCCATTGGTCTAGTCTTACTTGTAGTAGTTATTCTCGAAAAGCAATCTAAAACCATATTAAATTTTATAGGTTTTTCAATTACTGTAACATTAAATTCATGTAGAAGCAACAACCAAATTATAGTTATACCACTAACTCGTAACTTTTTTCATTAAATATTTAATGATAAAGTCTAGTTTATATAAACTATTACCTTACAACCAATAATATAACGACGAAATTTATTAATGGTATAAACTACAACAAGAAATCATTTTTAGTAGTAGTGTAATTCCATTCAGTTGGTGTCACATTTTTGTTGATGTAGTAAATAACATACATTCCTTCCCCTTCCTCTTTTTGAACAAGAACAAATGCTATTACTTCAATGCATATATCATGGATTGGGATTGGCATTTAAATTTTAAAACAAATATCAAAATATATTATTGCTGCAAATGATTTTAAAAAAACAACAAACTCCATGAAAACTAATTGGAGAAGGGAAAAAAACAAATAGAAGTTGAGAAGCAAAAATTCTTCTTTGAGAGTGTTGGACTCGAATGGAGAAGATCATCTCCATTTCATGCCCACGAAAGCTCCATGAAAGATTTAAGAGAGGAGAAAAACCTACAGACAAAATGGAAGGGGGGAAAGAGTTTTCTCTTAGATTAAAACCCAATATAATGCAACCATAGAAAAAATCAAGGTTCTCTATGATTGCCCTAAGATCTATGGTTTAAATTGATTTAAACTAAGGGTAGGAACTGGATTCTCCATTTCCTACCCCTCTTAATAATTTAATTAAACTATGGTCCACTGATTAAATTGCACATTAGAATTAATTAACTTGGGGTCATGAGTTAATGTTTTTAAAGATTAAAATTAGTTTACGGAAGATAAATGGTTTTAATAAATTTAATTTATTTGGGAGAAAGTTGTTTTAACTAATTTAACTTATTTAAAATAAAGAAATTGAACATGTTAACTATTTTAAAGATTAAAATTAAATTACTGGAGTTAAATGGTTTTAGTTAATTTAATTGATTTGGGGTAAAATAGGTATGACCTATTAAACTTATTTAAAATAGAGAAATTGAATTAACTTAAGGGAGAGTTAATATCAAAAATTAAGGAATTAAATTCATCAAAAGTAATTTCGAAAAATCGAAACTAAAAGGGAATATTACTCTCCCATCGTTAAAATTTTTATGGGTGCTGGAGCTCGACCTTGGAATAAAATTTAGTAATGTTAAATGTAATTCCTTATTGCATCTCAAACTCCTTTTATCAACAAACTCAAAAAAATATCCCAAACTTTTGTACCTTTATGGTGTTCCTTTTTGGGCTTGTTGGGGCGGGGTGTTACACTTGGTATCAAATTTGGTTTAAACACTAGGAGATATGGGAATCTATGTTAATGTTTTGGTTTATAAAAGGGATTTATTAAATTTTCAATTAATTAACCCCACTTTATAAATGTTTCCAGAATGCGTCATTTTGAGAATGGCAATCCCTAATCTTGGCCAAAACTTGAAATTGGTTAGAAAATTAACTTGTTTCAATTTATAAAAAATCGACTTAGGTTAGTAATCTAACCCCTTTCCTTATGCAATTGCAGGATGCCAAGGGGAGTGAGAGGACGCCGAGCAGCTAGAGGCTAAGGACGTGATGCAGGTTTACCACCACCTGCATCACCACCCATGTCACTACCTGATTCACCTCATGTGGACCAACATGTTGAGGATTTTGGGCCACAAATTCTTCATACCCTTCAGGAGATGATGAGAGTGCTATAGGACTATTTACCTTCACAACCAGAGGAAGTAAGGGAAAGTGTAACACAACAGATAGTACATGGATCATAACACGAGTAGGGATATCATGCCTCTTCTTCTCAATTTATTTTTTGAGTAGTTAGAGAGATCCCGCAGTACGGGAGCACCCTTGGATAGGGGTGTGTCACAACACATGAGATACTTGGTAGGTGTCACTGCCACCATCACCAATTAGGGAACCATCTCCAGTGAGACCTTTATCACCACCTTTGGAGGTATTGGAATATCCCCATAATCATAGTTCAACACCGGTAGATGTTACCAAAGATTTACTTAGGTTGTATCCACCCAATTTTGGAGGTTCTACGGATGGTTTTGGTATAGAGGCATGGTCTCTTAGCCTAGACAATTACTTTGGCTTTAGGTATTCCAAAGAAACATCAAGGCCAAGTTAGTTATTCATCTCTTATGAGACACAATAGGCATTTAGTGGAGATCATAGGAGTAGAAGCTTCATCTCAGTTACTTGAGAGGTAGAGGAGTACTTTCAAGCATGTTATATGTCTGAGCACTTCATACAAAGGATTATCGATGAATTTCATGACCTCCGTCAGGGTTATGGTATAATAACGCAGTATGAGAGTCACTGTTTATACCTACTACAATATGTGGATTATCTCTAAGAGAAGTTATAGGTGAACCATTTTATCAAAGGTTTAAATGCAGACTTGGGAAGTGTAGTTGGCATTAAATATCTCCTCCTTCCATTACACAGGTGGTGGAGAAGGCATACTTAGCATAGGAAAACACGAGTGATGCCTAAGAGTCTAGAGATAGGAACAAGACCCGTTTTTAGGATAGGGTACATGTACAGTAGTGCACTAGACCCAAGAGTGCACCACCACCTTTTCAAGGAGTCTAGACATGCACGGTTGGGTGAAAGACCCCTGTAACCTCCTTATCAGTCTTTTTAGTGACCTAGGCCACCACATGATGTTCGGAGAGGTAAGTTTAGGCTAGGTTAGGGGCATTATAGGGATAGAGGACATGGTGGTCATCAGAGATAGTCCACTAGGACTCAACAATCAACTAGGGCAGGGTCCGTATGATCAATACAATAGAGTATGTGTGGTTATATTCCAAGAAGGGGATGTTTTGTTTGTGGAGACCCTGGTCATTATGCTCATAATTTCCCACACATTACATATTTATATAGGCCACCTGGTCCTACCTCATAGTAGATATTGGTTGATGTAGGGTGTGTTAATCGCATCTCTGCCACTGAAGATGATTTCCAGGCTGAGCAATAGGACAAAAATATCGAGGTTTCATGTATGATCAAAGGTGTTATAATTTTATTTGACTCTAGTGCTTCATTTTTTTTTTCACTTTTGGTTGTGGATTGATGTGGTTTGGTGATAGCTAAACAATACGACCGATGATAGGTAGATTTTTCCACTGGGGCCAAGCTTGTCTTGGAAACCTATATGGAGAGTTGTGTCTTAGAATTAGGGTTTTTTTCCACCAATTATGACCTCTATGTATTACCCTTAGGATCATATGACGTAGTTTTGGGTATAGAATGGATTGACACTCATCAGGACAAATTAGATTATCGACTCAAGACCATAAAGTGCAAAGATGACTTGGGTAACACGATGGTCATTTCAAAAGTTCAGAGACCTATATCCATACGTATAATCTCCACTATGCAGCTTAAGGTGTATGCATCATGGATGTCAGATGTTTTCCATCATAGTTAGTGATAAATCTGATGATACCCCGAAGAGCTTGCCACTAGATGATTACCCAATTTTGAGAGAGTTTTGACGTGTTTCCTAGAGATCTTCCTGGGATGCCACCACATTGTAAAGTAGGCTTCACCATCAACCTAGTGCCCAATGAAACTCTCATTTCCTAAGTGCCTCATTGAATGAATACACCTAAGATTCATGAGCTCAAGATTCAGTTAGAGGAGTTGTTGAAGAAGGGACTTGTTCATCCTAGTGTGTCCCATTGGGGTGCACCTATTATATTCATGAAGAAGAAGGATGTATACCTTAGTATTTGTGTGGATTTTAGACAGCTGAAGAAGGTAACAATGAAGAACTATTATCCTTTACCCAAGATTGATGACCTATTTTATTAGATGAAGGCAACCAAGGTATTCTCTAAGATTAATTTCAAATCTGGGTACCATCACTTTTGTATAACAAAGGTAGATATCCACAAGACAATGTTAATGACTTGCTACGACCACTATGCATTGATAATAGTTCCCTTTGGGTTGACTAATGCTTTAGCCATGTTCGTGATTCTCATAAACAAAGTCTTTAAGATGTTCTTGGATCGTTTTGTGTTGATCTTATTGGATGACATTTTGATCTACTCCCGCATAGTAGAGGAGCATGAGGTGCACTTGAGACATGTTTTACAGGTATTGTGTGAGCATTGAATTTTTGGGAACATGGACAAGTGTTCTTTCTTTCAAAACAAGATACAATATCTGGGGCATATTATTTCATGCGAAGGAATCTCTATGGATCCTTTGAAGAATAAGGCAATTATGGATTGGCCCACCACCACTTTGGTCATTGAGGTTAGGAGTCTCACAGTATTAGCTAGATATTATCATAGGTTTGTTTAAGAATTTTCACATATTGTGAACTCGATCACTTCTTGTAAGTGAAAATGGAAGAATTTTGTATGTTCCGAGAGGTGCAAGAATTCCTTTCAGCTGCTTAAGGAGTGCCTGAATTTCACACCTATTTTAGTAGTTCCGAATCCTCTTGGAGATTTTGTGGTTTTTACATATGCTTCTTTAGAGGGACTTGGGGTAGTTCTTGTGTAGAGTTCATGTGTCATTGCTTATGAGTCCTAAAATCTCAAGGATTATGATATTAGCTACCACACAAATGATCTTCAGCTTGCAATGGTAATACATTCCTTGCATCGTTGGAGGAATTTTCTTCTTGGGAGGCATTTTGTTTTGAGGACTAATCATAGGAGAATTCAACACATTTTCACTCAGCCTAACCTCAACGCTCGACAATTTCATTGGATGGAGTTCATATGTGGGTATGACATGGATTTATAGTATATCAAAGGGAAGGAGAATGTCATCATTGATGCTTTGAGTAGATGATGCCACGATATTTTCACCTTCACCCTTCGGTCAAATATTAGGGAAAAAAAATTTAGCACCTTCTAGGGGATATATTTCATGAGGGTGCCAGACAAAGGGTTCAATCATAGAACCCCTTGGTGGGTAGGTATGTTGGTTGTTCTTTAGAGGTAGATAGTCTTATTCGGCACCAAGCGCACATCTATGTGCCCAAAGTAGGTGACCTATAAAATTTTATTTTTTTCAAGGCTCATAGAGCTCTATATGTAACTCATCCTAGGGTAAAGAATATGCATGTTGATCTTCGAAACTTGTACTTTTGGCATGGTTTACGCAGGGATATAATTGATTTTGTTTCCAATTTCTTAGAGTGCCAACATGTGAAGGTTGAGAATTCCCATCCAATTGGTCTTTTTTATCCCCACACTTTTCTAGATTTGAAGTGAGATGTTGTTTCAATGGATTTTGTTGTTGGTCTACCTATGTCCTCCTACAATCACGATGCCATCATGGTTACAGTGAAAAATTTGACCAAAGTCACCCACTTCTCTCCCACAAAGATGACGTATAATGCATTCATAATTTCTAGAGTGTACCTTGATGACATTGTGTGACTGCATGGTATTCCAAGGATGATTAATTTTGATCGTGACCTATCTATACATTAGATTTCTGGACCACCTTTTTGATAGCACTGGGAAATCATCTCAACTCTATTTCCATGAATCACCTACAAATAGATGGTCAGAAAGAGAGGTTGAATCAGGTCTTGGAGGATACATTGAGGATTTATGTGATGGAATAACTAAGAAAATGGGAGGATTACCTTTACCTGGTTGAGTTTACATACAACAACAATTTTCACATCTCGATTGGTATGACGCTAGATGGTAGACTCTGCAGGACACCATTGAGTTGGGGGTAGGATTGAGGATAGGCTAAAACTGGGACTAACCCATTTGCAGGATATAAAGCACCAAGTTATTTTGATTAGAAAATGTCTAGAGTAGGCTTGTGTTGAGCAAACAAAAATTTTGCTCTAAGGAGAAGACACATAAAGAATACGCACGTGGGAACAAGGCACATTTGAAGGCATAGAATAATAGGAAAGGAAACACACACCATAACAGTTGGCTCTGGACCTAGGCATTTTTATGGATATAAGATATTTTTGGAGATTGCAGACAGTAAAAACATTAGGATGGAGACTTGTGCAGCACAAAAATGGTATTTTGGGAACGATCGGCTGATAGAGCCATGCATGGTTGTAGTTAATAATAAGACTACTTCTTCTAGTTAACTATAAGACATCTTTTATTAGCGCACTTGCATGTGTGCATGTTATTGTAAAGGTTCATGGATATTATCAACATGCGACCTATTTTGAGAAGTGCGTAGGAGGTGAAGGGAAAGTACCCACCCCTATAAATATGTATTTAACTATGTAGTTAGAGAGATATGTGTGTGAGAATTATTGTAGAGTTATGTAGCTGGATCTGATTCGTGCATGACCTATGGTGATACTTTATAATGGAAGAAGCTTATGTGGTTTACAGTGTTTAATGTAATGAATGATATTTTCTAGATAATGGTGTTAGACACAGCTGAAATTGGTTCATGTATAGTTAATCTTATTACAGTTGTTTAGTTCACGAATCTCTAAGATATAGATCTGAATCATGCACTGTGGAATTTTTATGTTTATTTATGGATTTGAATATGTCTTATCTTCATCACACTAACATCCTGCATAAGCAACTCTAAAGATGGGCCTGGTACACTTGCGTGCTTTGGGTTAGCACTCACCTCAGGCTGGGTGGTGTGCCAGCGTGCGTGTGTTTCATATAGTAGATTCTAGGCTACATCATTGGTTCCGTTGTCAGGACCTCTTTTTCATTTGTTTTTAGGATGTTTCACGATGAAGATGTACTAGTTGACCTTAGAAAGTGTTGAGGACCTATTTTTCTAACTATTTATGATTGTAGGTGATAGTTATTATGCACTATATTTCACATGTGAACTTTCATGCATAATGAATGAATGACCTGCCAACCTCATCCACACCCATATTTAACCCATCTGAGGTTGAATCCTTGAATTTTCCCATTGTGAAATCTCACACAATACAACTCTGGAACTCACAAATGAACTATAAAATGCCCTCGTAAAATTGTAAATCCACTATCCCACCTTAAGTTATTCCCAAAAATCCTATGGACACCAAGACCTGGTGGTATCGAACCTTGGGGAGATCCTTACATGTGTAATATTTTATATAATCAATTTTCTCAAACACATGTCATCTATTCAAGAGAGGTATATTCCCACTCATTTACACAGAGCTATGTCTAGGTTTATCGCAGTTATGCCCACCCTTGCTTCCTTACCAACATCAACATCATTTTGCGCTAGGAGGATAAAAGTGTGACACTTTTGGACATCAACATATTATTCCATATGAGATTATGAGAGATCCCCAACTTAAATTTGGTTATATAATCTATCAAAAACATCATAAAATCATGTGACATGGATTCCCCTCCCCCTCCCCTACACTATCAACAAAATCAAAACTAATTTTTTTTAATTTCCCTTATCATTGCTATATTCTTGGATTTCAGTATTTTCCAAGGTTCTTCCCTTGATCAACCAACTTCCTATTTTAGTATGCAATGCATCGAGATAAATGAGTGATGGATAAGCATTTTTTCCCACATTTGATGAAGAGGAAGACCCAGAGGGGAGAAAATTGTGTTGGAAGCTTGTAAGACAATTCTGATAGCTCTGGTGTTTTTCACAAGTTAACACACTTGATATTTGGGTAGGAATACCCATATTTGTGTGGGAAGATATGATTTCAATGTTCAAGATGAGAGTAGAATTTTAAGAGACCTAAAAGAAGAAACATAGGAAATATGGATTCTAATGATAGGAAAAACAAATAAATGATTGCAAAAGGGGATCAAGAAGAAAACCTATATTTTTCTCTTTGATTATTTTACAAAGGTAGTTGTATAGTTGAATGATGGAACATTTTTGTATTTTTCTTACTTGCACCTATAAATTGAATTTGGAGGGGGAAAGGGATTCCTACAAGTGCAAGCCATCTGCAAGGTTTTCATGGTATCAAACTATGCAACTGAGGGTTGAGCGGATGAGCTAGTGGTCCAATGGTTGGATATAAGGATTCACATCTACATTTCCTTGAAGTTTACTTATAACCCCATGTTAAGTTATCATTTTATCCATTGTGTAGAATAATTCACCATTCCATAAAGAGTAGAAAATGTGAGGAAACAAAAAAAACTATTTTAAAAGGAACACAAAATTAATTCTTATTTTTACATACATATCTAGTAAACTAAATGTTTTTTATTGAGGGGCAAAAGAGGTAAGAATGTTAGAAAATAATTTTAAAGTCAAGTGATCAATAGAGTGCACAACTTAAGATCATGGATTTTCAAAGAAGAACAACAAAAAACGGATGGAAAGAAGTGTAGAAAGGAAGCATGAATTGAAATAAGGAGGAAAAAAGATAGAAAGGAAAAGGAAGATGAAGGAAATTATGAGCTATGCCAAAAAATATAAACAAAAGGGAGATGCCTCATTATCAAAGGTATGAATTTGATATTTGTTTTAGTGAAAAGAATGTAAAGACAGAGTACATAGAGTGCACACAAACCACAGAAAAATCCAAAAAAAATTATTAAAGGAGAATTATTCAAAAGGTACTTTGCAAGCATACATAACGAGAGTCAAATAATGAATGCACACACACACACTATACATATACATATACATATACATATATTGGATGGATAATGGTGAAAACATGACTATAATTAGTTCTTGTATGATCAATCTAGTCATATTTATTACTTAATTCATGATTCCGTAAGATATAGATCTGGTTATGCACTATTGATTGGTTATGCTCTGTGGGATGTTTGTGCTTATTATGGTTCTGAATATGCTCTATCTTCAACATGTTAACATCCTACACAAGTAACTCTAAAGAGGGGCATGGTACCTTTGCATGCTTCAGGTGAGTTCTCAGCTTAGGCTGAGTGATGTGTCATCGCACCTGGGTTGTTCGAGGTGGATTCTAAACTACATCATTGGTTCCGTTGTTGGGACCTCTTTTTTAGTTGTTTTCAGGATGGTTCGAAATGAGCACTAGATTTGAGTTTGACGCATGCACGTGGGTGGAACAAAATCTATATTACTGTTTGTATGAGAGCTTCTTTGTTATGTTCCCGGTAAAATTATATGAGTGGTTGGTTTCTTATTCATCTAAATGGAATTGGAGGTATCACACACTTGTTTGGATGCAGGAAGAAATTCAAACCCTTTATGATGTTGATATGATTTGGACACATGTTGTGGATACTTGGTTCCATGGTGTTTTGAACAACTATATTCTGGAATACTCAATTTCCACTTATTCTTTCCCAGAGGTAGTTGAGTTCCAATTTTTATGTTATCCTAGGGGAACTTACTTGCAAGGCATTCCACTAGAGATCAAGATCTTGATGGTGACCCTGAACTTGGAAGAAAAATTGATGGATAGCTAAACCCCACCATGCACGGGGGTCAGAGAAGGTTTGGTGAAAGATGGTGGACCTAGTAGCGGAAAGGCAGAGAGAAGAAAGGCAACTTAAGAATAATGAGGCACATAAAAGGGAGATGGAGAAGCAACGAGATATTGCATAGCACATGGCATTGAGGAGAGAGATGGCTCGTGAAGGATTTGGAGCTCACGCAAAGGGCATGGAGCTAGAGAATATAGAACTCCCCCATTTGTGTAAGCATGATAGGGAAACCTCCTCATCTTCATAAGGGATTGCGTCAGTAGATACAACTTGAGCCATGGGCGCGCATCTGAATCTACTTGACAACCTAGCCTTTGCGTTTGGTTTTTCAGTATCTAGTACATCTAATAGTCAGAAAACTAATTTGGGTAGTAGGGAAGTAGGATTAAGTCACATAACAAGTACATCCATGGCAGGGCAAATATCTTCGTTTTTGTTTGGAGGTACTTTTTCAGGTGCATCATCAACATAGAACTTGAGCACGTAGAATTTTAGACTCACTTCTGGGAGTAATACCACCATGCAGACTGTAGGAGTTCAGTTCAGTACTACTATTAGGACACATGGAAATACATCTTATGGTCCACTTTTGGATACATGTGGAGGATCAGGGGGTATAAGTGTCTCTAGTTCTAGTGGATCTAGTGGTTCTAGAGGCAGAGGTAACACATGGGGTTGTGGATTAGGTGGACAGGGTCCACACCAACCCCAAAATATTCACATGGAGATGTCTCTCTGTATTCCAGAGTATAGGGGCATAGAAGATGTTGTTGAACATGTGCACATGTCTTAGATTCTGTGGCACGTAAAAAGGATCATAGCTTCTGAGCGCAAGGCAAGTCAATTTGTAACTACATTACAGGGATGCGCACACGGTTGGTACAAAAAGTTTTAACTTGATCAAACTTTCATAGATTATGCACCATTAAAAGATGATTTCCTTAAAGAGTTATATATGCCTGAATTTGAGCAGAAGAGTATAAGCGCGCTCAAGGATATTAAGCAGGGCGCTACTGAGAATGTCTGGGAGTATGATGCCCATTTCAAAACACTTTTTTCTAATCTTTCTTATGATATTCATGCAAGATAGCATGCACAATGGTTCATTGGAGGTCTGATCAAACCTTTTAGAAGGGAACTATCACATAAGACATACATTGATCCATGCAGAGCACTTGAAGCATCTTTTCACACTAAGGTATTTGGAAGTATAGACACTAGAGTCAGCCCATTCTTAGAAGCAAAAATTGTAGCTATGAAAAAGTAGTTGGAGAAACTATCAAAAAATTCAACACATGAGACGCACACTGGGATTTGGTGTACAGACTGTGAAGTGGAAGGGTACACCAAGGATAGTTGTCCCTGTAGGTCAGTACGTTCATTATTGCTAGACTATGAGATATGTCATCTAAACCATGACGCCAATCGTTGCCCATTATTACAATGCGCGATAAGGAAGAATGTATCTTACTATTGTAAGATTTTTCGGTCCATGACTCATGATACAGAAGACTGCAAGTTGACTGGTTAGATAGACTACAGGTTGATTGGTTAGATCCATGATGCTATAGATATTGGTGTGTGACAAATAGGAGTATTAGATAACTCTAAGGGTAAAGATGAGCACCAGGATTGGGATCACAATCAAGCGCACTATGACTAGAACGAGGGGCATTATGAAGGAGGATGTGGTAGAGGTCAAGGATATTGTGGTGGATTCGGGGGTTGAGGACATGGTGGTGGATGAGGCGAGTTTCCTCATGGAACGTGATTTACATGCGGATCTCCTGACCACTACAGGTGCGAATGTCCTCAGAATATTACTTGTTCTTTTTGTGGGAAGAGTAATAGCTATAAGGAATTCCCAAACCTATATGAGCATCTTAGCAAGCAACATAAATAGGAAAACAAGGGCGCAAGGATGGTTAGAATACAACACGCTATGAAAAATTAGTGGATGCCAAAGTTGTCACCAAAACCTGAGGTATTACCTGTGAAAATTACTACACACATTGAAGCTACACGCACCAGAGAAGCATTACAGCAAAATCCTACCATCACCAAGGAGGACATTTTGCATGCAAGGGATCTGGATCTTGCACACCAAAAGAAGTTTTATCAGGAGACCATGGAGGTACTCCAAAATCTTCAAGGTGAAATACATTGTTTAAAGGAGCAATCACGAAAGATGGAACAGAAGAAGGCAAAAGAGTTGGTCCAGTCGGATATTGATGACTTGAAGGAGGTATGAAAAATGTTGCGCCAGGAGAGTATCATTCCATTACTAGGAAATTGGTTAAAGGGAAACACTCCAAGAGCAGGTATTGAGAATGGACATCAGATCCTGTATGCAAATCTTCCCCCTCATAGCTTAGATTACGACGAGGAGATCACTCTGAATGTTTTTGTGGATGGATGGCTCTTGAGTAATATATTGATTGACATAGGTGCGTAGGTAAATGAGCTTACTTTAGATGCATGGGTATAGATAGGGAGACCTCCATTGCAACCCTCTTCTAATGTATTATTTATGGCTAATCAAACTAAGGCCACTCTAATCGGAGTTTTAAAAGATGCATCCATTACTATATAAGGGGCCAAGTTCATTAGGGACTTTGAGGTTTTAGCACTTGCAAAAGAAAATAGTTTCCCAGCTATGCTTGGGTGCCCTTGGTGCTATGAAAATAATGTTGATCTATGGTTCAACAAGGGATATATAAGTTTTGAGAATGAGGAAGAAAGAGTTATTATCCCTTTAATAGATAAGAAATATGTGCCTTATGTTGAGTGTTTGAGTGAGGAAGATCTGAATAGAATTTATGTACACACCATTCGGGACCCAGAAGTACTCGAGTCATCTAAGGAAGGAATCCTCCAATGGGAAGATGCACAATATATTAGTGATACCACAAGTATTTCTTGTGATAATTGGGCTCATGGCACTTATGAGATGGTTGGGCGCAAAGTAAGGAGCACATTTGCGTGGAGAAGCAAACCTTGTTGTATTAGGAGGATAGGTAACAACTTTGTACCTTGGTACACTGGAGAATGAGAACTTACAATATTCTTGCACGCAATGGAGGAAAAGTGGAAAAACCAAGTTGAAAGAATAAATATGTTATCATATACCCTATGCGGGACAACAACACACTAGTCGGTGGCTCACAAGGATAATCTTGTAGAATGGAATGAAGCCAAGAACGCTCTCACAACTCAGTTTTTCAGGAACAATGCACATACTCAAATATGCACATATCATGGTAATCAACTTGTTCAACACCACGTTCAGCAGTGTGAGAGGCTCTATACAAAGGGGTAGGAAGATTTATCACCTTCGCTATGGGTGCAAAATTTTATTCCACTTTACAAGGTTGCATACTCACTTGGTATGTATATGTGGAGCTACATAAAGAGACTAAAAATTGACAGGATTTTATTGCATGAATGGTCTAGAAATTTTACTACTTCTCTACTAAACCTCCAGTGGAAAAGGCATTAAGTGTCATAAAGTGTTTAACTATGGGAGATAGTGTAAAGGCGAAAGAACTCATTCAAGAGTTATTTTATGAGACAAACTTAGGAGCGTGCTTTGATGAAGAAGAAGATATAGATACCACGCTACTTAAGCACACTTGCGTTGAGAAAGAAAAAAGAAAGATGGTCTATATAGTAGATTATGAAGAAGTAGAAGATCTGGATATAGATCATTCAATGGGTACACACGAGGTATTAGATAGTGTGGATAAAACCGCGTGTGCCTATCATCAACCCATGAAGACCAAGAAAGAAAACATTGGCACGGATGTTGAGCCTAAGGAGGAAACAATTGGGGATTACTGGATTGATTCTGAAGTAGCAAAAATCATTGAGTTACTACGTGATTTTTAGGACTTATTTCCTTGGGGCTACCATGAATTGAAAGGATTACATGAATCATTGGGAGAGATGAAGATTAAGCTTAAGGAAGGTGCACTTCCGGTCATGAAAATACCCTATAGAATGAACCCTAACTTGCACATAAAAGTTAAGGAAGAAATTGAAAAGATGTTGAAATCTGGCATCATCAAGCCCTTAGAAGAACTAGAGCGGGTTAGCCCCATGGTCATCAATATAAAGATAACGGTCGGATTAGGATTTGTGTGGATTACAAGGAATTGAATCTTGCATGTGTGATTGATCCCTTTCCTACACCTTTCACAGAGGAAATATTAGAAGGCATTGCAGGGTGTGAAATCTATTCTTGTATAGATGGATTCTATGGGTATCATCATGTCGGGATTGCATAGGAGGATCAAGAGAAAACTACTTTCACCCCTGAATGGGGAAGTTTTGCATATACTGTGATTCCCTTTGGTTTAAAAAATGTGCCTATTTTATTTTCGTGCATAGTTTTTCAAGCATTCCAGGATTTTATTCACAACTTCTTACAGGTTTACTTGTATGATTGGACAGTGTATGGACTTGTTAAGGATCATTGTGATAATTTACACTTAATTTTTTAGAGATGTCAAAAATTAAACATCTCTTTAAACATCAAGAAGTGTGTGTTTGCTACACCTTTTGGCACTTTGTTAGGGCATATCATCTGCAAGGAAGGTTTGTTAGTGGATCCAACTAAGGTTGTCGTTATTGTAGGCTTGGAAGAGATGACCAATCAGAGTGAGGTGCGCGGATTCTTGGGTCACATGGGGTATTATAGGAAATTTATTAAAGGGTATGCTAGGATTTCCATAACCTTGGAAGAGTTACTAAAGGGAAAAGGGAAATTCTATCGGGGAGAACTGCAGCAGTGCACATTTGAGGCATTGAAGGAGAGACTTACTACAACGCCTAGTATGCATTTTCCCTCATGGAACCAACTGTTTCATTTACATGTGGATGCCTTTGACATGACCATTATCATAGTGTTAGCTCAGCCTGAAGAAGGAATTATAGATCATCCTATCTATTTTGCTAGTAGAAAGTTGACTCCTGCAGAGCAGAATTATACAACTATTGAGTGCAAATCCTTATCAATGATCTACACACTACATAAATTCAGACAATACCTACTAGCAACACCATTTATATTTAATACCTATCACATGGCATTGAAATACTTGGTAAAGAATCCCATTTTACTGGGGCACATATGTCGATGGGTGTTCTTAGTCCAAGAATTTTATTTGACAGTTATGGTAAAACCAGGTAAAAGTAATTCTGGCCTAGACCATTTATCAAGAATTCAGTCCGGGGAGGATGCGCAAACAATTGCATATGCAATGCCAGATGCACAACTGTATAGGTTACAATGTGCACCTTCAGAATTGGATGATATTTTTGTATTTTTACGTACAGGTATGACACTAGAAGGAATGAAATCCTTAGAGAAGAAACAACTTGCAATTCATGCGGCACCTTTTATGTTGATCAGTGGTGACCTATACAAGTTAGACCAAATGAAGTATTGCACCAGTGTGTACTAGAGCACAAGCACATGAATATCATGGAAGAGGCTCATGGTGGTATTGCAGGTGGGCACTATGTAGGTGACGCCACTGCGCACAATATTCTACTTGATGGATTATGGTGGTAAACCTAGGAAAAGAGATGAAATTCCTTTAAGACCTATTCCTAGTACAGATCCATTTGAGAAATGGGCTATAGACTTTGTGGGTATTATTTTACTAGCCGCATGTAGAACTGGATCATGCTACATCATCACTTGCATAGATTATCTTACAAGGTGGGTAGAAGAAACACCTACCAAGGATTGTACACCAGCTACAACAACTAGGTTCTTATGGGAAAATTTTCTTACGTGGTATGGATAACCACTGAACTTGACACGTGATAGGGGTACACATTTTTTTAATGAGACAATCAAGATACTGTTGGATGAATTTATGATTGCACATCACAATACTACACCCTATAATCCCCTGGAAAATGGGACTGTTGAGGCCTTCAACAAGATTTTGAGCCATACATTTACAAATATTTATGATGTTGGAAGGAAAGATTGGGATAATAAATTTTCTGTCGTGTTTTGGGCGTATAGAACAACTACAAGAGGTTGAACAAGGCCATACCCTTTCAATTGGTGTTTGGAACAGAAGTAGTTCTTCCTATGGAATTCATCTTACCTTCTTTACGTATTGCGCATGCTGGAGGTCTAGCCAATGAGAAAACATTAGAAGAAACAATTGATAAATTGATACGGTTGGATGAGAGGCACACCATAGCACGTTGGATTCATAAACAGGAAAAGGCCAGGAAAAAGGCATGGCATGACAGACACATCAAGGAAAAAAAGCTTGAGATGGTACAGATGGTGCTTATTTATGATTCTAAGTTTCTGCGCCATCTAGGAAATCTTAAAGTGCATTGGTTGGGACCGTATGTTATCACTCATACACTTGAATCAGACGCTTTCTAGATAGAGACGCTTGATGGAATACGATTACTTCAACGGGAGTAGGATGAAGCCCTACTATAAATAAGTCTTCTTGGTGTTTGTAATAAGGAAATATTGTCAATTATAATAGGTTTTCCTTTCTATATTTCCTTTAGTGTATTTCCTTCTTTGTCATTATGCTTTTTCAATTTAGTTTGGTGTTTTGTGTAATAAGTTTGTTTGCGCATTGGAAGCTAATTACCATCTGAAGTATTTTCATGTGCAAAGGACTGCACATACCATTGATGTGGGGTGGTTATGCACAATTGGGTACACATGAGAAAAAATGGTTACAGGAGCTAGTTCAGTTTAGAAAGGAGTTGTTAAAAAGGATATTGCTTCTAAAAGATTACCATAGATTGAGATAAATGAAGGAACAGTATAACACAAGGTAAGCAGCGGCCGTGGAAACTACCAAGGGAAGGCGTAGTGGTGAGGTACTTGGGTGTATGGAAGAATGTTGAAGAGAATTTTGTAGCCAGAAGGAAGGAAGGCGCACTATAAGGTTATAGCTGGGGTGCGAAGATGTACCGCGTGGAGATTGTGAAAATGGTCAATTAATGAGAGGATTTTTGCTAGGTGAAGGAGCTATAAATGCACTAAAATTTTGAAAATCTATATAAATACGTGATGCGGGTTCATTTTGATCATAATTGTTTGAGCGAGTTAAGTACGAACGAGCTGAGCAAATCGTTTTGAGGTGCATAGTTTTGTGAAACTAGATGTGGAGAGTAGACTATTGCACAAAAGAGGCTTGCATCCCCATTGGTGAAGGGTTTGAGTGAATCAGAAGTGTTGAGAAGGAGCTAGGGAATGTGGTTTAAAGCTAGGACACACAGATTCAAGCTAGGGTTTGAGTTTACTCATTACAGACGAAAAAGGTGGGATTTTTACAATGGCACTGAAGAAAGCACTTGCAACAAGCACGAAAGGAAAGAAGAAGGTAGAAGTTGAATTTTAAATTTCTCCCAAGAGTAATTTTTCAAAGATGCAATACCCAGAAGGTGTAATAGTTAGACAAGAGTGGGATTCCCACATCTGCAGATGTAAAATAAGTGACTACAACCACCATACCATGAAAAATAAGGGATATTTGGACACTTTGCTGAATAAAAAGACCAACAAGTGCATGGTGGAGGATATGCCAGTGTATGACGACGCTGGGGAAAAATTACTGAAGCAGGTAGGATTTTATCAGTTGTATGAGCTCCCATATTTTAGAAAATATGAACCATTACACCAATGGCTTATGAGCCAAGTCCATGAGTAATTCTTTTATTTCTCTGGATGAAGGGTTAGGATCACAGTGGCCCTGGTTTCAACACTAACAGGATTGAAGGGCACACAGGTAGACCTTGTTAGTGATCTGTCCGATAAAGCAATGGTCATAGAAACAAGAAAGGAATTGGGGTATACCAAGGGTCTGTGCAAAATGGACATAGATAAACTGAAGAAGTTTCCTATAGTGCAGGAAGTTGCGCATCTTCTCACCAAGCTGAATGACTAAGAGAGATGGTTGCAGGTAAACACCATATGGCTTCATATTGCAAATAAAATGTCTCAGGGAGTAGTATACAATTTAGCAGGCTATATTACAGACACCATTGTTGAGGAAGTGTGCACAGGAGAAAAGATAAGTTTTGGCACTATCCTAATTTCTCTTGTATTTTTAGAAATTGGAGTGCCTGATGGGCCAAATAACAAGATCTGGGAGTACCCCTTGGAACAGAAGTCCCTCGTGGAGAGATTTAAACATTTATATCATTTCTTCAGACCAGAAATACTCTTTGTGATATGACTTATTAGTATATGGGGATGTTTTGTGTAGTCATATCTTAGTAGGTTGATGCATTTTCCTTGCTATTATTTATGAAAACTATTTATCCCATGAACCTCCTACTAACTACCTTTATGAGATCAAATGTGATGATGTGTGCAGGGAATAATGGAAGTTACTGGTGGATAAGAAGCCCGAGTTCGAAGCATGCAGCTGAAGATTGTTTCCATCGAATTGACCTATTAGCTTGGGCTTGACTCTAACAGCCCGTAGGAATCTATGAGTTTTTAATTGATATTTGATGGACAGTGTTTTATGCCCACCTGATATGGTGAGATCTTGTAACCAACATTATCTATATGAAGACTTTGTCTTCAGAACTTGAGTACCACTTTTTGATTATCGAAGAAGATTATCTGCATACTGTTCTAGATTTTTTTTTGATATGTTATGAACTCATTTCGAAGTTAATGAAAGCTACAGAATTTTGAGAATAAGAATTTGTTGATCACTCTATCCCGAGGAAGAGCAAGGGCCCACTCAACCGAGGAGATACGAGGTTACTTTGAGTTTTACATGCATACAGTCCTTCGATTAGTTTTACTACAATTGTCATTTGATGAGTTTTACATGCATGCTTTGATTAACTATCTCTGACTTTCTCCATTATCACTTTCACTTAGAGTAGATGCTTTTGTTATGCAAATCTAGTTCATGAATAGTCTTTCTTTCTGCTGAAAATTCCAGTTATTCAGTTATGGTTTAATTTGTTAAGAATAAGTGTGTGCGTATTTTACTTTACAGTAGAAGATTAGTTGCTAAAATTCCTTTCATTGCACATAGTTGAATTCTGTAGATTTGTATTTAATTTCCGTAGATTTTAACTGCACTTCCGTAGAATAGTCATTAAAACTAAGCAACCCCCCAACAAACTCAACGTATAACTGGTTCTCCTAGACTCCATTGCATATTGCCTTGGACACAACCCTGGTTTAGAATGACACTGACAAATATTATGTCAGTTAAATGATTGGAAGAATACAATGACCCATCATTTTTGGCACCATTTCCGGGGACTACATAACCATAAGCTCCATTATTTTATTCCATATGCTATGGGTGTTAATAGAGTTCATATAGGAAACCAGTAGTTCTCTCGGACCTCGATTTAAACCAACCAACCTAGATGCATAGGTCACGAGATAACCAAGGGAGATTTATAGCATGCAATATTCAACAAATCTCTTTAGACACTTCACAAGAGAGAAACACTGAGAGTGATACAGATTCCAATTCCACGCCTAGAACCTTTTCTGAGCATTATGTATCCTCTTCACATCATTCTGCAATGGGGGATCTTGGGAATGCTGAAGAACAACCTTTAGGATGAACATTTACATACCCCATTGTCCTCGATGTAGATGAGGATGCACCCATGAAAAACATCTCACCATCCATCCTCCCCCTCTTTCGAGGAATGACCAAAGAAGACCCTGATCAGTTTCTATTTGAATTTAAAATCCTGTGCCAGACATATGATTACCAAACTGACAATCAAAAACTCAAATTATTTCCCTCCACTCTCAAATATTCTACTATGAGATGGTTTATGGGGTTACCATCTAACTCCATTAATTCCTAGGAAGCCATGGAAACAACCTTCCTAGATAAATACCAAGACTATTGTAGAGGAAGGGATAGGAAGGAGGAGTTCTTCCAAATATGGAAAAAGGAAGATGAGAATCTAGAGGATTATCTAGATAGATTCCTCTTTCTCCATAAACGCAGTGGGTATGAGTTACATGCAGACATCACTAAAATAGTCTTTCTGAAAGGACTGGATGAGGAAACCAAGGATTCTCTCCATCTCATGGGAGGTGGAGATGTGCATAAGCTTACCATGGAACAAATTACTGAGCTATGTAGAAGATATTCTAGAACACGTGGAGGAATAAGAAGGAAACAAACATCCAAGTCTTTGGGTACCTCTGAACTTCTAGAAGAAATGGCCAACATGAAAAAAACATTCTGCTGCAATTAACATCCACCATAGATGGACTCAAGGCAAAATCCACCCTTGCTAAAGAACCATTGGACATGTATTGCCCTAAATGTCAGAAGAGACACCCCTTGAGAGAATGTCCTTTGGATGTCATAGATATGTGCTTAATCTGCGAAGTTACTGACCATGACACTAAACATTGCACACTTCTACCACAATTGAAGGGAGGTTTGAATGCCATCTCTCAAACAAGTGCTGAATTAAATTTTGTCCAAAGACCAAACAATCAGGGTGGGTTCCCATCTAGACCAACTCAGAATCCCTGGAGAATGCCATGGCCAAATCAGGCCTCTCAGTCTTCTTGGGGACAACCTGAGTGGGAAAACTCAAACTAGATGACTTATCCATATCCACCACCTTGGAAAAATCCCTACACTCAACCAGGTTGGGCTCCACCACCCATAGCCAATCCTTGGCACAATCAGCAGTGGGGTCCTCAACAAAATTTTAGCCAAAATCAGTCCTGGGCACCACCACAAAATAGTAATCAACAACGCAGGTTCCAGCAGCCACAACAAGCTTTAATGCCTCCACCTCAAGCCTACCAAAATCAAGGACAAGAAACACAAACACAAATTCTGGCTCAGCCAGTATCCAATCCTAAAAATCAACAGATGGCTTCGATTGATGACACAGATGTAGGTAACACCATGCAGGTTAACACTATTGGTAATTTACGATTACGATCTGGCAAAATATTGAACCCTCCTGTTGTTATCACAGAACTACCTGATGATGCCGATAAGGAAGAAAAACTTGAGGGTAACACTAGTTCTTCACCAATGCCAGATAAACAGGATGATCAAATACCCAAACAGACTACAACCCCTTTTCCTGAGTGATTACAGGACACTCAGATTGTAGATGAAACAAAACTAGTTCAGGAATTGAAAAAAGTACATATTGAGGTTCCACTACTACGTGCAATAAGGGACATCCCTGAACTAAACCAAACCATTAGAAATGAATGTATAAAGACACCATGAAGAAAAAAGAAATACCCAAAGACTGTCAGAGTCGAAGGGAATTTGGCTGATTTAGTTGCTGGCACCCTCATCTCACCAAAATATGGGGATCCTGGGAGCCCTGTCATTACTATTTGTATAAACAACTAGTCAATATCTAATGTTTTGGTGGATCTTGGTGCTACTATTAATGTCATCACAACAGAAATGTTTAACCTACTATCCTTGATAGGACTTCAACCAACCAACACTGTTCTGCAGTTAGCAGATCAATCCATTGCTGTACCTGATGGTGTGGTTGAAGATATAATGGTCACTGTTGAATCATGGGAGTACCCAGTTGATTTCATGGTTTTACAGCCTAAAGCTTGGAAGTTGGGATATCCAGTCATCTTAGGAAGACCTTGGCTGGCTACGGTTACTACTTACATTGACTGTAGGTCAGGCAACATGACAATTCTAAATGGGCAAAAATCTAAACACATTTCATTATATCCTCCTGCCCAGCCTTATATGAACAATTGTGACCAGGTATGGGTGGATTCTTTGGATGCTAACTCTTTGAATTCTTCTTTTCTAGCCACTATTGCAGTACACAATCATATGATGGAAGCTGCAAAGTCATATGCTGCTGACTGATTCTAAGGACTCTGCAACTACGGAAATCAGCACTACTTCTACAGAATTCAGAATATCGGCAGAAGACTCTAATTACCTCTGCTGAGTCTGGTAGGAAACTCTATGCTTATAATTCTGAACATTTAGTTCCTGATTTCTATTGTCCTTTAACTAAGGTTCTGTCTTTTGATAACATATCCATCCTACACATGCTTCAACCCCATGTTTTCCCATTGAATTCTTTTATCACTAGTACAGAGCTTGCTCTTGCGAATGATACTAAGCAGGTGCTTGTCAGTATGGGTAGAGAGCTGACTATAGGAAGCGACTTGGAGGTCAATCAAGAAGCTAGGGTGCTTGAGGTTCTGAAGAAACATTCTCATGATTTTTCTTGGGATTACACTGATATGAAAGGAATTCATCCTAGCATCTGTACACATCATATTTACACCGATGACGTCAAACCTATAAGGCAGCCGCAATGAAGAATCAATCCAGCATTGAGAGACATAGTCAAAACTGAGATTGAAAAGCTCCTAAAGGTAGGTTTCATCTATCCTATATCTGATAGTCAGTGGGTTTCCCCATTAGTTATTGTTCCCAAGAAGAATGGTAAGTGGTGAATATGTGTTGATTACAGGGAACTTAACAAAGCCACCAAGAAAGATTATTTTCCCCTGCCTTTCATTGACCAAGTCCTAGACAATTTGGCTGGTAAGAAATATTTCTCTTTCTTGGATGGGTTTAGTGGGTATAATAAAATTAGTATTGCCCCTGCTGATCAGGATAAGACTACTTTTACGTGCCCTTGGGGTACATTCACTTACAGAGTCTTACCTTTTGGGCTTTGTAATGCCCCTGCCACATTTCAGCGGGCAGTCTTGGCCATTTTTGCAGATCTTGCTAACGACTGTGTTGAGGTTTACATGGATGATTTCACTATCCATGGATCCACTTTTGAAGAATATTTGAATAATCTTGAGAAAGTACTCAGTCGATGTGAACAACACCAACTATCTCTGAGTCATGAAAAATGTCTAATGATGGTTGATCAAGGAATTGTCTTAGGTCACCATGTTTCAGCCCAAGGTATAAAGGTGGATCCCAAAAAGATATCAGTCATCACCCAATTACCTATACCAGCTAATCAGACTGACATCAAAAGTTTCCTTGGCCATGTAGGTTATTACTGCCGATTCATAAAATATTTTAGCAAAATTGCTGCCCCAATGTTTTCATTGCTAACCAAAGATTGTGTTTTTGAATGGTCTTCTCAGTGTCAACAGGCATTTGATTCTATCAAAGAAAAGATGACAACAGCCCCTGTCTTACATGGCCTTAACTGGGGACAACCTTTCCATATCCACACTGATGCTTCTAATACAACCATGGGTGCTGTCCTTGGACAAAAAGACTCAGAAGATCATATGTATGTAATTTATTTTATCAGCAAAAATCTGACTCCTACGGAAAAGAATTACACTACTACGGAAAAAGAGTTTTTGGCTGTGGTATATGCTTTGAATAAATTTCATCATTACATCACTGGATATAAAATTTTTGTTTACACTGACCACTCTGCCATTCGATATTTGATGAACAAACCAGTGGTTGGCGGAAGGCTCATTCACTGGTTACTCTTGTTGCAAGAATTCAATCTCACTATTATAGATAAGCCTGGGAAATCTAATGTTGTTGCTGACTTTCTTTCCAGAATAAATGTTTCAGGTGATGACGAAGCAGTCCAAGACCAATTTCCTGATGAACACTTGTTTTCTATCTCCACTAAGACTCCCTGGTTCGCTGATCTCACAAATTATTTAACAACAGGGAAGTTTCCTGCCTATTTTACTCATAAGGAAAGAAGGTGATTGGTTAGAAATAGTGCAACATATAAATGGTGTAACGGATTCTTATTTAAATGTTGTCCTGACATGGTTCTTCGCAGGTGTGTTCGAGAGGATGAGGTACATGACATACTGCGAGCATGTCATGATGAGCCAGGAGGTGGACATTATTCAGTGAAATGAACAATTCACAAGATCCTTGGAGCAGGGTACTATTGGCCTTCCCTCCATAAGACTGTCAAAAAGTATGTGTGGCAGTGTGATGCATGCCAACGAATGGGAAAACCTACACTTTCTACGGAAATGCCTCTGAACCCTCAGTTGGTTCTAGGACCATTTGAGAAATGGGGTATTGATTTTGTTGGACCATTTGATCCTCCATCTTTCGGGAAGGAGTATCTCTTGGTATGCACGGACTATGTCACCAAATGGGCTGAAGTTCAAGCATTGGCATCTACCAATGAAGATGTTGTTGCTGATTTTCTCTACAACTAGATATTGCTGTGATTTGGAGCACCAAGGGCCATTGTATCTGATCAAGGTCCTCAATTTGTTTCAAATATGATTGAAGCTTTCTTAGGAATCTATAGAATCAGGCACCGGAAATCATCACCATATCACCCCCAATCCAATGGGCAAGTGGAGGTAACCAATCGAGAGCTCGAGAATATTCTAACTAAGGTGGTCAATGCCGATAGAAAGAATTGGGTACCAAAGCTTCCTGAGGCCGTCTGGGCCTACAACACGACCTGGAAAACAACTACTGGTTTCTCTCCCTATGAGCTGGTCTTTGGGAAGAAGCCACTGTTACCTGTTGAGTTCGAGTTGTGCACCTGGACGAACAACGTTGGAAGTTGGGATCGATTTGGATGAAGCACAGCGTGAATGAGTGTTGCAGTTGAATGAATTAGATGAAATGCGGATGGAGGCACAGTAGCAGACTGAAATTCTACAGCATCAATGGAAAACTTGGCATGATGCTCACATCAAAAAAAGGATATTTCATGAAGGACAGTGGGTTTTACTCTTTGATTCCCGCTATCAGCAGTTTAAAGGAAAGTTACGTACACATTGGTTAGGTCCCTATCAGGTAAATCAAGTGTTTGATAATGGCTCTGTTTGATTGATACTGATTGATGGAGACAAATGGACTCTTCTGGTAAATGGGCATAGGCTCCGAGTTTATCACCAACCGCTGGATAAGAAGACTTTCACCGATGACATTCTGTTACGAATAGACATGCATGCTGAGGAGGCTCTTTACCTCTCACGCATGGAGTAATCAATCTTTTGCAAAATTCAATAAAGGAAGATGGTCCTTCATTCGATCTTCTTCCTTAGTTAGCAGTTTTTATTGTAATTTCCAATAAATGCAGGAATTTTCATTATTTCTACTACCGCTAATCATGTTTCATCCCAAATTGCAGGGCGTAGGAATCTACGGATATCGGCTGACTAAATGTGGCATGGGTAAGTGCATTTAACTTGCTAATGATATTTCTATGCGAAACATTTCCCCATGTAGTCATTTGTCATTATGATGCCATCATGAAATGATTGCTATGATCATTCTGGATCTCTTCCAAATCTAGCTCTATGAATGATGGACATAAAAGGAGTAATGGCTCATAAATCTCCACATGCTTTGATGTGTCACACTCTCCAATGTCAGGACAGATGGTGCTTGCTCCTCAACCATGGGATATGTGCCGCCGCAAAAATCTTAATCTCACATGGGTGGCCGGTCTCATCACTATTTTTTCACCGTCACCTTCGCTTGATGTTGCGCTACCCAAGGAATATGGTGTCATTTGAAATTTAATGCTCTGCAACTGCTTCTTCCCATTGTGGTATGCACATCAATCACGACTAGTTTTATCAAACACTAGACGGGAAGTGGAAGAAACGCTCTGCTCTGGTTTTTCTGCTACCATGTATTTCTCACTTTTTGGCTCAGCATGGGACCGCGAAAGACATCAGAACCTGCTTCACCTGACGCCTTGCTCCGAAATGCCACCCTTTCATAGGTATTTCATGATTTCAGATGGTTAGATTTCATTTGGCAATTTGAAGGTTTTGATGAGAGCATTGTGGAAGAGTTCTTGAACAATTTTGAGTCCACATGCTCACAAGTTGGTGGATGAAGAGTTGAAATTACCAGTCAGGTCATTTCTGACCTGTCTGGCCTGCCAAACTTCAGTTTAAAGGTTATGACGAATGCCCCTTTGCAAATTCTAATTGCTCAGTTCCACGATGAAGGAGAGGCACTCCCAGAGGTCATCCTGACTCCATTGGGTGTCTAGAAGGGTGTTAAGCAGAAAAGTTTTCCTGGAATCTAGGGTGAGATTGCTAAATGGGTCAACAGGTATTTTATATGCGATGGCCAGGCCTCTATTCTGGGTGGTGATGCGCTCAAAATGCTCATTCACCTTAAAAAGGGACATGTCAACAGGCCCTTCGGGTAAATTTGCTAGAGTACCTCACAGACTCCATCATTAAGGTATGCCAGAAACACCGGTCCAGTGGGGGAAAGTCTATGATTAAGCACCCAGGGTTGATTCATCTGTTGTGTTCACACCAATTTTTCTTTTGACCAAAGTGGAGGCTCGAGGGACGTGTTGGTGGCGAAGGGTCTAGGCCTAAGCAATTAAAATCTGGTCTCTCTTCTGCACCTTGGTCTACCCTTGCATCGGGCCCTTCACATAGTCAAGTAGAGGCAGCTGATGTTCCTGAGCACGCCGACATAGTTGGTACTCCTGAGGGACCATCCCCATCCATTTCTAATTCAAAAGGCAAGTGTCCCATGGCCCCATCTTCCTCCATGCAACTACGGTCCCGGTAGCTTAGCTCATTTTTGCAGACAGGTGGTTTCCAATCGGAGTCCTTGCCTGATGACACCGCCCACATTCGGGAGGAACTGCATACGGAGGATGACCCAGCCGCTCCATCATCTGTTGTTCTATCATCTACGGAAATTCACACTGTAACTCTGGAAATGCTTGACACCCAAGTGGCACCTTCTCACAACTATCTGGAGGAGATCACACTGCTAAAATCTCAGTTACAAGGTATGGAAGAATCCACCCTTTTATTACAAGCTGAATTTACACAAAAGACAGTAGAAAAAGTTCGGGAGATTGCTGCCCTGCAGCTTGAAGTGAGTTGTCTAAAGTGACAACGTGATAAGAGTCTTACCCTCTTGAATAATTTCCAATAGTTGTCCCTTCAGGAAAGGGAATTGCGGAAATAAAATCAAAAATTAAAAAAAGAAAAAGAATCTCTGGAAGAGGAAAAATGAAAAGTAACATCTATCTTAGACTTTGTCTGTCCTTTAGCCATCAAACTACTGTCCTGTAGGAAACCCTCCTCAGTCTACAACATGTATGTCCAAGAACAATTTTATTCTTGGTAGTTATTTCAATTGTGTTCTCAAGCCCCTCACGAAATTCCCGATGGCCCTAGTTTTTTATCAGTCTACAAGAATAACACTCCAGAAATTCAAAATTTTCTCTGTGAATTTTATCTACATAACATGATAGTGACCAATGTCCCTGATTTCTTGATCAACCTATTTGTGGGTGATTTTCAAATTAAATCCTTTCAGTCTGTATTGTGGAATCAGATAATTTGGAGGCAGCAAATAGATAGTTTCAATAACACTGCTCAGTCCATCAGATTTTACATTCACCCAACTCATCATACAGATGTCACCCTGTAGAAAAACTTTAGATCATTGTACTATCAGGCAGGGGTTGGGGTGAATACTTCTCAGATTTTGCTTCAGTGTATTATTGATTTTGAAAATTATAGTCAGGAGAATTTTGGGGCTGCTTGGAAAGCTTGTGATAGGAGATGGGATACTTTAAGCCTACCTTTAAAATGTAGGGAGGTCCTCTCTCCCCAGAATTTGAGCTGGAGCATGCGCAGGGGTGATGCCCTCATCACCATTATCAAAAAAACTACAAAGAAAACTAGCCAACAATACACTGATGAATGGGTAGGCCTCCAAGTGTGGCCACCACTCCTCTTGAGCCCTCTCACGACTTGGCAGAACAATGCAGCACAGTCCCATGATAGTTTCACTACCTGGGTGGAAATGACCTCCAATACTCAGGGCTGCAAGAATACCACAAAGCAATACACTGATCAATTCGAGGAGTATGACATGGCTGACCAACTTGGAAGGAGAGTAGGGTGCAGATGAGTTGCATTGGGACATGCAATAGGTAAAGTCAGGGGGAAAATGATGAGTGCATTGTTTGGCTCATTTATATCATTTCTTCAGACCGGAAATACTCTTTGTGATATGACTTATTAGTATATGGGGATGTTTTGTGTAGTCATGTCTTAGTAGGTTGATGCATTTTCCTTGCTATTATTTATGAAAACCATTTATCCCATGAACCTCCTACTAACTGCCTTTATGAGATCAAATGTGATGATGTGTGTAGGGAATAATGGAAGTTACTGGTGGATAAGAAGCCCGAGTTCGAAGCATGTGGCTGAAGACTGTTTCCATCGAATTGACCTATTAGCTTGGGCTTGACTCTAACGGCCTGTAGGAATCTATGAGTTTTTAATTGATATTTGATGGACAATGTTTTATGCCGCCTGATATGGTGGATCTTGTAACCAACATTATCTATATGAAGACTTTGTCTTCAGAACTTGAGTACCACTTTTTTTTATTATCGAAGAAGATTATCTGCATACTGTTCTGGATTTGTTTTTTTGATATGTTATGAACTCATTTCAAAGTTAATGAAAGCTATGACATTTTGAGAATCAGAAGTTGTTGAATACTCTATCCCGAGGAAGAGCAAGGGCCCACTCGACCAAGGAGATACGAGGTTACTTTGAGTTTTACATGCATACAGTCCTTCGATTAGTTTTACTGCAATTATCATTTGATGAGTTTTTGCATGCATGCTTTGATTAACTATCTCTGCTTTCTCCATTACCACTTTCACTTAGAGTAGATGCTTTTGTTATGCAAATCTAGTTCATGAATAGTCTTGCTTTCTGCTAAAAATTCCAGTTATTCAGTTGTGATTTAATTTGTTAAGAATAAGTGTGTGCGTATTTTACTTTACAGTAGAAGATTAGTTGCTAAAAATCCTTTCATTGCAAATAGTTGAATTCTGTAGACTTGTATTTAATTTCTGTAGATTTTAACTGCACTTCCGTAGAATAGTCACTAAAACTAAGCAACCCCCCAACAGACTCAACGTATAACTGGTTCTCCTAGACTCCATTGCATATTGCCTAGGACACAACCCTGGTTTAGAATGACACTGACAAAGATTATGTCAGTTAAATGATTGGAAGAATACAACGACCGAGGCAGCCCACAGATAGAGTGGAGACTGAGCATGCGGATACTCCACCTGAGGTGCAAGAAGGAGATGAGGACTTGGACATGGAAGCATTCCATGAAGAGCCTCTCTTTAAGAGGGTGTTTAGAATAACAAGGATCCAATGTGTGGGAATTCCATGACTCTCCCCTCAGAAAGAGGCAACTAAGAAGAGAATGAGAAGTAAAGCTAAATGAGGAGGTGGAGGAGTCTGCAGAGAGCGCGCCCAGGACCCCAGTGTAGCCAGAAGATATGGAGGAGCCCAGAGATGTGGATATGAAAGATGAAGAGGAAGGGGTAAATGATACAGAATAATTAGAACATGAGCAACCTCACGCACATGATACTACTCAGGATGTCAAAGGGCCAACTCTAAACCTTGGCACTTAGGTTCCTAAGGGGCCAAGAATAAGGAGAACAAGTGGGGAATACATTGTGCCGAGTATGGGCTATTCTAAGGACAAAAATAAAATTGTTCGCACCCATTTTCAAAGTACAGTGGACCTGAAGGAGTTATATGGGTGGGAGTTGATGGACCCAGACATGGCCACTATGCATGCAAGGAAACATTTGTCCTGGTCCATGCAGACTCACATAGACGAGCCAAATTTTGATGTATGTGAGGAGTCTTGTGTGTCAAGAAGAGTGAATAAGGCACCTCAGAAGAGGCACATGACTATAAATCCCACTCTCATGTCTGATAAGCAGGTGAAAAATGCCTTGGTTAAGGTATCTACAGAGGTGGCACGGAGGAATATTGATAAGGATGACACTATTAGAGCATTGCTTGAAGATAACAAGGCAAAAACTGTAGAAATAACGCATCTAAAAGGAGAGAATGATCTAGAGAATAAAATTAATGAGGCCTTCATTATCATGGAAAAATAAATTGGTGACTATGTACTAAAAGACATAATGCATCTAGACTCTAAGGTACTTGAGAATTTTCCTTCAGCTATGCATTATGTGCGTACATTAGTTGATATAATACTTGAAGATGGAAAAAATCAAATTCCAATGCTAAAGGATCCTGAACAAGAAGCAGAGAGAGCAAGGGCCTCCGTGGTTAGGAATATTTCATCTTATGAGGAATTACTCCATACTTTATAGAATGGGCTGAAGAAAGCAAATCAATCTCTAAACATATGTGCAGCACCAGAAGTAGTGATTAGGATCAGGACTATAATAGAAGATAATGAAGTTCTTAAGGAAATGAAGGATGAGACTTTACAGCATGCATAAATATTTAGCTTTATTAAAACAAAAGTGTGAAGCCCTTGCAACAACACAAAACCTGCATAAGGAGATGCTGGATGAGATTAGAAAGCTCATAGCGCAAAATATGGATCTTTTGGAGGGAAGGATGTCTACTATGGCCAATGTGGTCCTAGTACTGTAGAATGAGAAAAGAGAGATTCCCCAGGATGAATTGGAGGCCATAGCTACAGACATTCCAGAAAAGACAAGAACCACACTGGATTATTGAAAAACATTGGAGGTTGAGATTAAAACAGAATATCCAGAGTTAATCGTCCTAGTTGAAGAGGAGGGTGTTGCAGAATAGAAGTCTATTCTTTATACAGTGATTCTTTACATTCTTTCCATTCTTATTCTTTATTCTTATGGAACATCAAAAGGAATCACCATTATTAGGGTGGCAATGTAGTTTAGTGTGGGGTGATGTTGAGCATACAATATTATTCTAAAGGACACACAAAATATTCACGCGTGGGAACAAGGCACATTTGAAGGCACGAAAGGATAGGGAAGGAAACACACGTCAGGACAAGCTGATTCGGGACTTAGCCATTTTTCATGGTTACAGGCTATTTTTGGAGATAACGTGCAGAGAAAACAATGGGATGAAGACTTGTGCGACACGCAAATGTTATTTTAGGGATGAGAGTTTACTAAGTGCCATGCATGAGTTCAGGAAAATAATAGGATTACTACTGCCAGTTAATTGTAGGAGATCTATTATTATCTCACTTGCATGTGTGCATATTATTGTAAAGGTGCATGGCTATTTTTAGCATGCGACCTATTTTGGGAAGTGCGTAGGTGGTGTAGGGAAAGTTCCCACCCCTATAAGTATGTATTAGTTTATGTAGTTAAGGAGAGACACCGAGACACACAATTATTATAGAGTTATGTTGTTGGATCTGATACGTGCATAGCTTATGAAAATATTTTGTAATGTAAGAAGCTTTTATAATCTACAATGTTAAATATAATGGAGTATATTTGATGGATAATGGTGCAAACATGATTGTAATTGGTTCTTGTATGATCAATCTAGTCATAGTTATTATTTAATTCATGATTTCATAAGATCTAGATCTGGTTATGTACTACTTATTTGTTATGTTATGTGGGATGTTTGCGCTTATTATGGTTATGAATATGCTCTATCTTCAACACGTTAACATCCTGCACAAGCAACTCTAAAGAGGGGCATGGTACCTTTGCGCGCTTTGGGTGAGTGCTTTGCTTAGGCTAAGTGATGCGCCATCGTGTATGGGTTGTTCAAGGTGGATTCTAGGTTGCATCAGGAATTTCATGTCATTTTTTTTGCTTCACATTGACTATAGCAACTGATTACGAGTGTCTATATATACAAAGACATATTTTTTTCAAACTAAAAAAGTTGGAAAACTTGGTTAAAGATGAGAAATTCAACTCTATTTTTATTTATTTATTTCCAAATGGCCACATCAAAAAAGCAATAGGACCATAAAACCTAAAAAAACAAGCATGTTTGTTAACATAGATCTTGTTGAAAAATACTTTGTACACTAACATGGTTCGAGTTACGATTTCTTGCAATAAAAAATTTAAACTTGAGAACAAAGAAGAGATTTTTTTAAAAAAAATTGTGTTCTTTTCCTATTGCCCACGTCAACAAGATGAAAGGCCTTCAAAAGGAAACATTTTTTATATTCACATGCATCGAAAAAAAAAGGGTCGATGTCGAAGTCGAAACATTATAAAGCATGGAAGGAGGTGTCTATTTTTTTGTCATTGCAAATTTGTGGTTTTTTCATAGGGACATTTTTTCATTATTTGGGCATTCCTAAGTTGATCTAGGTTTTGCAATGTCGATTCCCATCTTTTTATGTGTGTGCACATGCTCATATTTCATTGTGTATTTAATTGTATCTAGAGCAAGGGCCACCAATCCTTAAATTTAAAAGGTAAAGGAAACACACCTGAGGAAGATCCAATATGGTCTTTATCATCTCTACAAGCAATATTTTTGTAGGTTTAGGTACCTTGCAATGAAAAAAATTGACAACAAATTAGGTCATCTTAAAAAATTTCTCCCTAGTCAAATGTGGTGTAGTCAATGGCATACCCTGCTGGGGTTTGTAGTGCCCACTCCTCTTCAACACTATTTTATTTTGATGTTAATATAGTTGGAATGATATTTAGACATTGTGATTTTGATACATTGATTAGTAGATGATAGATTATACTGATATTTGGACTATTGACATTATGTGGTTTACATTTTTATTATGATGCACTAGATGGTGATGATAGACAATTATATATGTTGAGTTGCGATATTCTGATTTTATACTAACATGTCGTAATTTGGATGCATAACATATGTTGGATATTTTCAAATAGAATTATGATTTTTATGAATGCCAAAATCAAATTAATTGTATGATGACTAGATGATAGAATTGCTAATTTCGAATAATGATGATTATTGATTTTATATGTATATTGTCTCGATGTTGTTAATATGGTTGAAAGGCAGAGAGGTATTTTGTTTGTGTTGCAGGACAATTTATCACATACATTAAAAGGGGATAGGGGACCAACCACGGAAGGATAATGGGTGTTGAGAAACGAGGCTAAAATTTGACAACTTGTGTAGTGTTATGTGGTGTTATTGTTGCATGCCTAGTTAGGAGGTTTCCCATAGGGGAGTGACCTCACATGTGTGGCCATGGGGTGAATTGTGTTCCCTTTCTTTTATTTTTTCATGTGCTTTATTAGTGTTTTATGTATTTAAAATTTGGAATTTGTTGTCACTTTATTAACATGTAATAATGTGTCTTAATTAAGATAATCCTTCTTATTTGGTTAACTAGAATAGAGATGTGACAAATAGGTAATTATGAGGTTAGATGATCCTTGTTGTAAGTAATATTTGTGATGGTTTGTGTGTGATTTACTCCACCCCAACTTTAAAATTCGGATTTTGACTTTGGGGGGCCTTTTTGGAGGCTTGTGGGACAAGCTAAGCTTGTCCCATGCCTCTTAAATTTACCCAACAACCCTACCTATGGGTTGGGAAGTTTATTTTTGACTTGTTTATTCTCTTTTTGAGTGTAAAAGAGAGAAAATAATTTTCACCCTTTTCTTCTACCTCAATTAATTTGGTCCTTAGAAAGCATGGTGTGCAAGTTTGTGAGCCATGTGGGTTTTGTCATAGTTCTTACAAGTTCATTGATTGTCTTGGACTTGGTGTGTTGATTTGAGTGTGGGAATGGAGGAATGATGAGTGGCATCCTACATGGAGCCACCTCATCATCCTCACATTCCATTTCTATTTATTGATGGATTTTGGATGGAATGGGGGTTACTTGTTCATTTTTCTCCTTGTGCACTTTTGGATTTGGAAAAAAGCTTGTTGGAATTGCTTGGAGTGTTTCTTGGCTTGAAGGTGTCAAGGACTTGTGAATTTTCTTGGAGATTTTATGGAGAGGTAGGCTCTCCACCCTTTGTTGTTTTGTTATTATGCTTGTTGATATGAAATGTTGTGCTTGTTAAATTGTTTAAGTCTTGTGAATGTGCTTGTGTGTGGTTGGGTAGTAGGCCTTAAGTTGGGTGTGGGAGAAGGGCTTATGGGACCATTGGGGAGGGAAAAGGGAGTTTTTTGAGGCATGCATTTTGTGGGAGTGTGAATGGGAGTTTCACCTATGGGGAGTGAAAAGGAAATCATGGTTATATTGTTGCATACTTGCAAGGGAGAGATAATGATTTTGTGTTGATTGTTTTGTGCACTTGGAGGCTTAGGGTGAAACTCCCACTTCACTTGGGAGGCATAAGGAGGTGGTTTCCCATAGTCCCTTAATCCATTTGGTTTGATTTCAAACCTTTGTGTTATTTTGAGAAGGTTGCAAACTTGTTGAATATGTCATTCTTGGTTGTGTTGAATATTTTGAAATGCATGTTGTATGTGGAAGCCATGTTGTTGTAAAGTTGTCAAAGTTGCTCAAGACCCCTCATGGTTCTTTGGTTGGGGCTTCGGGGGTCATTAAGGGGATGGCTTCTCCTCTTAATGGATTAAAGGTTGGGTGGAGAGCGTTTCCTACTCCCTCTTCCTTTGTATGGTGATCCTTCTTGTGAAAGTTGAAGAGTGCAAGTTTTGGAGCTACCTTTGGGATGAAGACATACAAATTGGAGACTTGCACATTTGGCCTTGTCGATATTCCTTCATGTTGTAAATTGTTCAATTCATTATTCCCACTTGTGTGGATGATTGTAAAATTGTAAGCTTGAAAGAAAGTTGTATCTTCATTTGGAAATCTTCATAATTTGTAAACTCTTCTAAGAGTGTGTGCATAGAGAAATGTGTGTTTTAAAATGTGATAGTTTTGGTGAAAGGAAATTGTTAAGTTTTACATTGTTTTGGTGAAGTGGAAAATTTATTGAAAGGATAATGCATCTCTCTTAATTGAAGTTATTTCATTATTTCAAATTGTGATAGGCTTCACTTTAAAAGAAATAATGGAATCTTGTTATATTGCACTTTTCTTGTGAAATGGTTGCCATTTAATTGTAAAATCAAAAGAGGAAAAGAAATATTTACTCTATGTTGCTTTGAATGAAAGTGTATATTGAAATATTTATTTATATGTTGCATTTTAGTCAAGTTATAAGAAAGTAGTTTGTTAAAATAATAGGCATATGGGTGTAAATCCTTAAAATGGAAGCTATCTAGTTGTTGAAGAAATACATATTACCTCTCTTGCAAATCTTATTCAGATTGAAATGAAAAGTAATACTATTAGTTTGAACAATTATCATTCTCCTATTTACAATATTTAGGAATGTTATTCTATATCTCTTGCTTGATATTTTTACCATACTTTAAATGACCTACTTTTGCTCCCTTATCTAAATAATCCAATCATAAGAATGTATATACACAATTTGATATTAAATTTAATGATAATTATTTATTATGTTGAATGTTATTATTAAATTTGAAAATTTTCTATTAACAATTTACTAAAAATATTTATTTAATAAAAATGAATTAATATCAATATATATATATATGAATCAAAACAATAATTGAAATTTTATGTTAAGTAAAAATAATTCGTTGTTTTGTTTATGGTCGGTGGGGGGAATATTTAGGCATTACCAAATATAGGTTTTAGTGGGTTGGGGCTGGGGGCGGTGCCCCCTCCCTCAACCCATAAATTATGAATAATAACCATAGGGTGGGGGTCCGAGCCCCCACCAAATTAAAATAATTTTAATTTGCACGCTTACATTTAAATTCAAACCGGCCATACATGTAACCCTTCACTTTAGTTGGTCGATCTGGTCTTTAGCACAGTCGCTACAAATTTTTGACATCTGTGACTTTTGTATATATATAGGTATATGAATATACATGTGTGTAGTTCTTTTTTCTAATAATGTATATATTTGGGGTAAATCTTAATTAAGAAATTTGGGTATAGTTATATATACAAATATTTAACGATAATATATATATATATATATATATATATATATGTATATGTATATACATACATATAAGTGTGCACAATATATATATATATAGGGGTATATATAAGAAATTTGTTTAATATACACACACGTATATTTTTTTTAGGCAAATGCCAAATACCCAAATGGGTATCTTCATTGAATCAAGCTTACAACAATAATGGAAATTACATCCAAACCTTAGGAGAGTGTGGAATAAAATTGCAAGTAAAAATAAAAAATAATAGAATAAGATGAACATGGGATGTGTGTATCCATCATAAGCTTCATCCTCTCCCATGGCTTCCTTCTCTTTCTCTGCCTTCCCTTAACCCGCAAAACAAAAATGAAGAAATGAATAAAATGAATGAATAAAAGACCATAGAGATAATTAGGGTTGTTTTGAAATTTCTCCATCCAATGGTCTAGATTGGTTTCATCCAATGGCCAAGATTGTTCCCTACAAATGTTAGGTGGGAGTTAGGTGAGATCATCATTTGATCACATGGGTCAAGTTTGAATGGGGCCACTTAAGTGGTGTTGAAGTTAACTCAAATTTTGTATTTCATAATGATTTAATTTAATAAATTTTTAAAATAAAGAGGTCATGGCTTGTGATAATTAAGTAAATTCATTTCCTTGGTAATTTAGACAACATTTATATTTGAGAATTAAATAAAATAGTTCTATTTAAATGGAAGGGCAGATTAAACTTAGCACTAGAATAAATCATTTAATGACTTTAAGAACCACATTATTAAATTAATTAAGGATTGTAGAAATGAAGTTTTAAACTTGAATATTATTATTTAATTAAATTTGAAACGATCGTTTGTTAACCAAGTTTTAGCTAATCGTTGCATTTGCTCTTTAAAAAATTTATTCCATAATTTTTCTATTATAACCTTGTTTGTCTTGGGTTTCGTGGGATAAATTTTGTGGGCGTTACAGGGTTTGACATTGTCATTTTGAGTTTTCATTATCACTGGTAGTTGAGAAAACAAACAATAAACATTAATGTAAATAACTTTTTTTTGTGGCTTTTAAATTAAAAAGGACCAAAAAAGAATCAAACTATATTATAGCAAGTTAACATGTTTGAAGATGTCACATCACACTTCGGGATCCCCTAAAATTAACACCCGTGTGGCCGCCAATAAAATGTATAACTATTAAAGGAGATTAATTAATCTATTAGAACATTTATTAAAGGTGTGTGGCTGATGGTGTGCCATCATTGGGAGCCTTAACTTGCACCGATATCATCCAATGAAGTGTAACAAATTCACAAGTATGTCACGATGACATTATGTTCGAGAACAACATGAATATATGGTGTTACGTTACTTTTCATTAGTATGGTTGTTAATCCTTGAGGTATCAACTTTACGTGTTATATTACCTATTGATGTATTAGAACTTATTCCTAGATATTTCACATGACATTGTGATATTTATTATTTTATCGACGCGTGATGGATATTACGTGTATTGGCATGTATGATAACCCAAATTGTTGAAGATACCTTGGACTTGTCAATATTTATCTTATTATATAGTGGTCATGTGTTAAAAAGAGTTGTATTGGACAACAAGGGAATCATTATATCGTTGGAGCATATGATCATAAACATTTTTTAACACTTGTTTTTTCATTGTGTTTTTCACACACACACACAATGTATGCATCACTAACATCAACATTTGATTGATAGTTATAAAACGTTAGCATAGGAATGTTGTGAACCATACATTAGTATGAACCTTGGTTTTAGCTTATGGATTTAAAAAAGAAACCTGTGGAATTCTCATCATTGGAACTCTATGAGTTGTGAAGTATGTTCGTGTTTGAACTCTTTTGGTTGACAGTTGGACCCTTTAGTGGTCTTAAAACCCTTTAAAGTTATTAGTTGTTATGCATATGAATTATTTAACATTTAAATTTTTGATAAATGGTGTATGCCACTTAAGCAATCATACTTCATCAATTGTGTTGGCATGTGATGGTATTGTGTTGATCACTGGCTTATGACTATTCACTTGATTTGGATCATTTTATATCTTTGACGATGACACTATTATTGCATGGAGGTTTTGACCTTAATTAATATATATATATATATATATGATTGTTATGCATTAATCATAACCACCCCTCGCGTGTCATGAGAAGTTAGAGATGATTATTTTTTGACATTTAATTTGGGGATTTTAATGAATCCAATGTATTGAAGAGGGTTAAACAACCAAATGGAATATGGAAAAGAGTATTATGAAGTTTAAAGTATGCATAAGAAATGGGATGTGTTGAACTTTTGCATACTCATTATTGATTTGCAAGGGCACTTAGTGTATAATGATAAAAAAACCCTAGCTGGTAGTTGATGGTAATGCTTATTATTTTAGGTTGCATCGAATTTGGAGTAGTTGCATCATTTTTTTCATGGTGGTGTTGGCTAGTTGGAATTTTTATTCTTTTTGTCATGTGTTTTTGTAATATCAAAATTTAAGATGAAAGCATGACAATTGTATCCCAGCGTCAACTTTTTTTCCAAAGCCCCTCCTAAGTCATCCTTTGGATCACCTTGCCTTCTGTGTCATGAGCCATCTGTCCTTGAAAATTTTTATAGTCTAATTTATATCCTTCCCAAGTGTCTAAAATGTGTTCATGAGGTCACTCAATCCATTTAATGAAGTGTTGTCAAGAGTGGAAATTTGTGTTAAGCCTAGAAAAGCTATTCCCTACCCTTTCTGGGGTGGGTGTGCATCCTCTGGAGTTGATCAAGAAGCCTAAAGTCATATGAGGATGTTATGGAAGATTTTGAAATGAAATTGAATGGGTTTATGGAATTTTTGGAAAGTTTTAGAGGTTTTGGAATCAAAACGGTGAAAATGGGTTTTGGAGACTTGAGGAGCTTTCAGTGCAAAAAAACACTTGAACTTCAATGGAATATTTTGGGAGCTTTGAGATGATTCAATAAGAAAACAAGATACCGTCATAAATATAAAATGATACTCTACATTATATATTTTTCACATCTTTCACAACACCTAAGCGCTTCTTTGTGTAGACCAATCTCAAAAGACTCTCACCTAGCAATCCCGAATGCAAAAGCAAAACTTTTTAGATAAGGAGGGAAAATAAAATATTAAAAATCCTCCCATTGATCTCAAAATGGTATTAAGAATAAAAATTTATATACAATTTCACCTAAAAAGACCTCCTACAACTCTGAGAAAGTTGGTTTCATGATTCCAGCAGTTAGTCAAATTCACAGTTTGAAGCCTAACGCATTTTTGTGTCCCAAGTGTCCCGAATGTCCCAAAAGTTCCAAATATCTAGGATAGTGGGGATATTTGGGACATTATGGACAAAAAAAATGTTCCCTACCCCAAAACTGAAGCCCTTATACCATCATGTAACTTTGTTCCTCTCCGACAAGGTGCCAAGTGATCAAATTTACAAAATTGGCTAAGTATTGACCTTTCCTACCCTTGGGCACATTTTTTCCCCAAGTGTCCCAACTGTCTAGGAAATTTGGGATAGTAAAACGTGCCCCACCCATAGCCAGTGCTTAGGTTCGTCATATGACCTTTAATCTTGCTTATCGTGTGCTTAAGTCTTTCTCCCTCATTCCCCATGCTTGCCAACCATTTCCCCCCATATGTCAAGCCTAGGGAAGGGGGCACATTTTTGTGCCCCTACTATTTCAACTATCATGATATAGTCGAGACATTTGGGACACAAAAATGTGCCCCATTTACCTTTGCCTTCAAAAGTCAAGTTTTAATAGTATGCTTTTTAAAGGTTAAAAATAACACTTATTTTATTCTTTTAATGAGCGTTCCCAAGTCTGTTTCATTCCATTCCTTCACCAGTTCAACCCAAAAAACCATTGTTGAAATATCCTCAAGCTTCAAGAAAACCTAAAAATTTACTAGAAATGTTTGTACAATTCCAGTCTGGGGCAGCCATGGAAGCCGAACCATGAAGAAATCTCTCACATCTCTCAAACTAGTTGACCCAATCTGTAATGAAACTTTCTCAGTAGTTCTACAATCTAAGCATCTATGAAGAAAATATGTAATTTGCAGCCATCCCATGAAACTCTTATATTATTTATGGAAGAAAACCCTCATTTTGTGCCCTAGCATCATGCTTTTTTTATTTCCAAGCATTTCGACAGGCAGAATTACAACGAAATTTTGACCACGTGATCCAAAGAGCAAGACATATTCTAGTGAAAATGTTTTCATCGCCAACCAAAAGGGGGAAGTGGCACTTCTAAAAATAGTAAGTATCTAGTCTTTATACTTACTATAAATAGATACCCTCTCAAAAAATTAAAACATTCTTGAAGATATTGCACTTAGAATTCCATGGGGAATTCAAACTAGGTAAATTTGGTTGAAAAAACAAAAAAATTACTTTCTAAAAATAGAAACGGTCAAAGATCATCAAAAAGACCCCAAAGAAAGTGTATATGGTATGTTAGGAGTATTGGGATACTAAAAAAATCAACAAAAATAAAAAAATAAGAAATAAACATCCCCTACCTCTTACTTACTAAAAATAGAAAGTGTTTGTTTTATGTACATAAAGTTGCCATCTTTCTTATTTTTTCTCACCTAGAGGATTTTTTCTACAATGAAGTTAAAATTTGCTGGTTTGGAGCCCATTTCATTTCCTACATTCTGAGTATCCATTAGTGAATGACAGAGATGTCTCACACTTCTAGGATTTGGAGGACCTGAAAAACTGGATGCCATGTGCAGACCAAGAGAACTCGTGTGGAAGACAATGATATTCATAAGTGGTTTGTATGTAGTAGATGGTCACCCATGTATCTGTCCAAAACACGGAATTCAGTGATGGCTTGTGCTTAGTACTATGAGACAAGACGCAAGAATCATATGAGCAGATGACAACTCAATCTTGATAGTTATCACCCCCAAGGGGATATCACAAAGTATGTAGATTCCAACTTTGAGCAATTTGGTGGTCATCCCGAAGGAGTTTGCACTACGTGAATGTTCAAAGACATATTCATATCATTCAAGGCCTTGCATGGGGGCCTTGGTTGAAGTAGGTGAGTAAGCCCTCCCACGTGCCAAAATCTTAGATCCAGACATGAGTTTCATGAAGGATTATCAAATGCCATCATTCTATTGAGTAAAGTGATGGGAGAGGAAAGCACCAAAGATTTCCATGAATAGATGGATATTTTCATCCTCACTAGCATTAAAGGGAAAGAAAATTATTGATTCGGGTCAAATCATTAGTGATAACCATCCACTTCCAGTTGCTTCAACTTCCAGTTCACCAGAAAGTTTACGATGACATTGTATCTAGTATATGTTCTCGCTGGGTACTGAGATCATATAAGGGTCTCACTCTTGCACTAAATATATCCCAGTAAGGCTTCCCTTCTATAAGAGAAACCCACAGACTGACCTGAAATAAATTAACAATCACTTTTCCAGGGTAAATGATGCATTCACCATGCATGTTGTGAGATTCCTTGGGGGAACCCCCAAACTTAGGTTGTCCTCGCAAGATTCCAATTTGATTCAAAAATATGGATCCTTCTTCACGCAATTTACAACTTTATCATACATCAGGGCATTTAGATTTGAATTTTCTCTGTGAAACCTTCCTTGATACCAAAGTGACAATATTTTTATGTTTTGATTTTATAGACAATTGGCTCACATCAATGGAAAACTCAAGATAAGGAAGAAGAAAGGTGTGTCTTTCTCCATCTCCTTGGGAATTTTTTCTTGGAAATCTCTCATTGATGCATCCAACTTAGAATCCTATTTCTTCAAGATTAATCTCTTTTATTAAACTTTGAGGGATAACATTGATACTCATAACACTCCAATATGTTTCATATCCCCAACTTGCACCATGTACCGCAAGTTGAGGACTATTGGGTTAACTATGTGACGATCATAAAGTTACAACAAGAGATAACATAAGGATAGTAGAACAAGTGTCGAAGAAAATTTGGCTTTTAATTATTGTGAGGAAGGCATTGAGGATGATGGAATAGAGTTGTATGATCCATGAGTACCAAGCTTGAAAGCTTTACCTCTTCCCCAAGTTTCTTGGAGCATCAAGTGATATCAACAAAATGATATCAATGAAAGAAATGTGTTCAAGAATCTGAGGGAATTTTTCCTCGAGTCAAGAGGCCTTCACACTCTTAAAAAATAGTCATCTCCTTTCTCCTCTTCGGGGGAATTTGAGAAAGCTTTGAATTCAAACCATTCAAAAATGGTTCTAAAGAGAAATTCCATGGAATCCAAGCAGATGCATTATAAGAGAATATCACAAGAAGGAAAAAGTTGGTTCAAGAAATAAGAGGGCTTAGAATAAGGTGAGATTTCATTCCTCAGTCACCTTTAGGAGAACTCAAAGAATCTCTTCCTAAGAAACAAGACATCTCCTTTTTTAGCAGCTCTCAAGTAACCTATATAGAGGTAGCCTTGAAAATTAAACCTATAAGTTAGAACCATCATATTATGAAATTAGAAATACTTTGAAAGGGTTCAAAAGAGAAATTCCATGGAATCTGAACCAACACACTACAGGAGGACTCACAAGAATTCCAAAGAATGTTCAAGATCAGCATGATGGCTTAGAACAAGGTGAGATTAAATTCCTCAACCACCTATTATTCAAAGAACCTAAAGCATTTCTTCTTCTATAGTTGTGCCTATTCAACCACCCAAGATCCACCTTCTCAGCCAGAAAAAGAAACTGCTATCATACCCAACACCAATCCCAAGACAAATGAAATATTCTCATGGGTGTAGGATATGATCGGGGAGAGACACACACAAGCCAAAAGTTGGTGATCCTAAACTTCCAGGCCATATCTACAATGGTGAAGGTCAAGTAAGGAAAGAAATCACAAATTCCCTCACTTTCTTCAGCGACACTTCAGGTAAACCAATATGTGGAGGTGGCCCATCCCAAATTCATTAATCCTATCAACGAGATGGAACCATCGGATTATGAAATCAGCACTATTCCACTTGGACCAGTGACACATGAGGGTGATTCCCATCTATTTCATGAGTCTTTTACTCACCTTCTCATGAGAAATAGGAATACAAGGAGAAACTAGACCAAGTGGAAGACCATATCAAGGACCCTCACTTCATACGTGCAAGCATTCTTGGACCCAAATTTTGCCACTTCTCCCAAGCCAAATAAGTTACTCCCATCATTAGCTTCAACCCTAAGTCTATTATAAAAACACAAGGATTCACCATGTAGGGCAGAGAAAATGACAAATGGGTGAACATGATCCTAGAAAAAGGTAAGGTGTTGCTTCCAAAAAATATTGTCATTGTTCAAGTACATGAGTGAAATGGATGCAAAATTAATCATGAATAAATAGGATATTGAAGTAGATAAGGATCATTGGGACCAGGTGTATCCACTGGTCATTGAGATGGGAACAAGGTCAACCCTTCTCTATTGGTAAGCAAGGGTGTATTCACTTCAGCATCAAATGACTTGTCTCAAGTTTGGGCTAAAAACTTGGTTTCTCATTATGAAATGATAAACCACACTCTTAGGTGAACTTGATTCATACGAGGAACACATTTACAAAGATGTAGGGGATGCCAACAATGAGGTATAAAACTTAGAGTGCTAGTAGTGAGTGAAGACACTTTAGACAGATGATTTGTTGAAGCCATTTGAAGATATAGTCAAGAAGGAGTTGGAGACTTGTTTTCATTCAATAAAGACACGTTGGATCCCTGGATGAGATAAGAGTTCATATCAAACATCAAAAGGGATCATCAGTATTGGTTCACAGAATGCAAGAACATCAACTCTCTCTACGAGAATTGGATTAAGTCCCTGAGTTTTTTCCACATTCCACAAGATGAGAAATTTGCACCTACGGCAGCGAGATACAGTAAGTAGTTTAAAGGCATTGAGATTTCTCCTGAGGATCTTTCCAAAATTCATCAGCAAGAAGGTCTCCATCGATGGAAGCATCTTCTTCAATTTGAGTAGCTATCTTTTTCTCTCTTCACTCCCCCTTCCTCTCTTCCTTCATGTTCTAATTCTTCATTGGGAGGGTGCACTTTTCAATTTTTAGTCTTATTCACATTCATCTTATTCATTAATGTGACTATAGTTGATAATTTTGTAATAATGTTTCCCTCAATTAATAAAAAGGGGACTTAATTTCTTTCTAGGAATTTCAAGAGTCACAAGTTGATAAAGAAAATGAAAAGACATGTGGGGAGTAGGTGAAGAGTCTTTTCTAAATCTATATATTGTAATGACTTCCTCATTCCAAAGGGTTGTCAATTTTGTAAGTTTTAAGTAGATAGCTACCAAGAATAAGAAAAAGATAGAAAGTTATTCTATTTCTCTCTATATTTTTCCTCTTTCCCTTGCATTGTACAAATTTGTGAGAATGTCAATAAAGAAAGGAGTTTTCTACTTTTTTGGATGAGTGAATAAGTGAAACTTTGTGTTCATGGTTTTATCTTGTCTTGATATTATTAGAAAAAGTTATTATTCTTCTCAAATTGTGTGTGTTATATGTTCTGATTAATCCTTTGCAAGAATATGATTTTTCCTACTTATAATATTAATCCCTCTCCTAATTTATCACTCCCACTTCCCCACCTACCTAGAAAATTCCTCCCTTGCACAAGATTGCAAGAATTTTCCACAAGTGCAGTGGAGTGTTCCTATTGGATCCCCAGCCTCTAGGCCAACAATAGATTTACTTTTTTAGTTCACATACAATAATGGAGCTGCCCATTCAAGCAGAGGGACCTAGTCCCAGAGTGTTGGTGAAATCCAACCAATTTTTCCTAGTCTGACAAATTATTTCACAACAATTTTTGGTGCCCACCATGGGGAAAATTTTTTTTATCTTGCACCACAATATATTCCCACAAAATACATAAAAATCAAATATCCCAAAAATAAAAAAAGGAATTTGAAAAGTCACTGAGCCTTATGTCTTCCACCAATGGCTATTCCTGGTAACCCTCCAATCTAGAGACCCAAAGTTATTTTCCATATCTAAGAAGATATTGCATCAAACTTGAGGGAAGGCTATTTGGCATAACAGAGTGAAATTTTTCCATTACCAAACTGCTACAAGAGTGTTAGATTCTGAAGAACAATGTGTAGAATCCTTGGAAAGAGAAGACAAGCTCAAGTTCAAATAAAGGAGAGTTTGAGTCAATCCAAAGTTCTACAAGTTGGCTGATCGTAGATACATTAGGTCCAAGAGACAAAGAGGAAATATTGACCCTATCTTTGAAGAGCTCCAAAGGTGGAAAGAACAAGTCAGAAATTCAACACTCCCTTCATCCAAGACTTATCTCATTGGTAGCCCAAGTGGTGTCAATCCATTGGACATATAATTTCCAGACCTCAGAGAAGACTTTGAAGCAGAAGTAGAAGCAGAAGTAGAATTAGAAGTAGAAGCAAAAGTAGAAAGTGGAAGAAGAAAATAATGATGGATGAAAGAGAGAGACCTCCATGAATTGTGCCATGGGGAAGAAACACAAGTTCAATTTCCCTCGTTGCACCTATCCATGAATTTCCAAAGGGATCTTCTAAGAGTTTTCCTAAATTTAGAGGAGATGACACAAAACTCCCAGAAGAACATGTAGCAGTGTTCATCACAACATGTGGTGTATTAGGAGTTGAACATGAAGATGTGTTAGTGAGGATTTTTGTAGAATATTTGCAAGAAAGGTAGCATAATGGTTATATCTCCTACCAGCTAGATCCATCATAACTAGGAGGACATCAAAAATAGTTTTGAAGAAATATTTAAATCCACTGAAGACTGTCAAGACCTCCTAGTTCAACTAGTACAAATGAAGAAAGAATCCAATGAGACTATGAGGGACTTCATATCTCATTACAACAGGTTGCTCAAGAGGATACCCTTTGAAGCTATTTCCCTCCAATGACAATGTGAAGATATTATTCATCAATGCGCAATTACCTGAGGTAGGATTCATTCTCCAAAGATATTTACCTAGGACTCTCAAGAGAAGCTCAAGACTATGCTGTTGAGAGTAGAGGATGATTTAATCCTTTCTGGAAAAAGTAAAGAATCCAAATGGTAAACAAAAAGGTCAAATTTCAGTTCTACCTCCATGGATCCCTCTCATTCAGAAATTGGAAATGATGTGATTGCACTCAAGAAACAACTTGCACAAAGTACCTTGAGGGATGCTTAAAAGAAGAAGAAATTTCCAAAATAGATAAAGGATTGGTTCCATCCTCTCAGACTTTCCCTTGAGGCATTTCCAATAAATGCAGCCTGTGATGGAAGAAGAAGAAGAATAAATTGAGGATCTAGAAGAAGAGAATGAATATGGCAATGTTCTTGAAATTGAAGAAGTAGAAGATGATGCACAAATTGGTTTCCTTGAGTATTCCTTCAGGAGATGATGATGATGATGATGAAGAAACACCAAGTTTCTCATGCATGGTATTTACTCACTCTCAATCTCAAAAGGGAGCTTCTTCCTCTGTGGTTGTTGTGAAAAATAAGAAGAAAGATGATCCTTAGGTGGAAACCTCCACATAACAAGATAATCAACATAGGATCTCCACTCCTGCCTTCAATAGAATTTAAAGGAGAAACCAGACCTAGTAGCAAGAAAGAAGAAAGATGTCACACCAAGTAATTCCTCTATCACTTCTCCTAGCTCTAATTCTGTATCTAAGGCTAATCTTACAAAATTTCAAATGCTCAATCAAAATCAGCCACTCCTTCCAAGCCTGCTACTCCATTTAAAGAATACCCAAACTTTCAAAGTAGCACCTCCTCCACCTTGCAAAACATCCATTGTTCCAGGAACATCAATTTCATCCACCTCTATGCTCTGTTTGATATCATTAAACATGTGAATAAGTCTAAAGTTCATATTTCTGAATCTAAATTTTTGTAAACACACCCAAAGTAATTTGAAAGGCTCGTCAGCTATATCAAGGGTGGTAACCCAAATCCCAATGCTAAAAATTCCAATTCCAAAGGGTTACTACCAACACCACCCACTCCAACGTAAAACATGTTTGCACTAAGTACATCCAAAACCAAAAAGGTAGAACCATTCTACCTTTCCCTCTTGATTAAAGGCCACCAATTGAATAATTACATTATAGACTCAGGTGCCTCAGATAATGTAATTCCAATCAAATTTGCTAATTCCCTAGGAATTACCTTGAACATGATAAACTAACTCTTGCTATTCTATGGATTCTAAAGAGGTCCCACTGGTAGGAAGAATCAAATATGCTCAAGTGCCCCTGCAGATTTCCCAGACAAGAAGGTTTTGCTAACCATTTTGGTACGGATATCCCAGCATCCTTTAGCATGTTGTTGAAGTAGGATATTATGTAGAGACTTGGGTGGAGAGATACAAATGGATTGGTCTTCTGCAACCATTCTAGTGAAGGGTGAAATGAAGAAGTTGTTGCCTATGTGAAAGATGAAGTATACCCGTCCAAAAATTTGAAGATCCAAAAGCTAATATTTTGTTCCAAGATAGTGGACTGGGTAACTACTTCTTTACTTCCGAAAGAGATGAGAAGCTACCTTTCCTCATGGAAGATGAAGAAGACCAATTTTGGACAATGGAATTTGATGGAAGCCATTCTAGTGCAGGATCCAGAGTTAACATTGTTCTAACTTCTCCCTCGGGTGAGTTATTTCCATTTACTTACAAATTGTAATTTGATAACACCAACAATACTAAAAAGTATGAATCCCTTCTTCTCAGAATGGATGTTGCTGAATCCATGGGAATAAGAAACTCAAATTTCTTGGTGATGCTGAGGTAATTGTCAAAATGTAAGAAATCAATATCAGGTCAAGAACCCAAGGCTCAAGCATTATAAGAAATGAGTATGGGACTGCATCAAATCTTTTGATGCTTTTTCCATTCAAGTTGTTCCCCTGTGAGAAAAATGAAAAATCTGACTCTCTTACAATTTTCAACTTCCTTGATGACTCAAACCCATCCTTCAATAAGGAAAAAGTGACTGTTGAGATGGTGTTCAGGACAGTGTGCCAAGATAATGTAAATCATTGGAAAAGTATTCAATGATGACAGTCAACTTCTCTCTTTCTTGGAGAAAAGAGATAACTTCAATAATATTTTCTATGAGGGAAGTGATAATCCGAATTGGGAGTCTAGTTGCAGATGAAGATAAAGAAGGGATAGATGGAGTTGACTCAGAAGGTGTCATCAAATTGAAAGGAAACAAGATCCCAAAAGGTCGTGTCTCTCGAATATTTGTTTGATAAGCATGACATGTTCATCAAGGAAAAATATAAGTAGTCTTTGATGTCCTACTGATTTTGAGAAATAAAATATTGGTACATAGAGTAGCCAAGAATGGTAAAAATTGGCAAGTGTTGTTCACTAGAAGAAGATAAGATTTTTTCATTGTTAAGAAAGTATTTTGATGTTTTCTAGCATATTCCTATGATGAGCTCAAGTCATTCCAGCCCAAGGAAGATACATCATTCAATACCACTGAAGCCCAAAGCCAAGCCTTTTAAGAAAAAGTAACGACCATATAACCCAAAAATTATGGACACAATCAAGGAAGAGGTCTTGAAAATGTTGAATGTAAGGATCATTTCCCCATTCACCACTCCATGTGGGTGGAAAACATTATTCTAGTGTGAAAGAAAAAGTGGAGAAATAAGGATTTGTGTAGACTTCCACAATTTGAATCAAGCCTCATTGAAGGATAACTACCCACTACCTATCATGGATCACATCCTACAGGTGTTCACATGATCAAGATGATCTCTCATTGCTTGATGGTTTCTCTAGATATAACTATATTGAGGTAGCGAAAGAAGATAGATCTAAAACAACCTTCACAACTCCTTAGGGAAATTTTTCCTATAACAGAATGCCATTTGGTCTCATCAACATGGGAGTAACTTTCAATGGGAAATGGACCTGGCCTTCAAGGACCTCAAACATTGCATCATCATCTATCTAAATGACCTCATGGTATTTTCAAAGAAGTGAGGAGATCATATAAAACATTAGAACAAGTACTCATCAGGTGTCAACAACATGAAATCTCTCTAAATCCCAAGAAGTGCATCTTTGGTGTTACTGAAGGGAAAATCCTTGGACACATTGTGAAAAAGGAGGGGGCAGCCAAAATTGATCCAGAGAGGATAAGAGAAATTCAAGCATTTTCCTTTCCCACAAGTAAAAAAGGAGTTCATTCTTTCTTCGGCAAGGTGAATTTCCTCCGTCGCTTTGTCCTAGATTTTTCTGAACTGACCAAGCATATCACTACCATGATGAAGCCTCAAGAAAGATTCAAATGGAATAATGAAGGAAAAGTAAGCATTTGAGGCAATCAAAGAAGAAATAGCCAAGGATCCTACTTTGGTATGTCCTAATTTTGATAAATACTTCATCTTGTATTGCTATGCTTCAGAGCACATGCTTTCAGCCATCCTAGTTCAAAAGAACGAAGAAGGCATTGAAACACCCATTAATTTTATGAGTTTTCCACTGAAGAACCATGAGTTGAGATACAATAAAATGGAGAAACATGCCTATGCTGTAGTCAAAGTTGTGAATAATTTCATATTCTACATTCTTAACTCCCACCATTGTGGTGATGGTCCTAAGCTATGTAATCAAGTCAATCCTAACTCAGCAGGATCCAAGAACCAAGAGAGGAAATTGGGTGGTGAGGATTCAAGAATATGACTTGGATATCTGAACCTTCAAATCTTGTCAGAGGAAATAGATTGTGCCAGCTGATAGTGGAAGATGAATCTCTCTTGACTTAGAATGATACAAAGGAAAATCTTTGCTATGAATGTGTAAGTAAATACTTTCCCCAAGTACTTTTTGTAAATACCACCAATGAGTGGTATGTTGACATTGCCTACTTTCTTACTTATGGTGAGTGCATGACTCATCTTGATTATAATCAAAGAATAAATCTCAAGCTCAAGTCATCCAGGTATGTCATCTGGGATCACATGCTATACAAGAGGGGATTAGATGGATGATTTCTTGAGGTGTGTGGAAAAAGAGAAACAAGATAAGTTACTAAAATCATATCATGATTAGGCTTGTGGTGGGAATTTCTCTGCAATGGTGACTGCTCAAAAATTCTTCGTGGTAGGTATTATTGGCCTACCTTGTTCGTAGATGCTCAAGAATGGGTCTCCAAGTGTGAACCTTGCCAACAATTTGTTGGGAGACCACAACTTGTTACACTTCCTCTCCGGCTAGTGGTGATCAAATAACCTTTTCAACAATGGGGCTTGGACTTCATCAGAGTTCTCAATCCTCATTCAAGTGTAGGGAATACCTATGTTCTCACGGAAACTAACTACTTCAAAAAATGGGTGGAGGAAATTCTTTCCAAACAAGCCAATTATGAAATGGTATGTAATTTCATCAAGGAGAACATTATCATCCATTTTGGGATTCCTCAAAAGATTGTAGTTGATAATGCCACATACTTTTCCTCCATGGAGTTGATGGAATTTTTCTATAGTTATGGAATCTCGCTGTCTCATGCATCAGACTACTACCTATAAGGGAATGGTCAGGCCAAGTCAAGTAATAAGAATATCATGACCATTATTTGAAAGCTAGTTGATGAGAATAAGAGAAATTGACACAAAAAGCTCTACGATGCACTATGGGAAGACAAGATTACTCCTAAGAAAGAAATTGGTATGTCACCATTCCACTTGCTCTACGAGATCAATGTAGAGATTCAAGTCACTGTCAAATTTTAGACACTCCAATTAGTCAAAGTAGTTAAAGATGGCCAGTATCATGATTCCCTTGACAAAGAGAATCTTATTTCTTGAAAATCTTAATGAAGACAGGTTCAAGGTGGTGGATCGGATAAAAGAACATCAGTTGAAGGTGAATAAGCTATTTGACAAGAAAGTAAAGACAAGGGATTTCAAAGTTGGAGATCTTGTCTTGTTATGGGACAAAAGGAGAGAATCAAAAGGAATTCAGAGGAATTTTGATTCCTTGTGGCTTGGTCCATTCCATATTTGGTAATCTGTGTGGTGAAAACACTTTTTACCTCTCATATCTGGATGTCACATATTTGGAATTACCTGTAGCGGGTAATACTTAAAGGTGTATAAACAATGAAAGTGTGTTTCCCCCCGCATGTACCATAGGTGAATTTAGATGATGTTTTTCCCTTTCCCCATTTTGTGTGTTTTTTCCTTTCCTGTGTGTGTGTTTCCTTTTTGTCATGTGTGTTTTTGATTCATTCATTCATCCTATATCTTGCTTTTAATGAGACTATGTAAAGCCCAATGGATAAGGAACTTGGTCCACGAGGTGTACTGTATTGAGATTTTAGAGTTCATTCTTATCCTTTCCTCACTTCATTTGATCTAGAATAAGTACCCAAGTGAGAGCCAGCTGTTGTCATGTGTTTTTGCAATGTCAAAATTCAAGGTGAAAGCATGACAATTGTACCCCAGTGTTGAAAAATTTGTCCAAACGTCCCTCCTGAGTCATCCTTTGGATCATCCTACCTTCTGTGTCATGACCCCTATTTCCTTGAAAACCTTCATCATGTGATGTAAATCTTTCCCAAGTGTCTAAAATGTGTTCATGAGTTCACCCAGTCCATTCAGTGTAATGTTGTCAAAAGAGGAAATTTGTACTAAGCCTAGAAAGGCTATTCCCTAGCCTTTCCGAGGCAGGTGTGCATCCTCTAGAGCTAATCAAGAAGCCTAAAGTCATTTGGAGATGTTATGAAATATTTTGAAATGCAATAGAATAGGTTTAGGAAATTTTGGAAAAGTTTCAGAGGTTTTGGAATCAAAACAATGAAAGTGGGTTTTCGAGGCTTGAGGAGCTTGGAGTGTAAAAAACACCTAAACTTCAACCAAAGATTATGGGGAGCTCCAGATGATTCAAGAGGAAAACAAGATACCTTAGAAATCTAAGATAATCCTCTACATGATGGATTTTCACATCTTTCACAACACCTAAATGCTTCTCAGGGAAGACCAATCTCAACAGACTCACCTGTGGTTTTGAATGAAAAAGAAACATTTTTTGAGGAGGCAAAATCAAGTCTTAAAACCATCCCATTGATCTCAAAATGGTCTTGGGAGTCAAATTTATATAAAATTTCACCTAAAAAGACCTCCTACAACTCTGGGAAAGTTGGTTTCATGATTTCAAGAGTTAGTCAAATTTGTAGTTTGGAAGCCTGACACATTTTGGTGTCTAAATTGTCCCCTCCCAAATTTCTAGGATAGTGGGAAAGTGGGGATAGTAGGGACAAAAAAATGCACCCTACCCCCAATTGAATCTGGACCCTCATGTGACCCTGTTCCTTCCTGAAAATGTTAAGTGATCAAATAGTTACAAAATTGTTAAGTCATTTGACCTCCTACCCCTTGGGCGCATGCCCTACTATCCCAACTTTCTGGGACCCTTATGGACCATATAAAATGTTCCCCACCCCTATCTAGTTCTCAGGTTCTTCATATGACCTCAAATTTCATCTCCCAGTTTCTAACCTTTCTCTCTCTTCCCCATATTCACCACCCCATTTCCTGTCCACTTGTCAAGACCTAGGGAAGGGGGTGCATTTTCATAGCCCCTACTATCCCAACTATCTTTGGACTATTAAGATAATTGGGACAACAAAAATGCACCCCACCGCCTTTTGCTTTTAAATCAAGTTTTTAAAGCATGCTTTCAAAGTTAAAAATAACATTGTTTTTAACTTTTAAAGAGATATACATACCTTTTTCACTCCATTATTTCACCAGGAAAACCCTAGGAAGCCATTGAAGACATCTTGAAGCTCTAAATAAACCTAAAATTCATCAGATATACCTGCAATTCTTCTAGGGCAGCCATGAACACCAAAACGAAGAAATTCTCATATCTCTCAAACTAGTGATCTAATCTGAACAAAAATTTCTCAGCATTTCCACAATCCAGTGCACCTTCAAGAACACAAAAACAATAAAACCTCTCATTCTCTAGATTATTTATGACATAAAACCCTCATTATGTGCCCTAGTTCATTACACTTTTTTGATTTCCCATCATTCTAGCGAGCAGATTGCGACGAAATTTTGAGCACATGATCTAGAGAGTAGGCCTATTCCAGTGAAGCTATTTTCATGGCTAAAAATAGGGGGAAGTGGAATTTATAAAAATAGTAAGTATCTAGTCTTTATACTTACTATAAATAGAAACCTTTGAAAAAAAAAAACCTTCTGAAGACAGTGCACTCATAATTCAATGGTGAAGACAAACTAGGAAAATTCAGTCGAAAAAACAAACAAGAACAAAAAAGCAAAAAAGCAAAAAAACACTTTCTAAAAATAGTAAATATCAAAGATCATCAAAAATACCCCAATGAAAGTGTATTTAGTATTTTAGGAGTTTTGGGATACTAAAAAGAAAGAAAAATAAAAAAAGAAGAAATAAGCAGTCCCCCTACCTCCTACTTACTAAAAATAGAAAGTGTTCCATTTTAGGTGCAGAGCGTTGTCTTTCCTCATTTTTTCTCACCTAGTGGATTTTTTCTACAATGAAGTTCAAATTTCTGGTTTGGATCCCATTTCAACTCTTGCATCTGAGTATCTAGAAGTGGGTGACAATGATGTTGCTCACATGGACTTGGAGGATCTGAAAAACTAGATGCTTGGTTGACCCAGGGAGCCTATGGAAGATAAGATATACACAAGTGGTTTATATGCAGTAGGTGGCCACCCACTATCCATCCAGAGCACAAAATTGGTGATGACTTGTGCTCAACACTATGAACTAGACATGAGAATCATACGATAAGATGATAGTTCAATCTTGGCAGTGCTCACCCCCAAGGGGATATCACAAAGTATGCAAATTCCAACTTGGAGAAACATGGTAGTCATCCCAAAGGATTTTGCATAAGGGGAATGGTTAAAGAAAAAATCATACCTTCAAGGCCTTGTATTGGGGTCTTAGTTGAAGTCAGGTGAGAAATCCCTCCATTGTGCCAAAGTCTTGGTTCAGACATGAGTTTCACAAAGGATTCTCAGATGATATCATTCTTTTGAGAAGAGTGATGGGAGAGGAAAGCACCAAATAATTCCATGATTGGATGACATTTTTCATCCTCACCATAATTGAAGGAAAGAAAATGATTGACTGGGGTCAAATCATCAATGACAACATCCACTTTCTAGTTTCTCCAGCTTCCAGTCACAAGAAAGTTTTCCATGACATCATACCTAGTGTATGTTCTTACCAGTACGAGATCTTTCAGGGGTTTGAATCTCACACCAAAACATCTCTCAAAAGGATCCTTCCTACGAGAGATATCCACAAGCTGATCTTGAAAGAGAGTAACCATCACTTTTCCAGGGTGAATGATGCATTCACCATGTATGTTGTGATATTTCTTGAAGGAAACCCCGAACTCAGACTATCCTAGCAAGTTTCCGCATTGATTAAGAAATACAGACCATTATTCACATAGTTTAAAACTTTCTTGTATATCAAGGTATATGGATTTTAATTCACTCTGCAAAAGCTTCCTCGGTATTTGAGTGACAAGATTGTTTATTTTTATACTTTGATAGACAACTAGCTCACGTCAATGGAAAACTCAAGAGTAGGAAGAAGAAAGGTGTGTCCTTCCCCATCTCCTTGGGAATATTTTCTTTCAAATCTCTCATTGATGCATTAAATTTGAAAGCCTCTTTCTCTCAGATGAATCTCTTTTCCTACACTTCAAGTGATAACTTTGATATCCAGAGAACTCCTGACATGTTTCATATCCCTAATTTTCACCATGTTCCACAAGTTGAGGAATATCGGGTGAACTGTGCTAATGATCTTGAAGTTAGGAAAGGGATCACATGAGGATGAAAATAGAGAAAATGATGAAGTTTATTTGATTGGTTCGAGGAGGTAATTGATAACGATGGAACCAAGTTGTATGATCTAGATTACCCAGCCATGAAAGCTTCACCTCTCCCTCATGTTTCTTGGAGTATCAGGGAACCAGGTGATATCAACGAAAGAACTGAGGTAGTGATCCAAATATCAAGAGAGTGGTTCAAAAAGAAGAGGGAAAAATTCATCAAGTTAGGAGGTCTCCATGCTCTCAAGAAACGAAAAATCTCCTCTCTCCTGTTTCGGGGGCAATTGAGAAAGTTTCGAGCTTAGCCCATTCTGACAGTTTTTAAAAGAGAAATTCCATGGAATCCAAGCCGAATCACTACAGGAAAAGCCACAAGAAAGGAAAGACAACTCAAGAAACTGGTAGAGGTTATGGAAAAGGTGATATTGATCCAACTCAACCACCTTTCATTTAAATAAATTAGAGAATTTCTTCTTCTGCAGTTGTGCCTATTTAACCACCCCAAGATCCACCTTCTCACCCAGAACAAGAAACTTACCATCATGCCCAACACTGAGCTTGAAGAAAATGAAACATTCTCATGGGTACAAGATATGATTGGAGGAGAGACACACACGAGTCCAACATGTGGTGATCCCAGATTTCCAGGCCATATCTACAATGGTGAAGGTACAAGAAAGGAAAGAAAGCACAAATTTCCTCCTCGCTTTTTCAGCGGCACTTTAGGTAACCAATATGTGGAGGTGGCTTGGCCCAAAGTCATCAAGCCTATCAGTGAGATGGCACCATCAGATTATGAAATCAACACTATTCCACTTGGACCAGCGACACATGAGGGAGATGCCCATCTATTTCAAGAGTCTTCCACTCACCTTCTCTGAGAAATAGAATACAAGGAGAAATTGATCAAGCGGAAGACCATATAAGGACCCTCACTTCATAGTGTAAACATTCTTGGACCCAAATGCTACCACTTCTCTCTTAGATAAGGAAGTTACTCCCATTAGTAGCTTCAACCCTGAGTATATCATAAAAACACAAGGCTTCACCATGCAAGGGAAGAAAAAATGACAAATGGGTGAACAAGATCCTAGAAAAGGGTAAGGTGTTGCTTTCGAAAATATATTTCATTGTTCAAGTACATGGGAAATGAATATGAAATGTAATCATGACACGAGAGGAGATTGAAGAAAGAAGGATCATTGGGACCAAGTGTATCCATTGGTCATTGAGATGGGCAAGGTAAATTCATCCCTCTTGGTAAGCAAGGGTGTATTCTCTTCAGCATCAGATGACTTGTCTCAAGTCTGGGCACTCAAACTTTGGTTTCTCATTATGAAATGATAAACCATGCTCTTGGTGAACTTGATTCATATGAGGAACAAATTGCAAAGATGCAAGGGGATGTCAATGTTGAGGTACAAAATCTTGGAGTACCAGCAGTGAACAAAGACACTTTGACAAATGATCTGTTGAGGCCATTTGAAGATCTAGTCAAGAAGGAGGTCAAAGATCTGTTTTCATTCAATGAAAGACACATTGGAGTCCCTAGCTAGAGATAAGATCATTCATATCAAAAACTGTAAGGGATCATCAGTCTTGGTTCACATGGAATGCAAGAACATCAATGCTCTCTCCAAGAATTGGATCAAGTCCTTGAGTTTTTTTCACATCCCGCAAGCTGAGAAAGTTGCACCTGCGGCAGCAAGATACATTAAGTAGTTCAAAGGAATTGATATTTCTCCTAAGGAACTTTCCAAAATTCCATTGGCAAGCAGGTCTCCATCGGCGGAAGCATCTTCTTCAAGTTTGAGTAGTTATCTTCTTTCCCTCTTCACTCCCTCCCTCTCTTCCTTCACGTTCTAATTCTTCATTGGGAGGTTGCACTTTTCCATGTTTCATCTTATTCACTTTCATCTTATTCATTAATGTGACTATAGTCTAAATTTGTAATAAGTTTCCCTCAATTAATAAAAAGGGGACTTAATTTCTTTCCTAGGAATGTCAAGAGTCACAAGTTGTAAAGACAAGTGAAAAAACATGTGGGGGGTAGGTGAAGAGTCTTTTCTAAGTCTATATATTGTAATGACTTCCCCATTCCAAAGGGTTGTCAATTTTGTAAGTTCTAAGTAGATAGCTACCAAGAATAAGAAAAAGATAACAAGTTACTCTATATTCTATTTCTCTCTATGTTTTCCTCTTTCCCTTGCATTGTACAACTTTGTGAGAATGTCAATAAAGAAAGGAGTTTCTACTTTTCTGGATGAGTGAATAAGTGAAATTTTGTGTTCATGGTTTTATCTTGTCTTGATATATGTTATAGCAAAGTTGTTATTCTTCTCAAATTGTGTGTGTTAATATGTTTTGATTAATCTTTGCAAGAATCTAAGTTTTCCTACTTGCAATATTAATCCCTCTCCTAATTCCTCACTCCCGCTTCCCCACCTTACCTAGAAATTCTTCCCTTACACAAGATTGCAAGCATTTTCTGTAGGTGTTCAGTGGAGTGTGCCTGTTGGATCCCTGACCTCTAGGCCAACAACAAATTTACTTTTTAGTTCACATACAATAATGGAGTTGCCCCATTCAAGCAGAGGGACCTAGTCCTAGAGCATTGGTGAAAATCAACTAATTTCTCCTAGCGAAAAATTATTTCGAAGAAAAAATAGTTCATGAACAATTCCGATTATTTGTTTTGGGCCACTTTGTAAACAACATTTTAGTTCTATTTTTGAGTGTTTGATTTTTGTGTATTTTAAATGGCAGTGTTGGTTATTTAAATGGTAGTGCTAGTTATTGTAAGTTACAAAATTGGACATAAGATGTTTATAGAATCCCTATAAGGGAAAAGCTATAAGATAAGGGTCTGAGTGGGAAAAAGGAGTTCCCATAAGGGAAACGACTCTTGTTAATGGATTTAGAAGGTGGAGCTCATCGTTTGGGTTGGTCAACATTCATAATAGGCATGAGGTTCTTTCTTTTATGATAAAAAACATGTAAAAATATGTTTTTTTAATGGGTATTTAAATATTGTTTTGTATAGAAAATATATATTTTATGCACAGTTTCATGTACACATAAACCTCTTATTGCTTTCATGTTGGACATAAAGTGTTGTAAATCTGCATACACATGTACATAGACTTTATATGGCACCCTTTTCCTGATATGCCTGATATTTTATAGTTTTGTGTGAAATAATTGTTCCCTTAACTCTTCTTTGATATGAGTGTTTGCTTGATAAATAAGAAAAAGGGAAAGAAGTATCTCTTACTCTTATGTATCTTGATTTATCCTGACGGAGATAAACTATGGTGATTTGCTTAAGTGTGTTTCTCTCAATCTGAATGATTTTATCTTGGTAAAGAAAATAAGATATCTTACTATGAATGATTAATCTTAAAAAGTAAGGAAAGGAAAGGGTATATGTATCTCTCTTCTCTCACTTTGAAACAATGAATACTTATATGTGGGTTTATCATGAAGAATTTTTTATATGCCAGTCTCTTCAGAGTTGACCCATGTTTTAACAGGGTTTTGCAGGGAAATAGAATAGTTAATTTTGCTTTAACTATAATAATTGGGTATTTATTATTAATTGTAATATGGTTATATTTATATAACCATCTATTTTGTTTTATTCTGCATACGAGAGTTATTGTATTGTTTTAACAATACTATTGTTTGTTTGTATTTAATTTGGTTATGCTTCCTGGATGTCTTTTTGGAAGCTTATGTGAATTAGTTTTTTGTTGCACCTGTGCAACATATTTCTATGTATGTATTCAGCTGTACAATTCCTATAATAATTGTAGCATTCCATTATAAGAATGATTCGATTTGATCAATAAAATATTGTTAGGCTTTCACCCATGTCCCCATTCTACATTTGGTACCAGAGTGAGAATCTGGACCTGTTGAAGTAGAGAAGGTTGGAGAGAGGAAGAAATTTTTTTTTGGAGAAGATTCTGCACTCTAGGAGAGCCTTGTGTTGCCTCCAGCAACTTCCTAGAACACCTCTGCATCTCCACAACCTCCTACCATTCTCCAGGTGTTTGTAAGGAAATTTTTTTTCCCTTGGTGCCCCTACACCAGGAAATATTTACTCTTTGGATGCTATTTAAAAAAATATAATATATATTTTCCCCATAAGGGGTTTTACCTCTAATATTAGAGGAGCATTTTATCTACAAGTAGCACACTACTAAATTTGGTAGCTCTGTAGACCAGATTTGGAGGATGTTTGAGCTACCTCTGAGAGGATTTTTTATCGATTAGGATCTAAGTTGGAGTCTAAAGGAATTGTTACATTAAGATATCTGATCGAGTATACATCATGTTGCATAAGAACCGAGTCTCCACTGGCCCCTTCGAGCATTCAAAATTGTTGTGTCATTCATTGGCGAGGTTTTGTGCATTGATCCTGATTTCCTCCAAGCTATCGAGTTGGGTGAACCCTACCCCGTTCTAGCTAAGCCACATGTTTGCCACGACCTCGCACAAGTAAAAGTGAGCCATATATCAGCGAAAATTAAAAATTAAAAATTGCATCATACATCGATGGTTGAAGGTCCAGCTACTCCCAATATCCAAAGGTACCTACAAACAATGCTCGAACTAGATCCTTCCTATGAACACCTTGTGACAATGTAACTTCGGTATCAAACCATGGCCAAGCTACGTCCTCACCTTGTGAACTCGCAATACAAAGAAAAACTCGTGGTATTCATCAAAAAGAGAGTTAACAAACCAAAAATAATGACATATCAATAAATTCAAGAAAGCAGATAAAATCAAAACTTCATGAAGCGGCCAAACAATGACTTGCAAAATGGCATGACCCCAGACAAATTAATCAGCAAAAGAATGGCCAAAAAAAAATAAGGATAAAACTAAATACGCAAAGCGGTGAAGGAGATAATAGCGGCAGAAGTTCAGATCCTCCTAGAGAAAATAACCCTAATCTTCCACTCCCATGTCTTTTTTGGTCCACGTGGAGCCTCAATCACGTGCCACGTCACCTTTTAAAAGGTTAGTTTCTTTTGTTTTAAAATAAAATTGCTTCATTTTATATCATAAGCAATTAAAGCACTTAGTTGGATAAGAAGAAAGGCTTTAGGAATGGGAAGTCAGTGAGTCGACCCCCACCAAAAGCCTTTTTAATCATATGTTCCACATTATGGAAGTTTAGAAAAACTGTTTTAGCATAAAACTAACAAATTTGGTAGAAAAACCCCAGCTAAAAGCATTAGTTATAACTAAAATGCCTCTAATTTTTTTAGTGAGAAAAACCCTAATTTTAGGGCAATTTTTTTTCTCCTATTAGGCCTATTTTTTCATTTTGAGCAACATTTTCTAAAGAGGGTACACCGAAAAAACTTACATTTTCAGCTATTTTTTTGAAATTTTTGGCATAGAGGGTAATTTTGGGCTCCAAAGGCCACAAAGGCCCACAAAACAATTTTTTTTTTCCTACCATTCAATTTTTCCAAATTTTTGAATGTAACTTGTATACTTCAGTATATTGTACTAATTTGCAGGTTGCCATAGTCAACTGCAAACATTATAACTACTCAGAAATCTGGTAGATAATTGTAATAAAAAATAATAAAATTTGGTTCAAAAACACTCACGAGATCCTAGATCTCATTCGCAGCATTCGGTATATACAATGCCTCTAGGAAGTGCTTATAGGTAAAGCCATCATGACTACTACTGCACTTAACGCCTAATATAGCTGCAACAACATCATCTAGGTATTGACCCTTTAAATTGATGGGGAGTAATAAGGTCACATTGCACACACTATGAGCCATCCCATCCGTCTGTGAATGATTGCATGACATAAATCTAGACTGAGAAATTATCCAAGTATATACCAAATTTACGCATACGTATGAGGATATTTCTTTGAGCTGGTGTCAATAATCACATAGACCCCTTTTAGTACTATCTTGGTACCACGTATCAAATTATTTCACGTACGTTAATGCCTCTTTCACGTACCTCTAGGTATATAGAAAGGGTGAGCTTCTTCCACGTACCACTTGGTATATTGGAAGGGCATGTATATAGAAAGGTTCGGTATATTGGACTGATGGTATATAGATTGGGAGACCTTATAGATGGAGTGATAAGAGCCTAACTCAATCATTGATTTCTATAAAATGGGCACCAATGCCCCCAAACGTTTTCTTCCAAATTCAAAACTACTTAGAGGAAACAACTATGCTACATGGAAGAAAAAAATCAAGACACATCTTGAGTTTGAAGAAATCTTTCCTGTTGTGAATGGTACTCTGACCAGATCAACTACTGATACAACACAACAATGATAGTTTGATAAAGCAGATCAGAAGGCCAAACTCATCATCTTGTTTTGAGTTTCTGATGATGTGAAACCCCACATTCGAGATTCAAAATAGCTAAAGAAGCATGGGATAAGTTGAGCACAGATATACGAGGCCAAAAAAAGAATGTCATACTAAATTTGTAGAGTCAGTTACATACACTGAAGTTCAAGCAAAATGAGAAAATCAAATCTTTCTTAAGAAGAGTTATAGAGTTGAGGGCTTCACTTCTAGCCCTGGGAGAAGTGGTCATAGATGAATGCTCTCATTCCCATTGTTATGAGAGATCTCCCTTCTTCTTACCGCATTTTTGTAACAACACTAAACTTGTCAGATATGACAGTTAGTTTTGACAAGTTGGTAAACCTACTATAACAAGAGGAAGCCATGCATAATAAGGATGATGAAGAGGAGCAGGATAACTTTCTTCTCATCAAAAATGGAAAGGAAAAGGAAAAGGAAAACCTAATTCCTATCAAAATTCCCAACATCAAAATCAGTATCAACATCAAGGGGAAAAACAACAGAAGAAGCAATGTCCAATCTATAAAAGAGGACATGAGTTGAAATATTGTTGGTATAATACTTAAAAGAAAGGTTCATCAAGTAATTCTAGACCTCAACACCAACAATCTCACAAGGGACATACAAACTACAATCAAGGGTAGAAAAAGGGGAACTAGAAAAGAAGACCCCATCAACAAGGAAATATTGTTGAGCAACAAGAACAGTCAGATAATGAAGACCTCTTTTACACTTCTCGATCAAGTGAACCTTTCACATCATCTAGTGATGTCTGGTATGTTGATTCAGGAGCCACTTGACACATGACTAGCCATAGAGACTGGTTTACTTCAATGAGGGACATGTCTTTGAAAAACCATGTTTCGTTGGGTGATGATTCTTCATATATAGTTTACAGGGGATTGGGAACATTTATCTACCCCTTGGTTCATGCAACTGTAGACTATCATATGTCTTATATGTCCCTGGGTTGACTAAAAATCTACTTTCAGTCAGATCAACTCCTAGATCACAACTTAAAAATTGACTTTGATAGTCATTCCGGACAAGAAAATGTGTTTAATTCGAGACAAATCATGAGGCTCAAAAATAGTTGCAAAACCCTCCAATGTGGGACGCATGTTCTAACTTGATTTTGTCCACAAAGATGATCAGGCACTTGTGGCTAAGAACTCTACCCCAACACAGTTGTGGCATCAAAGACTTGGTCATGTTATTTTCAAGTATCTTGAGACACTTCTACCGACGCAATATGGTACATGGGTTACCATCTCTTCAGAAGGATACATACAAGTGTCCTCACTACCTAATATGAAAACAACATAGAGCTTCATTCTAGAAGAGTACATATTGAGCTCATGGTAATCTTGATTTGGTTCATACCGATCTTTTTGGTCTGATGCAACCAAGTCATTCTGGATTTTAGTACTTCATGCTTTGTGTTGATGACTATTAAAGAAAAATGTGGATTTTTTGTCTTCAAAAGAAAAGTGAAGCTTTTAAAACCTTCAAGAAGTTCAAAGTAGCTAGTTGAGAACTAAACTAGTTCATCACATCAGAAATCTCCACTTAGATTGAGGGGGGGAATTCACCAGTAATGAGTTCAAATACTACCTACGAAGCTCACGGGATTCCTCAAAAAAATCCTCCTCCACACACACTGCAGCAGAATGGTGTTGTTGAGAGAAGAAATCATACTATCATGGAAATGGTGTGATGCATGATCGATGACTCTAGACTTGCAAAGACATTCTGGGTAGAAGCAACAAAGACTACAATGTATTTGTTGAACAGAGTGCCCACAGTTGCTCTTGATAGAGTAACACCACAAGAAGCATGGTCAAAGTGGAAACCATATATTGCACACCTTAGAGTATTCAGGTGTAAATAAATTATGCACATACCCAAGCAGAACAGAAAGAAATTGGACATGAAGTCACAGAAAATCATCTTCATTGGGTACAATGAAGATACTCTTGGGTACATATTGATGGATCTAAAGACCAAGAAAGTCTACACCAGAAGAGATGTTGAGTTCTTTGAGAAGAAGGAAGTAGAGGCTCCTCCTCCAGACTCACCTGATGTAGATTCTTCACCAGTTGTAAAAATTGAAGATGATGTTCCCATAGATGATGAAAGTGATGATGAAGATGATGGTGTTGATCTGATAGAACCACAACCCACAGGGAACAGTTCAATGTATGCCCAAGTGGTGTACTAGCATGTTACAAGATGCAAGAATGGATGCTCCAACAGATACATCCACCCCTAGACCATGAACTCATAGTAAAGAAAGAGAAGAAGTGAACTTTGTTTGATGAGTAGAGTTATTGAGTCTGATGAGCCCTCTACAGTCAAGGAATCCCTACAATCAAAATCTTGGAAAAATACCATGGACTCTGAATATCATTCAGTAATGAAAAATAACACTTGGCAACTTGTCGATATTCCACCAGGGAAGAAACCCATTGGATGTAGATGGATATTCAAAATGAAGTACAAAGCAGATGGGACAGTGGACAAGTATAAAGCGAGACTAGTAGAAAAGGGGTATGCACAAAAAGAAGGCATTGACTACGAGGAGACATTTTCTCCCACAACTAAGATCAAAATGATCAGGATGATCTTTTCTCTAGTTACACAGTTTGGTTGGAAAGTCCATCAAATGGACGTAAAAAGTGCCTTCCTAAATGGAGATTTACAAGAAGAAGTCTATATGACTCAACCTGAGGGATATGTAGTACCTAGTCAAGAAGCAAAGGTATGTAGACTCAGGAAATCTTTGTATGGCCTCAAATAGGCACCCTGGGCATGGTACATCAAAATTGATGAGCATCTCGTACAACATGGATTTGTTAGAAATCCATACGACCCCAATCTTTACCTCAAAAAGCAATGGGGGGAGATTGTGATTGTCGTTGTCTATGTCGATGATCTAGTCATCACTGGAAGTTCAGTGAGGATGATCGATGCAAGGAAGAAAGATCTTAATCGATCGTTCGACATGACAGATATCTTGGGCTAATGCACTATTGTCTTGGATTGGAAGTATGGTAGAAAGAGAATCACATCTTTTTTTCTCATATGAAATATACCAAGACGATGCTTGAGAAATTCAGGATGATGGATTGCACACCAATTGCTACACCTATGGAGAACATATTTCAGTTATCTCATTCAAATCCATCTCCTGAGGTCAATGCCACTCTCTATCAACAAGTTGATTGGGAGTCTCATTTACCTAATCTACACTAGACCATATATCAGCTTTGCAGTAAGCTATCTATCCAGGTTCATGTAGGAACCCAAAGTTTTTCATTGGAAATCAGTAAGGAACATCTTGAGATATCTCAAAGGATCAGTGGATCTTGGTCTAGAATACAAGAAGAATGACAACTTCTTCTTGATAGGATATTCTGATTCAAATCATGCAGGAAATATTGATGACAAAAAATCCACTTCAGGATTTGTATTCTTTATGGGATCTGGACCAATATCATGGGGAAGCAAGAAACAACACTTTGTTTCTCATTCTTCCACCAAAGTCGAGTATCGTTCTGCAGGAGAAGTTGTCTATGAAGCAATTTGGCTACGTCAAATACTCGAAGGACTTGGAATACCACAAGACAAATTGACCACCATGTATGTTGACAAGGAAGGTGTTCTCAAACTTGTTCACAATCCAGTTTTTCATGAAAGAACAAAACACATTGAGGTACAAGTACATTTTCATATATGAGCATGTCTCAAAACACAATATACAAATTCATTTCTGTCCAACAATTGAACAACGAGCATATATCTTCACAAATTCACTTGCACATGACAATTTTGAGTTGCTTAGAGAGTTCTTCTCCTCATCCCCTTGAGGCAATGCAAAATTAAGGGGGGGGAATGTTAGGTAAAATATGTTTCCGCTATAGTTAATTTTGCTTTATTTATAATAATTGGGTATTTATTATTAATTGTAATACCAGTTATATTTATATAACCATATATTTTGTTTTATTCTGCATACAAGAGTTGTTGCATTGTTTTCACAATCATATTGTGTATTTTTATTTAATTTGGTTATGGTTCCCGGATGTCTTTTTGGAAGCTTATGTGGATTAGTTTGCTTGTTGCACCTGTGCAACATATTTCCATGTATGTATTTAGTTGTACAATTCCTATAAGAATTGTAACACTCCATTGTAAGAATGATTCAGTTGATTATAAAATATTCTCAGGATTTCATCCCTGTTTCATAAGCAATTACTTGTATGTCAATATTTTTATTGATAGTTATAATTATGGATAAACAATCTCTTTTAAGAACACCCTCTTATTCTTTTATGAAGGGAAACTTAGTTGATGTCTTGTATTATGACAATTAAGGATTTATTGCTTGTACATCTTAAAATTAGTAAGGGGATTTAAACTTTCTTTGTCTTATTACTTGAAGTCTTTTGTACCTTCTTTGGTAAGGCATTGGGTCTCCATCCAACTTTATCGAGGTAATAAGTTGTGATTATATATTGACTTATTTTGAACCACTTCTATTATTAAGATATAAGAATTATTAAAAGTGTAGAATGGGAAGGTTTAAGTAGATTTTCTTCATTGCTATAAGTTCAAGATTTATATCTCCATCCAAGTTGGGACTGTAATTTTATGTGTGAAACCATTTAAAGAAGTGCATATATTGTTTAGAAGAGTAAGACTCCAACTTGTAAGTTCCACTTGTCAGTGAGATATAACTATGTTATAAACTTGGTGGCATATAGTGACAATGATAACTTTATATATGAAACTATACATGTGGGACTGAGACTATGACGAGGTTTCTTGAATTAGCAATAAGTATGATAATATATTCATTAACCTTTATTGGGTAGTAATTGTGAAGATGTAGTAGTAAACTTAATAAGCTCACAGTTGAGCCTACTCTTGCCATTATTTTGATAATAATAGATGTGGTGTGTCATTATATTTGTATATAACAAAATAAGTACAACAACGAGCTCATTACTACCCGCCACTCTCATATTGAGGTTGGGACTCGGTAGGTTAATTAAGTCACCTCTCAATCAAAATTTTAGGAATTCTTCATCCAAAAATGATTAATATATAAAATTGTATGATGTTTGCTTCAACTTGAGGAAAGAAATGCTTTATAAATGAGAATTTTTAGTTCGAATTAGACCAAATTGAAGTGATCAAATTAGTGGTCTTGCATGGAACATGTACCACTTATATAACTTAAGTTACTATAGCCCTTAGAAAGAGAACACTAAATATGTTTACCTTAGCGTGGATTGGGTTATTATCTTAAATTCCCTTTCCTTTTATAACATGATAAAATGAAATCAATTGCGTACTAAATCAAAGAATATATTTATATATTTATTTGCAAGTTATACGGAAAATCTACCATTAATTCATTCACTTTATTTGATTTATGGTGATGAGTTAAAATATAAAATTATCTACAATTAGTATAACTCATGAATCACATGAGATCATTGTTCCTAGTCAAGCTTAGTTATTGACAGGTTTTGAAATTGTTAAGGACTAGTGTCCAAAAGTAAATCAATGGATTTGACCAACTTTACTTCAAACTTAAACATTGACTCACTAAAAAAAAGGATGTTACACTTGTACTTCAATTAGGAACTGTATTATTCCCTTGGATATGATATGATGGATTTAGATCCCTCTGGGTATTTATTCCTACTCATAACATCAATTATTTCAACCATATTGTATTTGGCTTACAAGTGTATGAAATACAAATATTCTAATTGAGGGGATTAACAGACCTCTCTTAGTACTCCTATTTGCAACCGTAAGTGGAGTAATTGATGTTATCGCCTCATGAGTAACAATATTCATTAACAAACAAGGAACAATCCCATTGGTTTATGGTAGACAAAGTATTTGTAACCACATATAATGTATCATCAGTACCCCTATTCTAGCTTCGAGTAAATCTTGGGTCTTATAATCTTAGTTGAGGGTTGTAGGAGTTGGGAATAAAACACTTATGTAAGTGTATTAAGGAAACATAGTGGTTGACGAGACATCGTTGTTCAAACTTAGTCAGAACAAGAAAATATGATGAGTTACATATTACATATTAACAATACTCATTTATATAATTATATTATCCTAGATAATACAGTCATTTTACATATTAACAATACTCACCCAAACATTAATAATTTGAGCACTAAACACATTATATTTGAAACATTTCCGCCCTTAGTGCAAACATGGGAGAAGAGAAAACATATCTTGTAAATGTTGTTCATTGAAAACACTTCTTAGACCAGGTACACTCCATCAAGTTGTCTCGTTTCCCTTGAAAAGGCATAGAGGTGAGCAAAATTCTATTAAGATTGTTCGCCGGACCTCTTTCCCGAACTCTCTAATTCTAAATGTTGCAGATTCTTAGACTTGCCTAGAGCTCACTCACTAGCTGGATGATAATCCATGTTGAGCTACCTAGAAATATTCTGCTGCCCCTCCCACCCCCCCGCCCCCCCACCCCAAAGACAGTTCTGCAGGTACATGTTTCTTTCCCAAATTACATATGAGGTTTATTCATTATAGCAACAGACCTACAAAGTGAAAATCAAACACAACACAACAGAAAACAAACTAAATTGTCATCAAAACTAAAGTGGTCCCATCGCTAGTGGTTGATGAGACATCGTTGTTCAACCTCATTCCTCTGTTGCCTTCATCCTCAAATAGACGTGTTGCTTACTTAGTGGATTGCAACTTGAAACTCATTGATTTCCACGTTGTACTTTATTTTTATCTCCCCCCCCGCAATGTGAAATACATTATTTTATAGGATGTCGGGTCACACCAAAAATACGTCTTGGAGGCAAAAAAAAAAAAAAAAAATTCCACTATTTTACAAAAACAATTTCTTAGTTGACTCTTTTACTTATGCCAACAAATTTAACAAAGACTCACAAAGTCTAACTATCTCAACCCTTGACACAATGAATATTAATTGGACAAACTTGATGATAATATACAAACATTTTAAAAAGTAATCAGTTATTAATTTTTATAAAGGCACTTGACTAGAGCAATAGAAACATGACATTGATTACAAATATGATTAAATACCTAAAACTTGTCTCATATTATCCAAGGCAATGAAATTCCCTAAGACATTACTAAAACAAAACTTAAATCACTAAACTTAAATGGCTAAGGACTCTATACTGGAGTATTATTATTGATGACCAAACTAAAAGACAAAACTAAAAAACTATTATAAAAAGGCATAGAATGCAGAATTGAACATACAACTGTACTTGCTTATGTAGATCTGCACAGATCAGAGAGTAGTTTGATTACCAGGTATATTTGAAGAACGCACCTGAATATTTATTTCTAATGGCAGAGTTTACCCAAACTGAAGCGTCAATTTGTTAGATCACAGGAGATCATGGGTGGATAACTGAATCAAAACATACCCCATTCTTATTAAAAAATCTAATCCTGCTCTGGATAATATCAGAAGTAACTAATACTTATAAACTTTTTTTTAAATCAAATAATCCTACTCATAAATTGGAGGCAAGTTTATAGGGTAGATATTTTGGCCCATTAGAATTCTTACACTTCCATTATCAAAAAATAAAGCTGGCTTTGATACCAAAAATAATTTTGGTGGAGTTTAATATAGTAATAACACGATAAACACACAATTAATTAATTCATACGGACGTAATACATTGTATATGTGTAGGTGAGTCACTTCCTATTATCAAGGAAGTTGCTTCAACTATTTACCAATTCATTATTCTATGTGTGCTTACATCTACTAATATTCCATAACCACTTTCATATAGTATATAACTATTGCAATTGCATGTGTACAATGCAATGTGAACGTCGAATGGTATTTGTTATTCGATTTAGAAAGACAGTTATTATTTTTGTAGTTGTTGATAAGGGGTGTGATTAACAATATTGATTTTCTATTAAAGCCAGAACAAATGTTGCGAAATACATTGGAAGGGATGTTAGATAACAATTAGTTGTGTAATAATTGAATACAAATGCAATTGAGACATGTAAATTTGCTAATACTCACTCTCAAGAATGTAGTGAATGTGAAGTGTTGTTGTCAAAGTAGATTGAAAGAATGACTAAGTGCTTTAACATATTATCTCTCCATGAAACTAAAATGAGACAGAATATGCAATTATATATAAACAAATCTGAAATGGTTATGGTACATTCCAAATTTCCTTATTACCTCAACGAGTTTGAGAGCATCATTGTCAGATCTATTTTGTCCATATCTTACAATCATAGCATTCCACGAGACCACATTTCTTTGAGGCAGTTTGCAAACAAAAAACGATATATGTTATTTGTGTTATAGGGATAGTTTTTACTTTTGTAGTTGTGTTTGTTTAAACTATGGGTGATTGATTTTGTATGTGTAGAAATATAGATGAGTCACTTCATTTAAAAAGCACAAACATGAGGTCTTACCCTTTAAACTATTCAAAATGCAAAAAAGTGATACAATGTACAAAGCTTTGGATGGAAACAACTATAATTTGCATGGTCTTTTCTCGGCATGTTAAATTTCTAGGTATTTGTGTGCAGATGAAGACATTAAAAATGCATTGTTGTTGGTTAACATAAAGAAATGGGAAACAATAAAAAAGAAAAATCGAACATGTATGCTGAAACGTGTAATTTAATTTTGTAATTATAGATATATAGACAAACCACTTCATTTAAAGGTTTCATCTCTTCATTTCAAAGTTGTTACAAATTCGTACATATACATTTACAAATCTCATATCATGAGTGGTAACGTTTTGTGGACTATTTTATTTGAACTTAACATGAGAATATTTATATCATGAATGGTAGCCTTTTGAGGGTAATTTTATTTTTGGTAAACATGATTATATTTGATACCCCTTGAACGGAAATGGCATCTAGGATAGAAGAAGTGTTGAGTATAGTAGTAGTGGAGCTGCTATCAAAGCAAAGTGTAGTATTTACGAAGGGTTGAGTGATATTAGTCTTGCTTCCTCCTTTTTTCTTGCTCCAAGTGTTGCTATGTGCGCCATTTTTGAGTACCTTTTGAATGAAAAAGGGGGTGAAATGCACATATTTGCAAGTGAGGCAACTCTAGAGAAAGTTGTGAGTGTCAGACCCTGCCTTTCATTGGTTCCAATGTCGATAGTTGCTTTATGCATAGTAAGTCCCTGGGACTTGTGGATAGTTAATGCCCAAGCCATTTTAAGCGGCAATTGTCTTCGATTCCCTCTCGAAATAGGGGGTATCGGAATATGTAACGGGTTGGAGGGATCCCAATATGGGCCGTTGTATCTATCAAATTTGACAACAACAAATAAAGGTAATGCTGGTGGTGGCATTGATGCACCGTAGGCAATGTCGGTGATTATTCCTATAGCACCATTTACGATGCCTACATCAACCCATAAATTTGCAATAAGCATGATTTTTTGTTGTTTGCGCAGCAGAACTTTATGCTCTAACTGATTATCATCAGGATTTCTTGGTCCAACCCACCTGTTACTTTTAGCAATGGATTGGACGATCGGAACGTTCAATGCATATGGGAGTCCACGAGGTCGTTTTTTGCAAACAAATGTGGTGGATCCTTAAAAAATTTGAGCTCTTGCTGAGTTAGGTGCATGTCTATGCGAGACATTAGGAGTTCCCAATCCTCAATAAGAGGGGTTGAATCTCACATGTTGAGCACTAAATTCTGGAATGAAACTTGTGCATCGGTTGTTCCTTGTTGCCGAAATATAGTTTACAATGTAATGGAAGAATGAAATCCCTTCCAAAGGGTGGCTCCATAGGATTTACTTGCATAAATAGGATTTTCCATAACCAATGGTAATTGCCCGAGGTCGTTGAGGAGGATGACTGGTCTGTTTCCAAATTCATATGTTTTTGAGTGTGGGAAAGCCTCGCGTAGCCTACTGTCAATTTTTCCTAGCAACTTTGGGCCGATGAAACTCATTTCACAATAAGAACATATTCGATATGTTTCAACGACTCTTGAAAAGACGATAATGTTTGGCCTTCAAGGGGTTTTAATTTTTTGATTGGAATATGAAGGGCTACATGGATTCTGGGTGCGGAGATGTTGAATGTTAAAACACCAGTAGGGTCGAGTAGAAGGAGAGGTAAGGGAGATATGGTTGATGTTGCTGTAAATGAATTCTGGATTTTATTTATCAGAAATGATTTTCCTGTGCCAAATGTTCCTTGAATTATCAATCTTAATGGAGGTAGAAGTGTTTTGTTTGTTGAATGGTGCAGTATGGTATCAAGAGCTAGTTGTTGTTCTAAAGACAAAGGTAGTGTGGTAGATGGTGGTGTGGCCTGCATGCTGGTGTCATTTGGGTCTTCCTTTTCTCTCTCGATGAATGATGAACCAATTATCTACAAATCATGCAGGATGCCATGTATGTTCCAATTATTGTGTATGTAAAAATCTCGTTTCCCCAACATTTCAAGACTTTCAAGACCCACGTTGTTTCCCAGATGAATTTGTGCGAAGACCTATCATTCTTGCAATGGTTTGTGTTGAATACTACATTCGACCTCAAATTCAAAACTAAAATTTGTTTCATGTCATGTGTCTGCGGTAGTGCGTAAAACATGTCATAGTCTGTAGTTGTTTGAACATGTCCCAAGTGTCGTTGATCTCATGTGAGCTTGAGCCAAATTTGGAGGCAATATTTCTAAAATCCTTGTATAAAAGGAGTTATGACCAACAAAAAAGGTCATATGACGTTGAATCCTGAGTTGGGACATCCTCAAATCTTGGGTAGACCTAAACAATTGTTTTAGTCGACCGTAATTTCCATTTATCTCCTTTACGGTTCCTAATGTAGCTCCAATCTCGAGCAACCTGAATAAGTGGTAGGTGTTCCATGGTTTCAGGGTGAACTCTAAATGCATCCAAGAAAGTGGTTGTTTCTTGTACATCGACATCACTTTCAACGACACGTCTCAAGATTTTTTTGCCAACATTTAATGATACAAATGAACAGCTACACATAACAAGTGGCAATTTTTGCAGCATGTGGCATGTTTCCTATGTGCTTATGTCATGTTCAACAACGCTCTCTGTGAGCATTTTTCAAATCGCAATGTATGTTGGTGAATCCGCATCAACATCTCTTGAAAATATGGATAACATTTGGTAATAGGTTTTTGAATGTTGCTTTGGTTTTGAAGCATATTTTACAATATACTTCAAAACTACATGGCGAGAAAGTATCGGTTGGCAATCGACATTTTCTCACCATATGGATATCATAGTTCGATTGTGTATGTTCAGTCTATCATCATTTCTTGAAGGGAGGTACTTAATTTTCCCATCACTCTCAATGAGCAGGGATGAAATAGGTTGTGTAGCCCATGGTGTGTTGAACCTACACTACAGTTATGATTGCTTTCTACACAGGCATGTCTGTTCTGAACATTTTGTGTGGTGTTGAACACAATTAAGCAGTTCTTCAAGGTTTGCATGTGGGGAGGAGGATAGTATTTGTGTTGTATTTAGCAAACAAGGTTCGTCTAGCAGTGACCTACGAACAAAATCCAAGCGGTTGCAAGTCGAACGAGGGTTCCAGGAAGACATGAACTTATCAAAGTATTGTTTTGTTGCCTCAATAATTGTTGTATCCTCCCAGTCCATTGCGTCAACTTATCAATCCATTGTTTCCGTAGTATGAAATGCGTTAATTTATTCATGAATTTTCAAATTAGCAAACTCATATCGTAATAAGGCAGTGTGGGAAGCCATAAAAGCAATTCCAAGGTGTATAGAAATTTATGAAACTAAGGATGACAAAGTTACATGGATACGAGTAAAGATATTAACACCAGGAATGAAAATTGGATAGGCCAGGATTTTAGAGAACCTTGAATATGACATTGATGGCATATGGCATACATCAAGATGTCTTAAGAATATATAGGTGCAAACGAACTTCCAAATATAGGAATTGGGCATGCTCAACAAGCCTTGGACATTTTTAATCAAATGAAATTGGCAGGAGCAAAGAAGCCTTCAATATTTTTAAGCAAATACAATTGCAAAATGCAAAGTCAAACTCAACAACCTTTTTTAGTATCCTACAAGCTTATCCTAGTCAATTCAGATTGGGCATGATGAGCAAGCCTTGGACATTTTTAATCAAATGAAATTAACATGAGCAAAGAAGCCTTCGGTATTTTTAAGCAAATACAATTGCAAAATGCAAAGTCAAACTCAACAACCTTTTTTAGTATCCTACAAGCTTATCCTAGTCAATTCGAATTAGGCATGTTGAGCAAGCCTTGGACATTTTTAATCAAATGAAATTGGCAGGAGCAAAGAAGCCTTCAGTATTTTTAAGCAAATACAATTGTAAAATGAAAAGTCAAACTTAGCAACCTTTTCTAGTATCCTACAAGCTTATGCCAAATTTGAAGCTTTGGGACAAGGTAGGGATATTACTCAAATAATAAGTGAATGAAGTTTTGTCAAATGTTGTAGAAGTGACTGCCCTGATAGACACATATGCAAATTGTTAAAGCATACAAGGCATGCTAAGTGTTTTACTAGATGCTTCAATGAAAGGTGGTCTCTTGAAAGGAAAATATTACAAGAGGTGCACAAATGGTGCTCTTGTTGAGGCTTTAAGTCTTTCCAGAGCATTACCCCAATGTTTTGTGGTTTTATGGACAACAATTATTGTGGATATCCATAACTTTTGCAGGAGAATAATGGCTCCTAATATATTTAAGCAAATGCAATTGGAAGATGTAAAGCCAAACTCAGGAACATTTTCTAGAGTCTCACTAAATTGTGCCAAATTGGAAGCTCTAGAACAGGGTAATGAAAAACCCTTAAATTATAAGTGAAAGCAGATTTTACCAGGTTGTACACAAATAGTGTTCTTAAATTCTTGGACTGCAAACATTATTGCATTTATGCAAAATGGGCTTGATGATAAAGCCTTGGGGATTTTCAAGCAAGTGCATTCAGTAAGTGAAATCAGATTTCTTGAGATGTAAAGCCAAACCCAACAATATTTTCTTGTATCTCGCCAGAATGTGCACAAATTGGAAGCTTTGGAACAAGGTAATGAAAAACCTTTAAATTATCAGTGAAAGCAAATTTTACCAGGTTGTACACAAATGGTATTCTTAAATTTCTTAGACTGCATACATTATTGCATTTACGCAAAATGGACTTGTTGATAAAACCTCAGAGATTTTCAAGTAGGTGCAATCAACATGTGAGAATCAGATTCCTCGACCTTTGCTGGTGTTATCCCACATTGTGCCAAACATGCAATTGTTTAGTAACAAGGAACAAACATCCATAACAATAATTGAAACTAGGTTTATAAGATTTACTGCCAAATAGGCAAGAAAATAAGCATGTTAATTCTTGATATGTATTTGAAAGTTCTGGATTGCATGTAGCTACACTCTTGGTTATTGATTATCTGAATTTTTGTTTATATATTATTAAAGAGAGAGGGACCTGTAGCTAATCCTCATTGACCCTATTAGACAGTGTCCCCAATAACTTGGGCAACAAAATCTATATCACTGGTATTGACCTGTTGAAGCCTTTAAGCAATTAGCACAGGGTTTAAATAAATTAAACTTACCTTGATTCAGAAGACAGCTATAAATGGGAATCTAACCTGCACAAATGACCTTTAAATTATAAGCCCAACTTTTGCTACTCAGACAACAATTCTGTCAAGTATCATGTACTGCTGCAGATCCAAGGGTCGCAGTGTCTAATCCACTAAATTGTTAGAAATAATCTTGAGAACAATATTCTTGCAGACTTTTAATGTGAAGGTTTTGATGTTTTTATTTTTTTAATTTTTTAAAAGATATTCCTAGCTTTTCCTTGTTTAACAATTGCATGGTGAATGGCATATATATATATGCCATTCACCATGCAATTGTTAAACAAGGAAAAGCTAAAAATATCTTTTAAAAAATTAAGAAAAATAAAAACGTGGAAAACCTTCACATTAAAAGTAAATTCAAAGCAAAATTGTTAGAAAAGCAAAAAGCAAAATTGTTAAAAATAGCAAAAGCAAAGGTTAATGCATGTAACTAATCCTCATTAGAAAAGTCCCCAATAACTTGGGCAAGCAAAATCTATATCATTGGTGTTGAAAAGTAAAAAATAAAATTGTAAGCACATGGTTTTAAATAAATTAAACTTACCTTGATTTAGAAGACGGTTGTAGATGGGAAGAACCTGCACAAACGACCCCAACTTTTGTTGCTTAGACAACAATTCCGTCAAGTACCATGTACTGCTGCAGATACAAGGGTCGCAGTGTCTGATCCACTAAATTGTTAGAAAACAATCTTGAGAACAATATTTCTGCAGACTATATATATATGCCATTCACCATGCAATTGTTAAAAAATGAAAAGCTAAAAATATCTTTTAAAAAAAAATTTAAAAAAAAGGGCAAAACCTTCACATTAAAAGTAAAGTCCAAGCAAAATTGTTAAAAATAGCAAAAGCAAAGGTTAATGCATGCAAAAGCTATAAAATAAAATTTAAAAATAAAAGTAAAATTGTTAGAAAAGTAAAAAACAAAATTGTTAAAAATAGCAAAAGCAAAATTGTTAAAAATAGCAAAAGCAAAATTGTTAAAAATAGTAAAACCATCATTTAGGCCGTCAAATTTGACACAATCCCATGAATGTCCGCAGAACCCTTTTCCCATAGGGGTAATGCCTTCAGTGTAATTAAACTAGCAATCGCATGTGTACGATGCAATGTGAACACCGAACATTATATGTTATATGTTTTAGAGGGATAGTTATTACTTTTGTAGTTGATGTTGATAATGGGTGTGATTGATTTTGTAAGTGTAAATATATAGATGAACCACTTCATTTAAAGGTTCCATCTCTATATTTCAAACTTGTTACACATTCATACATATAAATTTACAAATCTCATATCATGAATGGTACCATTTTGCCACAAACATAAAAAATGTCCTCTAATTTAATTGATAACTTCACAAACATAAAATGTGGATGAAAGTTTCTACACCCCTAGTCCCACCATGGGTAGGTCTTGAGCCATTTGAATTTGTTTCTCTTTAAACGATTAACAATGACGTTAGTTTATCTTCTCGTTGTGTACTCCTGACCGTTTACTTATTCATTATTTTTTCCCAAGTCGGACAAACAATTTTCATGACCTTTGCTAAAGTTTTCTGGGGCCCATATATTTTTCTCGATTAACCATTTTAAAGGATTAAATAGGAAATTTTACATCCTCTAAACCGAATAAGAGATGATAAAATAATGTGTGCCCAATTGTATAACCTCCAGCATTACATTCAATTATATGATGGATAATGAACACTATTGTGAACAATGTTAATGACATATACATATAGAGATATATGTATGGAAATCTTGTATAGTAAAATAAATTGTTGGTAATGTGCCCATCTCAGAGTGACAACAAATGTGTGCACTCGTGCAAAAATTACATTTGAATGATGCCTCTTGCCAAAATTACAGCTGATCTTTATCCCCTGTCTACCTGGGCGATTCTCCTCCTCACACTGAAGAAGAAAAGAACGAACCCTTCAATTTCAATGCTCCTCTCAACAATAATTTTGATGCACTACAAAATTGGAAATCTCCAGAGCAAAACAGGAAGAGCAACCAGAGAGTAAAGAATGGAAAGAATTTTAGATTGAAGGTAGTGATGTGGAAAACTGTTTGATGTAGAAGAATGTTTATTAGTACTAAGAACAAAAAAAACCTTGAGGACAGGGATCACAAGATTGTCGCAGCATAACTAATCTTTGCCAAAAAACCAACAGAAGAACACGGGAAAAACACTCTTAAAATATTAGAATATGAAAATTCATTAGGAAAGATAAGATACCCTTCAATAATTTCATTACAACCACTAACCATGTCTAGGTCTATCTATTAAATGATATAATTGTATTTTTTTCAATTCGTAGTTGTATTTATATTAAATGTCTAGGTCTATCTATTAAATTTCAGATGTAGGTGAAGGATTGGCTATTTTTCTTCATAATTGTGTTTCAGTTTAGCTTTATTGTTGCTTTTGGATTTGTTTTAGTTCAAATATCCATATCTCTGCTCTCACACAATAGATATTAACATTACATATGTTAGTTTTCTGCTTATGCATGGAAATGTTCTACCTAGGCAACACTTTTCCTTTCATCAGATAGCAATCAGAAAGCAATTGATTTGTTGTTAGTGGTTCTGATTTAATAGTTGGCAGTAAGGAGGCACATGATTTGCTAATGATTTTTTAACACTGTCTATCTTCATCCTCAAAACGTTTAACACTGTTTGCACAATCTAGGACATATTATTTTGGTGCGTCATTGAGATAGTAGGTATTCAATGAGAATTGTTCAATAAACTCCACTGATACAATATATCCATGAGTTGTTCAATAAATTTGGCTTTGCACAAAAAGAAGCTAAAAGTCATATACTCTTACAAAAAAGAATACAAACACTTGATATTTTAGTTAAAATTAAAATTTTCAGACAATATAACCCTACACATTTAAAAGACTTCTACAACCAAAATGAACTCAAATACTTGAGCTTTTGATTCAAATTACATTTTTCAGAGAAAATTAGTCTGCCTATTTCCAACATTTCTACAACCAAAACTGGAGATGGTGCACCATGGTGTCAACATAGGGAGCCCCTGACGACCTAGGTTCGAACTTAAAGGATGTTAAGAAATCTAAGCATTGTGCCCTTAGCGTCATTAGCAGAGAGACAAAACAGAAGTAGAACTTAAATAAAACCAAAACCAATGATCTACCCGTCTTCAAGCTCTACCCTAATAAAAAGAAGTGTAAGCTAAATTTGCCTAAATAATTTAGCTTGTATCAAAGATTTTTAAAAGGAAGAGAAAAATACAGTAAAAGACCGTGTGAACAAAGAATGGAACCCTAAAATTTGGAATTTGGAACTCTTTCAGAGGAAAATGCTCTTTGTAGTCTTGAGCCTCACCAGAAATTGTGAGCATCCTGGAATATATAATCAAATGAAAAACAATTTGAAAAGAAAGGGTAAAATACCTTAATTGGGTCAAGTCTGAGTAGCAGAGACATGATGCTTTCTGTTATCTTGATCCGCTCCTCATCCCGCCGTATTAACTCCTAACCGACACATGTGTTGCGACATTAAATGCTAAAGCTCTTTCTGGTTAATTTTAACACAGTCATGCACAAATATATTACATACATCTATAGATCTATTTATCGTGGAGTTTATCTTGGGATTTTACTTGGCTATTTTGTATTTCTTGAAGAGCAGCAACCCTCTGATCGACCCACCATGCATGAAGTTTCCTGAGTTCTAAAGTCGATGTTGTCAATGCTTGCTCCTAAAAAAATCCAATCCCTTTAACAATTTGCTCAAAAATAAGCCAATCCCTTTTAACAATTCGCTCAATAAAAACCAATCTGCTTTAACAGTTTCTCAAGAGTAAGGATTAAAAATAAAACCGTACCTGGAAAGTATACCATTCAAGAGTTTGCAAATAAAAAAAATCATGCACAGGGGAAAAAACATACACAGCATGGCTCATCACATAACACTTACTGAAATTAACAAGATCTAAATGCCACAAATTTGAGACAAAACATGCAAGACTATAGATGCCCAAAACATGGGCCGCCCAAAACATAACACATGAATAATGCAAACTAAACATCTATAATATACAACTTGCATCCAGTATTAACTCGGGAATAAATACATGGCCACAAAACCAACAATTAACTCCATTGACACCACCTCAGACTGGATAACAAAGGCATTACAACTAAACAACATAATACTCAAAATCTGCAATCATACAAATCCAAAAAAATTCAATCCCTTTTAACAGTTTGCTCAATAAAAGCCAATCCGCTTTAACAATTTCTCAAGAGTAAGGATTAAAAAATAAAACCGTCCCTGGAAAGTATACCACTCAAGAGTCCGCAAATAAAAAAAAACACGCATAGGGAAAAAAACATACACAACATGGCTCATCACATAACACTTACTGTTATTCCGTGCCGGCAATATTCTTCGCAACTACAGATGCCAATTTCATGGAGTTTGAATTGCTGAAATTAACAAGATCTAAATGCCACGACTTTGAGACAAAACATGCAAGACTATAGATGCCCAAAACATGGGCCGCCCAAAACATAACACATAAATAATGTAGACTAAACATCTATAATATACAATTTGCATCCAATATTAACTCGGGAATAAATACACGGCCACAAAACCAACAATTAACTCCATTGACACCACCTCACACTGGATAATAGAGGCATTACAATTGAACAACATAATACTCAGAATCTCCAATCATACAAATCACGAGCAATCCGTCAATCATGCACTCACTTCACGCAGAGTTAGTGAACCACTCTCCCAATCTAGTCCACGCACAAACAACTTTTGATGAGCAACGTCCATGATATCACCTGCAATTGTAGGGTACAAACAACCTCTGCATGATACAACCACAAGCATTCTAAGTCAATCCATTCCCATGCAATAAGCCAGACAAACAAGGTGTATAAAAATAAACAAAGGACTAAAATACCATAATACATGCAGACAAACGCTAAAAGCAGCTACGATAATACATACAAAACACGAAAAAGGCTAAAAACAGTTAAAAATAAAAGGGGCTAACTCCACTTAAAGCCAAGAATAAAAAAACCTTCACTTTGGCCGTCAAATTTAACAGTCCCGTGAATGTCCGCAAAGCCTTTTCCCATAGGGGTAACACCTTCGGTGTAATTATCCTAAATAATAGAGTTACTTATATATTAACAATACTCACTCAAACATTTATAATGTGAACACTAAACACATTATATATGTAACAAAATCTATATAAATTCAATATACTTATTTTTTATAAAATTAACAATTAAAAACGTTTTACTTTGCATGTTCGCATGTTCACGACGTTATCCATAATCCCAATGAGAATGCAATCCAATTATTTTGTATGCAATTTTCATTTGTTTTTTTTTTACAAATAATAGTTGTGGTTCTTATATTTAAAATGTCAATGAAATGAAAAATATATATTATTAAGGATATCCTACCATGCATGCATCTAAAGTCTATATAACTATGAAATTTGAAAACAAGTTCCTCTTGAAAATTGCAATCTTTTATCACCACATAACTACGGAGGCCTACTCTCTACCTTGTCGTAGAGTATAAATGAAACACTCATTTTCACATATACATTAAATCAAATCTAAAGGATATTCTCTATAAGTAGGGGAGATGCCTCATTGCCGTGCACCCTGACTTTAGGGGCACGTAGATATATGTAGGGGTCCCATCAACATAAAAAAATTATATCATTGTGTAGTGTATCATCATGCCACATCAGCATTTTCATTTCGTGTGTTTATTTGGAGGGAAAAGTAGTTATTGAATTAATTTAAAATGAAAAAATATATATAAAAAACATTTGAAAGAGGTACCAATGACCGAGCTCCCTATGTGTCACAGTGTCATTGACTCTTAAAAAGTGTCATTAATCAAAAAGTGAACAACCATTAGGCCTTTTTTCAACAACCTATGGTGAAAACCAATGTACATGTTTTGGTACATGCACAACTATGGGGTCATCTCCCATATAAGAAAGGATGTTTTCGTAAGAAATAACCAATACCATCTTGAATAAAATAATCAATTGGTATGTTAAATAATCCTACAATAATATTATGATCAAATTCTTCACTTTAGTTATAATTCCTTCTGGTTTTAGGGAGGTTCTAAATCCTATAAATTTAAAATACTAATAAAAAAGGAGGATTATGGACTGGTAACATCCAAACCTTCTATAATGAAAGCATCTTTTTATCATACAATAGAGATATTAAGACAATTCTTTAAAAGCGTGTTAACCACATTTATGTTACTATCTAACTTTGCCTATGCTATAAGAAATTAAGAAAACACAAACAGATTTATTTCAATTCACAATTTAAAAAATAAATAAATTTCACATTTTTAAAACAATGTTCTTTTAACAAATGGACAGAAAATTTGCAAAATTATGCAATTTAGAAAAGTCTATTGCGATTACAATTCGCAAGATACTTGTGGAGGATTTAAAAGACAAACAGAAACCTAAAAAATCTATTGTATGCAAGATTATATTAACCATTGTATCGAAACATAGGGAGCCCGTTTTAAGATTATAATTTTTAAACCACAAAAAACACGTTTTTTTGTTGCACTCCAAACGTTGTAACTACAACATTGTTCCTCACATAGAGAAGGCCAACTTTAACAAAACACAATACAAACCTAGATTCAACATTCAAACACTTGTGCACATAGAGATGGCCAGCATTAACAAAACACAATTAAAACTGACATTCATCATCCTCAATGAGCAAATATACAAACATATGCAAGAAAAAATGCCATAAGACTAATTTTTGTATTTGCCATGCAAGAGAGCCGAACCAAAAAGAAAAAGGTGGGAAAGTAGGTGGCCAAACCCCACTTGTTCTCCACAACAAACATTAAAAGCAAAGGGATGTTTCACCAGAAAAAGACAGCATCAGTGCAGGGTGACAAAACAAAACCCTATATATAGACAAGACACCATTTGCCACCGGTGGGCATGATTTCATTCCATTGTAGCCCACTTCCACCTCCAAATGCAACCCCACAACCCGCAACACACAACATCAAGTGTCTGCTCGAAATCTCGTAGGTCATGCACAATAAAACCACCACATGCCTTGCCTAGAACTGCAACCATTCACCCTAAGAAATTTTGGTGCATGATAGGCAAACCAAACCAAACCAGCAAGATGCAACTACAAAGAGATGAGAAGATGGTACATTAACTATGCAAGCAAGAAAGAGGAAAAAGGAACCGAATGCTCTCATTGTGCTTAGGACAAGAGGACATAAAACTCACCAATTAGAGCAGAGAATACAACCAAAAAACAAATATTGCCTGCAACACGCCATCATAAGAGAGGGAGCTTGAAACCAAGGGTGACATTCAAGCCCATTCCACTATCACCCACTCATGTGTCTGCAACATGTCATCGTAAGAGGGAACATTAAACTAGTAATGACATTCAAGCGTATCCCACCACCAACCGCTCACACAACATAAAGGCATATTAATGCCAACCAAACATAATAACATATTGGCACATGTAATTGCTTAAACCAAATACAAGGCTTTATTGCCTTAATCATGCCAATCTTCTCGATCTTTACTGTGTTAAACGCAAGGCCTAACTGCCAAGTTATTACATCTTACGTCTATGCACCGCCAAGTGCTTACTACCTGCCAAGTGCCATGTGGACAACCATGCATCAACACCCCCTGCAGGCCTCTTTCCGTCATTGATCAACTTGCAGATGCAATAAATAAGGGACCATGTTTCTCATTTACAAAATGTCCATTGGTATAATTACATTTTGATTATAAACGGGATATTGTGTACGAGTGTGGCCAACACTACTAAATAGAATATACTAATGGTTATGGTTATTTAGCACTCATGAGAGTTAAGATATAACCTTGAATTGAGACCTCTAGAATTGAGATATAACCAGAAACTAAATTTAACCCCTTAGTAATTTATGCCTACAACTTCAAAAAAGAAACTCTAAAGAATCTTGCCACCAACCTTGTCAACCAAATTACAGTTATAATTAGAAGCATCAAGTACATAATGGTACTTTTAGTTGTGATCACAGGTTATTAGCAGTAAAATGTACTTTTGTTCTATAGTGGAAGAATCTCTAAACTGAGAAAAAAAATAGCAGAAACATTTTTTACTTCACATTAATACAAAATTATATCTATAAGTGACAGCCATACTTCAATCGAGACAACTAGCACTTCCTAACTCAATGACTTGCCAATATTATGTTTTGGATCCTATTGTATAGAGACCGTAATAGGTTCAAACAAAGGAAAAACCTATATTTTGGATTCTTTAGATGATATGAACAGCATACACTAAGAAAAATACTCTAGATTCATCAATCAATCCCAGGCTGGGCTCGCTCCCCAGCTTGGTGCACAACATTTCATGTATATGTTAGAGTGAAATGGTTCCCTTGTTCTTACAATGGGGCTCTCATTCCCGGGAGGGGTGCTTGGTAGGCTATGTTTTAAACAGTCACCTCTGTCTTTATGCTTGAATGTGCATTTTATGAAGAAAAATGTTGTAATTTATGCACAAATAAATACTTATTTTAATGATTAATGTTTCACCTTCCCCAATTACACTTCCAAATCCAAACAGTTGACAATGTGTTCTCAAATCCCATTTGCAAGTTTTGTATTCCATGGTTGACTCTACCCTTCTTGATCCTTGGACCAGCAGCAGATGAGCTATTTCAAGACAACCATATCTATCACAGCCTTGGAATTCTGATCCCCGATATAAACACAATAGAAACAAAGTTTGTTAAATGAACCCTAATCAGATTGCTATCCAAATTATAGTGAATGCAAGATCTCAATAGTGCCCTTAACTGTAAATCGTTCTGATTTAGATTGTTTTATGAGTTACAAACAATGATCAAATATAATGATAAAAGTAGTTTTTAGGTCACCACAAAGCGAGACACCAATTTGGTGTTTGAGACCTCCCTTGTGGGATTCCAAATTTTCCATTTACCTTTATCGTTCAAATTTTGCACCCCTGAGTTTTGACCTTATCATCGAGCTCGATAATAAACTCAAGCCTACCTCGTAATATATATCTTCTGTCTGGAGGTGAAATTATTTCTCATGCCCCCATCCAAGGTCCCTTAGCTATAAAAATTGAAAGAATCAGGATCCATATAAATCTTCAATTACAATATCATCAGGAATCTATGAAATTTGTAGTAATAAGATCCCATCTTCTTTTGATTGAATGTCAACGTAATAGGATCTCCTATTCCCATAACAATATAAATATGAATGAATACATTGCACTGCATCCTCCAATTTCAAGGATACCCAACAAAAGAAAAAATATTAATAGAGAGCTTGGTGATATTTCTTCTTCTCATCAGGCCAATTGTGGCCCGCCACCACGCAAAGAAAGAATATGCTAAAATGAAAGTGCAGAATCTAGTATTCCATTATGTTACAATTTATAATGAAGTCACTGGAGTAATTCACATATTTTGTCCAGAAGGGCCTCAGTTTAGGAAAAGCAATGTCCAGCCATGGTTTTGCCTGGCCATTGTAGTGGATGACAGCGGCTTTTTGTACATTGGCAATTTTGGAATCAAATTGATAGCCCAGTCCCAACATATGCCACAAGGAATCAATGGGATGAACATGGCCTCTAAATGCAATTAGTGAAGGGGGTAATGTTCCAAAACGCCAGAGAGTTAAATTAGTCTCTAAATTCTGCAAAACCAAGTTTTAGAAAGTTTTTATATAGTATCTTTGGCATACATCCAAAATCAACGTACAAAAACAATAATTTTTAGGAAAAATGGGAAAGGAATATAAACCATCTTACTTTTTTGAACCAATAATGATAAGTTTCCCTGATGTTTGTCTTTCTCCAGGTTTGCAAGTCAAAAATGTTCATACCATATGCCCATCCACACTGCTCTGGGTCAAAGTTATCTGCTATAAGAGGATGAGAAAAATTGAAGTATGTTCTGAACCTCTTTGACATAACCCAGGGGTCATTACCTCTGCATGTCTCCACTGCTCCATTGACCATGCCATGAAGGTCTATATCCCACAGTGGTGACAAGTCATGCTGAACAACAACGTCGTCGTCCAGGAAAACAACCTTGTGAAGGTCTGGGAAAAGCTGTATAGGTAGCACATGTGACATAAGCAGTTAGAATTTGACAATCAGTTTTATTCGTTGGAGAATAAAAAAGGGCAAGTATATCCTCGTGAAAATTTTCACAGAAACAAACATAGGAATAGATTTTTCATGAGATCCAAGGATTTCATTACCTCTGGAAGATATATACGTAGATGGTTCAGAATCAATATATATTTTTGCGCTGCGTGATTCTAGCCTTGAAGCCACTATTCTGGGCGAAACATTGGGATCTGTCTCAATGATATGGTTACCATGGTAGTACCTCTGAATATTAAGATGATTTTCCATGGCTTCCAACACAGGTACATTTTCCTTGGTCAGCCATTCAAATTGATGTACACTTTTCACTTCGATGATAGCAGGAGATAGAGGATGAAAAGCAAACCATGCATGCATTGCTGCATATGTCTTCTTATCCGTGATAAGATGAAAGACTACCATTTCTGGCTTCGCAAAATTTTGCACAGTCGATGACACTACTACAGATGCTGCAAGAACATTGTCAGTTGATAGAACAAAGTGATAATATGAGTTGTCTGTAAGACAAGGGACTAGCTCAGGGGCTGGTAGCTGCCTCCGAGCATAAGCATTGGATGAATACTCATCTGCCAGCCTCAGACAGAGGCAGCTCATGCCTTTTGGAATACTAGTCGAAGCAACATGCCTATACAAATTCTCCTGCAGCTTTGCCGATCGAGATTTCTCTTCCTAGTGCTCCACCTAGAAGAACGGTACAAATTTCATCAGAATGGAAACCAGCATCTCATGGTAGAAGGCATTTCATTTATTGTAACAAAGAATTATGGAGAACTGTGTAAAGGCACTTGAGCAAACCATGTGAAAACTCAGGTTTACATTTTTAAAAAGATAACACATTAGCAATTGGATAGCAGAAAAGCATGTGCAGAAGTGCTGCTGATCACTAAATTTCACATAAAAGAGTTCTAGTAAAGTTATACATTAGTAGGTAACACTAACAATTGCACGAGGTTGCAGAGTATGCCAAGAGGGATGTCAATGTTTAGTGTCTAACAAAAGAGGTGAGACACTTCACGTCTTCTTGTATTGAGTGACTGCCATTAGAGAAAAGAGTGAGACAATTGAAATCTTGTATTTTGTCTCTTTTGAATGGAATCTTAGAGTTACATGCTATATGTAACTCCTAGAACACTCGGCATACACTTATTTCTTACCTAACGGGGATTAGAGACACTAGGCACAAGCTATGAAGGTTTGCATAGGTAATGATTAACTTTGTAACTTCTTGTCTTTTTCATTTTATTTATAGGGTTTCTCTCTTCTCCTCTCTTCTCTACTACACATTGAAATCTATTATTTTTTTCTATTCTCTTTTTCTTCTAATCTCTTCATATAAATTGTAATTTGGAGAATAGCACTAATCCTTCTTAAAACACGTGGGACTTTTTTTTGTTCATTTGGTTTCCCCACTTACAAATTTGTGTCTCACACTTTCATGATTTAGCTTACTTTGAAGTAATATGGTACATTTTTTATGCATTTATTTAATTATACTTTCAACATTATTTGCAAAAATCTTGTTGCTTATTCTAACATAATACCAAAAATAGTCATTACTTACATTGAAATATAAGTGTGTGCAAGTGTTTAGGGTGAAGAAACCAAATAAATCTTTTCTTTTACACATTTTATTTGTAAGGGCTATAATACCCTTGCAGATTCTTGTTGTTTCTTTTATCAATTTTCCTAACCCAAATGCCAGGTTTCTAGTTTTTTTTCTTTGCACATGAACTTTATTCTGCAGGATAGACTGCACCTTACAGATCCCTTAAAATTCTCATTTTTAAGGTATATCTTAAACTGATTTTTTATTTTTCAAAATAAAAATCATTCAAATTTCAAGTTTTAAGCAAAGTCTCATTCAGTATGTGAGTTTTTTTTTGCTTTTCAAAAAGATTTTGGATTTGTTTTGGCTAGAAAATAACATACAAATGCAAACCTCCTTGTTGGTTTTACAAGCATAAAAAACCCCAACTTGCAAGTATTTAATCTTACCCCTTTGTTTGCTACTTTTATTTTTTTAGCTCAAAGTTAAAATACAATGCATTTATTAATAGTTGTTGGTTTCTACTTGTTCTTATCTACTAATATGACTACATCTTTATTATTTATGAGTTTCTTGTATGCCGTAACTCTGTTTCTTTGTTTATTGTATGATGTAGTCGCATGCTTTCCATGTACTCTAATTAATGCTCTTTGTTGCAATATACTCTATATAGATAGTATTTTTATCATATTGCCTTCATTGACTCCTCTTCTTTGCTATTGTCATGTGTTTAATATGTAACAATTCATTTTCAACATATTCTTGTTATCAAAAGATTCAAAACATTTAAGTGAATATTTTTATATTCAAGTAAAACAGAAAAAAAAACATTTTTGTCATCTAGTGGGCATGTCATGTCCCCTTCCAAATGCTCAGAGGGCCTAGTTGGCCTATTCCATCCTTTTTCCTTGTTTATTCCCTTGGAAACTAAGGCGTGGGAGATGTAATGGGAATATTTGGACCCTTATATGCATTAACATTATAATTTTATGATGAGACATTTTTTTTAATGCACTTTATATTATTATTTCACTTTGAGGAGTTTTAAGTCATGGCTTATGACTAAAGTGAAATATTGATTATTATTTTATAAAGTGGCATTGGAAAAAGTGGAGGATTGGGATTTCAAAAGAGTTATAAGGATGACTTGAGAATTAAAATAGGGGTTATGTTCATTTGTTATTTTCTTTGGGAAAAGTTTGGTGAGCCTACGTGTTCATTTCTCTTGGTCAAGGAGTGAAATCCCTTGGCCTGGTTTTGGTGCAGAGGAGACTTTGGACCCTAGCTGGAAGGGTTATTTCGGTGAGAGGATTCATCCTCAATCCCTCGTAGTTGTATTTCAAGGTGTTGAAGACCATTTCCTGCATACTAGAGTTTATTTGTGACGGAAGCATGGGCATTTCAGGCAAAATCGCGGTTGTCTAATATCCATTTATTGCTAGGCATCTACTACTGAAGAAGCATTAATGCAGTTCTAAACAGAAAATCAAACTATTATTACTGTTGTACAAACAGTCATTCTCAGTTGTTGCAAGTATAATATTTTCTGAATTTTATATATGTCGTAAAGAGTTGTTCTAAGTATTCATATTCAGTTTTATACTTGATAATTCATTGCAAAGGACTAGTTTTTCTGCTGTACAACTGAACCATACTCAGTTGTTCAACGGAATAATAATTTCTGAGTTTAATATTGAATGCATGCCAGCACCGTGGATCCCTCTACACTCGAAAATATATTACTAGCACCAGTTGTATTATTTAAGAGGTCTGAAATTATTAATTTGAACACTATATATTGGAATGTTTGCTTCAATTCGATGTATGGTAAATGTTTGTTAAAATGCCTTTGTCTTATTCCTTGCTTTTTCTAACTGCTTATGAGAGTGTCAATGATAATTTCAGTTCAATAGAATGATTGTCAACTGTTTGACGGAATGACACTATGCAATCTTTGAATATTTTCATGATTATGTGATGGATTTTTTATCATTGTCATAGTTGTTCAAAACATTGCATGCAAACTGTTTGACAAAATGCCTACAACTTAAAAGTCGGGAATTTTTGCGAGTTTGGAACAATATCTCTTGGTTGGAGATATTTCAGTGGTATCAGAGTTGGTTTTCCTCCCACCCCATGGGGGTTTGAGTAGTTTCATACAAATAGAAAACTCATATGCAACCAAGTACAGGGGTGAATAGGTATTATCTAAGAAGAAGGCCGTTGAATCCTCCAACTAATATAGAGGGAGTTCCTCCTAATTTTCCAGTTGGAGGCAAGATTGAAAGGATGGTTGAGGACAGAGGAATGAAATCAGTTGTAGGTGATCCTGATGGTGAATTCATGAAACAGGGGCTCATAAATATGGTCAAGCAACAAGAACAAACAAATTTATACTTGAGTCAACTTACACATAATTCAGGGGCACGCAACAATGATGGTGGTGGAGCTATAAATGGGGAGATAGGTCATACTGCCCCTCACACGACTCATTCATCTAGTATGTCGCCGAGACCATTTATGCCTACCTTCTTGCAGAAGGCAGCACCAACTACACCAGAGCAGCCAGAGGAACCAAAGGAGATGGTGTTTTGGAGAACCTACCAGCAATCAGGGGCTGATTTTCAAGCAGCTATGTCTTTTCCTGATTATTACAGGTGGAAGTCTAGCACTAAACCACGGCAGGATAGAGGTGATCCTAATCAGGATATGCAAAGAAGTTTGGGAAAACTTACCCTCCCAAACTTTGATGGTTTGCAGACGTGCACAATGAGGGCATGGGTCTAGAAGTTGAACACATATTTGGAGTTGAATCCCATACATGAGATAGAGGCAAATAAGTTTGCTACCCTTCATCTAGAAGGAGAGGCACATGATTGGTGGTACCATGGGTTGGTACAAGGACACAGGTTCATTAATACGTATGGAGAGTTCACACAAAGGCTGATAAACAGGTTCGGTAAGAAGGATCCTGAGGTGTTTTTAGAGAGCTGACACATTTGAGACAAGTTGGCACACTTGATGCCTACATTGCGGAATTTCAGAGGTTGTCACTCATGGTTTCGGATGTTTCTAAAAGACGATTGACCTCCTTTATAGAGGGATTGATAGAGCCTTTGCAGGGTTGGGTGAAGGCGTTTGGCTCACTTTCACTACAGGATGCTATCAGGAGAGCACGGGACTTGGAGTTCTCTACTCCCAAGACATGATTTCCATTGAAGTTTCCTGCTAAGCCTTTTCCACAGAAGCGGGACAAGGTACCGGAATTGTCGAAGAAGCCTTACATGACAAATGAGGTTGAGACGAGTTGCAGAGGAAGAAGCTATCTTTCACATGTAAAGACCCTTGGGAACCGGGATACAGTTGCAAGGTAAAGGGAAAAATGCACTACATTGAGATGTTTTTGGAAGAGGACAGTGAGGCTTCAAATAGTGATCTGCCAGATAATCACAGTGAGCATAGTAAGTATGAGGAGTTGGAGCCTACACAGACACAAGGGTCCACAGCAGGAGGTACTATTGCTACATTGTCTAGTACTATCAGGTACAATGCATTCAGGGTTTGTGGTGTACTTTAGGGGCAACGGGTGTTAGTGTTGATCGATAGTGGGGCAACCCACAATTTCATTGACGAGGCATTGGTCATGCAGCGAGGGCTACAAGTTGAAGACTTTGAGGGCTTCAACATGGTTATAGCAAACGACTTTACTATGACATGTACCAAGCGTGTCCCGCAACTCAGTATTCCATTGGGCAATCATACAATGACGAATGATTTCTATGTCGTTGGTATTGGGAATACCAACGTTGTATTGGGTGTTCAGTGGCTATATTCGCTTGGGAAATTCACTTAGAATTTCCAAACTATGGAGTTGAAATTCAAAGCGAATGGGAAGCATGCGGTGTTGATGGGAATGTCCAATGGAGATCCAAGAGTGGTTACGGCCAAGAGCATGGAGAGGTCATTCATGCATGGTGATATAGACTGGGTAGTTCATTGTTTCGATTCGACAAAGAACACAAGTAATGGAAAACAAGATTACCACATTGACATACAATCTTTGTTAGGTAAGCATAGTGAGGTTTTTGGTGAGATGCCTCCAGGCAGACCACCTGATAGAGGTTTTGAGCATGCGATAGAGCTCGAGGAGGGGGCTAGGCTAGTTATCACTACTCCTTATCGTCATCCTCTACGTTTTAAGGAAGAGAACAAGAAGACTATCAAAGAGCTGCTCGACATGGGACATATCAGGCCTAGTTCTAGTCCATTTGCTTCTTCAGTGGTGTTGGTGAAGAAGAAAGTTGGGACTTTGAGGATGTGTATTGATTACCGTGCACTCAACAAAAAGACTATCAAGAACCGGTATCCCATTCCTAGGATCGATGAGTTACTTTATGGGATACATGGAGTGGAGTACTCCAAAATCGATCCACGTTGAGGATACCATCAGATTAGAGTGCAGGATCAAGACATACACAAGACAGCTTTCAGGTGCCATTATAGACACTATGTGTTTTTTGAGATGTCGTTTGAGTACAAGGCACCACAGGTAGCAACATTATTCTTTGAGGTTTTTAGGCTACATGGATTGCCTAAGAACATAGTGATCGGGACAACAGATTCACGAGTACATTTTGGCAAGAGTTGTTCAGGTTAGCCAGTACAGAGTTGACACCGAGTACTAGTTATCATCCACATACCGATGGTCAGACCAAGATAGTGAATAAATGGATAGAGGGTTATTTGCAGATTTATGTGGCAGGGCATTAGAAGGCATGGGTTAAGTGGTTGTACTTGGGCGAGCATTGCTACAATACGACCTATCATATGAGCATTGGCAGGACGCCATTCCGAGCACTTTATGGGTATGATGTTTCATCATTTGTTGATTTGGTGACATCAGATAGTCAAGTTCCTAAAGCTCGTGACTAGATTCAGGAGAATTAGGACATCATGAAAACTCTCAAGAAGAATATGTTGCGGCCACAAAATCAATAGATGTATGCTGATAGGCACAAGGTGGAGAGATCATTTGATGTGGGTAAGCAAGCCTCCTTGAAGATAAGATAAGATAAGATAATATTATTAATGTCCAACAAATGACCACAAAAGTAGGTCAATGGGACTGCAGAGTACAAAGCATACAAGCCCAACAAGAGGACCCAAACGGGTCGTCCGAAATACAATGAGAGAAGGAGATGAAGAGAAGGAAACCATGATTCTATGGGCCTTATAGGATTCCAAGACAAATTGGAAAGGTTGCATATGAATTGGAGTTTCCTGAGCATAGTTGGATCCACAATGTTTTCCGTGTGTTTTGCCTAAAAAGGGCACTTGGGCAACATATTGAGCCGTTTACTGAGTTTCCACCATTGGATGAGGAGGGCGAGTTGATTCTAGTTCTTGAATCAATTATTGAGGTGCGAGAGAAGAAACTCATGAACTAAGTCATCACACAATATCTGCTGCAGTAGAAGATGCCGCGTGGGAAGGTGAACAGATTTTACAATACCCTAATTTACAATTGCTTAGGGACAAGTAATTTTGGGAAGGGGAGTATGTAATGTCCCTTTCCAAATGCTCGAAGGCCTAGTTGGCCTATTCCGCCCTTTTTCCTTGTTTACTCCCTTGGGAACTAAGGCGTGGGAGATGTAATGGGAATATTTGGACCCTTATATGCATTAACTTTATAATTTTACCTTGAGATGTTTTTTTAATGCACTTTATATTATAATTTCACTTTGAGGTGTTTTAAGTCATGGCTTATGACTAAAGTGAAATATTAATTATTATTTTATAAAGTAGCGTTGGAAAAAGTGGAGGATTAGGGATTCAAAGGAGTTATAAGGATGACTTATGAATTAAAATAGGGGTTATGTTCATTTATTATTTTCTCTGGAAAAAGTTTGTTGAGCCTACATGTTTATTTATTTTGCTCAAGGAGTGAAATCCCTTGGGATCCTTGGTTTTGGTGCAAAGGAGACTTTGGACCCTGGCTGGAAGGGCTATTTCGGTGAGAGGATTCATCCTCAATCCCTAGTAGTTATATATCAAGGTGTTGAAGACCTTTTCCTGCATTTTGAAGTTTATTTGTGAAGGCAACGTGGGCATTTCAAGAAAAATTGTGGTTGTCTAATATCCATCTATTGTTGGGCACTGCTACTTCAGAAGTATTGATGTAGTTTTAAACAAAAAATCAAACTGTTATTACTGTTGCACAAACTGTCATTCTCAGTTGTTGGAAGTATAATATTTTCTAACTTTTATATATGTCGTGTAGAGTTGTTCTAAGCATTCATATTCAGTTTTATATTTGATAATTCATTGCAGAAGACTGATTTTTCAGTTGTACAACTCAGCCATACTCAGTTGTTCAAAAGAATAATAATTTCTGAGTTTAATATTGAATGCATGCCAACACCGTGGATCACTGCACTCAGAAATATATTACCAGCAGCAGTTGCATCATTTAAGAAGTCTGAAATTATTAATTTGAACACTATATATTGGAATGTTTGCTTCAGTTGGATGTATGGTAAATGTTTGTTAAAATGTCCTTGCCTTATTCCCTGTTTTCTAACTGCTTATGAGAGTGTCAATGACAATTCTAGTTCAATAGAATGATTTCCACCTGTTTGACGGAATGACACTATGCAATCTTTGAATATTTTCATGATTATGTGATGGATTTATGATCATTGTCATAACTGTTATAAATAGTGCATGCAAACTGTTTGACAAAATGCCTACAAGTTAAAAGTCAGGAATTTTTCCATATTTGGAATAATATCTCCTGGTTGGGGATATTTCATGACATGTATTCCTTTTATTTATGTTCATTTGATTTTTCACTTTAATTTTTTATCTTAATAAAATTATAAAAAATAAAAATAAAAACAATTAATATTGTTGTTGAAACTCAAATTTAAAAGAATTCTTTATTTTTCTAGGATCTTAAAAGTTTTTATATATAATCAATTTTTTGATAAGCCATTATTTTTTCATATTATTAATTTTTAATCAAGAAAAAATATTGATTGTTTTTAATTAGTTATATTTTTTTATGGCTTTTAAAGTGGGGCATTCATTTTAGCATTTAAAAATATCAAGCAATAAAAAATGCTTATCTATGCAAAATCATTTTTCTAACCCAAGTTTACCAATTATGAAATCAATGGGTTATAATAACGGTGGTCTAGGTAAAGATGAAAAAAGTATTGTTGAGACTCTTTCTTTTAAACCTAATTCCAACTTTAAAAGGCTTGGTTTTATTAAACCTGATATTAATATTAAGTCTTAGTTCACCCCTCATTGTAGGATGTTTCATCTTAGTGATTTTGAATCCAATGATCGACATAAAACTTCTTTTAGTAAAAAATTGATTAAAAATGCCAAAACTTGTGACCATTGTGGTAGAGAACGGCATGATATTACTAAATGTTGGAAAGTTTCTTTCTTTCTCATTTTCATGGATAGTATTTGTGTTAACATGACCTTTTTTTCCCATTTATAACCTTTTTTGTAACTCCCGATCGTTTTACACATGTGGTTATTGCCTTAAAACTGGAGTTATAATTCTTTTTTTTTTAGTTCATCTAACTTTTTTCAGCACAAATGCGTTTATTTGGCATTTTGATGCATTATGCTCTTCAATTGTTAAATATTTGGAGCTGTTGATATGGTTACAATTATATATGTTTTCCTTATTTTTGTGTCTATTTATTTTATTGTAAGTTCTATAGAAAAAATGTTGTTTTCTAATTTAATTCATTAAAGATTTTTTTTGCATAATCTTGTATTACTTTCTACCCATAGTGGTGATTCTCAAATCTTTTGGAAGTAGGATATGCATATAGTATCTCTTTGTTCTAACCAACTTCTTTTTTGGCCATGCACTATATATAAATAGGGCCCATATATATTGAGGGGAAAGGGGAGAGCTATCTATATATAGGGAATTAGCACTTAGTTATAGAAGTTCTCTCTTTGCTCTTTGTCTTTTATAAGATTTACTTTTATTACATTAAAATATATGTAGATCAATATTTTGTGGCTAACGTTCTTTTAACCCAATGTTTGTGAAAGATTTGGTGGATTGCAAGTTAGATTGGATCTATATTGCTATCTTCCTTTTATTGGTAATTGTTCCAAAGAATATTGACCTTCTTCTCCAATGAGGATTCTTGGAAGATTGGCGTTGATTTCACCTTCAACTTTGCAATACAATAGAAGACATTTACGTTTATCTCCTTTATATTCTCGAGTCATTGTAATATTGTATTTTTTCCCTCTTGAAGTTATTAGGGTATTTTGTAATGACATCTCCCTTTCTTCCTTAGTTTCTTTGTAACCCCAAATAAAGTTTATGGGGGAGTGTTAGGATTATCCTTTATTTGGGTTATTTATATAATTATAATGTTAGTCTAGGTGTGTGTGAGTATTATTCCAATATAAATTTGTAATTCATATATTTATGGAATATGTGAAGTCTTGCCTCTTTTATAACTCTTACAACACACTCAGCATACACTTCTCTCTTACCTCATGGGAATTAGAGACACTAAACACACACTAAGAAAAATTGCATAGGTAATGATGGAGTTACAAAGTAACTCCCTTTCTTTTCTTCATTCTATTTAAAGAGTTCTCTCCTCTCCTCTCTAATACACTAAAGTCTATTATTATTTTCTATTCTCTTCTTTCCTATAATTTCTTCATAAAGATTGTAATTTGGAGAATAATACTTGTAATGACAGCCAACAATGGTTCCACACAAACCCTAGCTGTGAACTAGTAGTTATTCGCCTAGGGCAGCGAATTGTAATGGCACTTCAATGGCATCAATTCTCATGCAACACAAGCGGAAAACAACATATAATGCTTCCAAGTATTTTATTCAATCATGGAAATATTTATCCAGCCAATACACTCCAAAATAAATGAGAAACGAGGAGATAAATCACAGCTGTAATTAATTTCTTAACAGCAAAAGTACAGCCAAGGCTCAGGGCTGGAAATAATGATTAATGAATCCCAAAACTCACTCCAAAGTGTAGATCCAGCCTCATAAATTATGGGGAACAATTACATGAACTCAAAATGCCAAGATGTGCCCTAGAAGGCACCAAACACAATACCCAAGCAAGTCGCCTAGGGCTGGAAATGAAGGAGTTGCACAAGAAATCTCCTTAGTAGCTCACTTGTGATCTCCTTGTGAGATCACCCCAAGATGAATGAGGGTTTTCGTCCTCGAACAAAGCCAAGAAAGGGTTTCGTCTTTCAAGCCAAGAAAGAGAAGCTTCACAAGCTCCAACTTCAAGAAAATATCAATGATGAATGATGCATGATCCTTCTCAAGCCAAATGATCTCCTTATATCTCCTCTATGTGGTGCCAACTTCAATGCATGTTCTTTGTTGGAGGACCAACCTCCTTGGGAGAGTTATGTCTCCTTTATCTTCGACATATGTTTTCCACAAGACCGACCTCATTATGAAGGAAAAGAGAACTTTTTATCACCAGCGTAGGTCTCCCAGATGACCAACCTCAATGTAAAAAAAAAGTACTTCTTTCTATCTCCAAAGAAGACCCAAAGAAGACCGACCTCATGAACACAAATAGATGTTCTTCTTGCTTGTTTGTCAAGTCATCCTTCAAAATTTTGGCAATGTTTCGCCTCCCTCGCTTCCCTCCCTAAGGCCCACGGGAAGTGGAATGGGTCCAAGGTCTTCGTAGTCAACTAACTTGGAAAAGGGGACATTACACAAAGACAAGTAAGAAGAGAAGTTGATGCTACCCCTCAACCTTGAGAAGTTATACTATTTGGCTGAGAAACAATTTATGCACAACAACAAAACCCAAGGAACCGGTGATCCATTCTTTGATCTCCAACACAAGCACCGCTTCAAATTGTCTTCACAAACAAGAAGTATAAAGGGTTGGGTGGTACTCCACCAACTCCAAAAAAAACAAAAGTTGAAGTTACCATTTTGTGCAAAGAACTTGTTTTATTAGGAATTGTATTGCTTTTGTGTGCCATTTTTCCAATAATGGCAAAAGTACCATGGGACTATCCATAGTGCCAGTGGCTCTTACTGGACCATTGTACGAACTCCCTAGGAGTTCCAAGAAAAACTTACCAAAGTTCAGAGGGGATGGAAAACAACACCCGGATGACCACATTGCTGCATTTTCGGTCGCTTGTAGTATGGTTGGGATTGAACATAAAGATGTCTCTTTAAGGTTGTTCGTTGAAACATTCCAAGAAGCTGCAGCAGAATAGTTTTACCATCTTCCTACATGTTCCATTACCAACCCAGACACTCTGAAGAGCAAGTTTGAAGAGAGGTTTAAGCCTGGAGAAAATGCTTATGCTTTACTAGCACAATTGACTCAAATGAAGAAGGAAACTCATGAGCCTATGAGAGAATTCGTAGCCAAATGCTATTAAAATATAAGGCTTATTATTTAGTATTTAGTTAATATTAGTTCAGTATTAACTAATAAACTATTGAAACCAATTTAACTATTTTGTAACCATCTCTCACATAATAAAATGACGGACACACAATGAACATGTGTGCATTCCAATTCCTCTTCATTATTTCCCTATTGCCATCTACTAACATTGGTATCAAAGCCCTTGGTGCTTGAAGGGACTTTCAAACCAAAGGAAGGACATTCAAATTATTTTCGAGAGTCATCTAGGGAAAAAACAAGGATCACAAAGTCGTGAAAGCAAAAAAAAAGAGTCAAAAAAGGGCTAAAAAGACTTCCAAAAATAACAATCGAAAAAGGGTTGGAAAGTTTTTGAAACGAGATCAAAGATCAAGCAAACTGGAAGTCGCAAATCCCATTTCCATCATTAATATCACAATCAAAACCGAAGATCAAAGGACAAGCAAACTGAAAATCGTAAAAGTTTCAAAGGGCATATTTACAATCCTATTTAGGGAAAAACTGTTGCCACCAATCGCAATTTTCAAGGGAGCAAAACAAAGATAATACAAAATTAGGAGGGCAAAATAAAGAATAATTTACGATAGCGATTTTTGGATTTCACGTTGCTTTGAAAGGGACTTCCTGCCTACAAACTAGGGCACGAAATGAAGATTTCAAACTACTTTGAAAGGGTATAAATACATCAATTGCAGAAGGGTTTCATTGTCTCAAACATTTTAATAGGTTATATCAATCAGATTGGAGGACAATTTCCAGGTATTCATACTGACTATTATTCACTTAATTTTTCCTTCTAAATAAATATTTCAAAATCTGAATAAATGGAAATCCCAATGGACAAATATTCTAGTTTTAACCTTAACACTTGGAAAGTTAAAATACAAAATGAACAAAAACTTGTGGGGTATTGTAAATGGAAAAGAAACACAACCCACCGATGTTGTTTAACTGTCAAAGTGGGAACACCACGATGATAAAACTAAAGCTATAATTGCACTTGGTCTTTCTAATTTTGAACTCCATCATATAGATTTAGACAAATCATCCAAAGATATTAGGGATAACCTGAATAGGCTATTTGGGACAAAAGCAATAAATGCTAAATTTTCTTTAAAGCTTCAACTCTTTTGATTCCAAATGGTTGATATTTCTATGTCCAGTAATATGAATAATTTGAGAATTCTTAGACATTTAGTAGAGGTTAAAGCTCCAGTGGATGACGAAGATTCTAAGGCCATTCTGTTAAACAATTTGCCTTCTTTGTATAGCAATGTAAATTTTACTCTCAGCAGATGCCTTCACAAAGCCTGAAGATATGATTTCCGCTCTCTTGGCTGAAGAAAAGAGAACAGTAGATGATATAGAAAGTAATTCTTCACATGAAAGTGTACTACACTCCCGCATGAGAAATAATTACAGAAAATCAGATAAAGACACCAGGCAAGTTGAGTGTTATTGTTGCAAGAAAAGAAGTCATATAGCCTGGAATTGTTGCATTCGTGCTAATGATGTTAGCAAAGGCAAACTCAAAGATAGCCCAAAACAAGAAAATGTGGCCTTTGTGGACAATCCACTAGAGGCTGAATTTACTGAAGATTTTAGAGATGAAGAATATGTACTCTAAAGAAGCCAGTGTTTTGATGACACGAAAGAATCTAGTGTAGGTAAAACTTAGCATTGATGGTTGTCCAAATAGTTTGGGAGTCTGCGGATCTCGGGATTTTACCCTTATGAGGGTCGTGAGACAATTTGATGGAGCATAGTGGGAGTAGCTCAACATGGAGGGTTGTCCAACAATTCGGGAGATTTTGTGATTTGGGAGTTTGGGGAGGTGGATGTGGAGGAGCCGAAGAGAGTTGCAGAAAGATTAAAAAAAAAACAACTAATTTACAAACAATAAAACCATTCACATTCTATTCAATTCTCATTATTAATTTACATATTTCATACACCAATATATATATATAGGTAATAGCTCCCCTATAATTTAGGAGGTAGCTATAACCACTCAAACCTCTCAAACTATTTACATGAGTATTTTAAACTCACATAACATTATATATATTTTATAGTTGTTTTATATAACTAATAACAAATTACTAACTTCCTATAAATAATAATTACCCACATAATTATTATTTACTAATTTATTAACTTACATTCACCTTGATAATAATTACACATGTAATTATTATTCACTTATACATACCAATGGAGCGCTAACCATAGCTTTCCTAACAGTGGAATCTAGGAACTTGGGAATTCAGCTCGGAAACTACAACTTTATGAGGTTTAGGGAGAGGCAGCTTGATGGAGTTCTACTTGGTCCGGGAACAGTTGTTCAAAACAAAAGCTTCTAAAGATTGTAATTCTATCTTCTTTTTAGTAGTGTAAGCCTTAAGAGGGCATATTAAAATATGAGGCTTATTATTTAGTATTTAATTAATATTAGTCAAGTATTAACTAATAAACAATTGAAACCACTTCAACCATTTTGTAACCATCTCTCACATGATAGAATGATGGATACACAATGAACATGTGTGCATTCCGATTCCTCTTCATTATTTATTTGCTCACATCTTCTAACAAATTTAATGGATCTTGCACAAGATACCTACCCAAGCCACACCTATTCTAGAAAATCAGAAATGTTTCTTCATTAACACTCAACTCCCTAATGTAGGATTCATTCTAAGACAGTTTCAAGAGGTAGATTTAAATGTTGCTCAATCAATGGCCATAGAAGTGAAAGATGACCTTATCACGGCCATAAAGTTAAAGAGGGACCATACACAATCGAAAGGTCAAAGTTAGAGTTCAGGCACAACAAACCCGATAGTACAAAAGTTGGCAAATGACCTTTTTGCCTTGAAGAAGTAGATATCTCAGCAAGCACCAGCCACCCCGTACAAAGACATACCAAGAAGAAACTTTGGCAATCATAACAACAGTAGAAACAGTTTTCCACCACCTCAACAATGTCTAGCAATTGAAGTTGCTCTTGTTGATGTCACATACGAGATTCAACAAGCAAATGATCAAGATGAAGAGGTGGAAGACAATACTGAACAAGTCAACACTGGTTTCACTTAACTTGAAGTAGAAGAACTAGATGGAAACTCTAACATTGGATGATTTGAATACGAATCAAATATTGAAGAATACAAAGATATTGCAGACGAAATGAATAGTCACTCTTACGTTGTTTTCACCAAAACTCAGAATCAAAATAAATAAGTTGTGCAGTTATGTGAAAAACCAAAGGCGAAAGAGGCTCCTAAGGCAGCTCCGGAAAAGACTATTCTTAGCAGGAGATCACCTTTACCCAACCAGTCTACAGACAAACGAGCAAAAAAGGTGAGTACTTCATCCCCATCTCCTAACGCAAGTATTTCAAATATTACTACCTTGTCTAAAAATGATCATAGTAATGCTCAAGCTCATATAACTTATGAAACTAGTACTAGTCTCCCAACTTTTGATATAATTGACCATGTGAAGAAATCAAGATTCAAATGTCAAAATTTGAATACTTGCAGGCTAACTCAAACCAACTTGATAAATTAGACAAATTATCAAAGTAAATACTTCAAATTCTCACAAACCTACCTCCAAAGGTATTTTGTCCAGTCCCAAAACTTCAACCCCGCAAAACCTCATGGCTTCATCTACCTCTACCTTTGGAAAAATCAAACCTTTCTATCTCTCTCTATTTATTGGAAGACAAATTCAGCAATTGTATAATTGTTTCCGGAGCCTCTAATAATGTAATGGCTGCCAAAGTTGCTCATGCACTTGGAGTCACCCTCACTAATGCATTTGGCCAATGTTAATCACTGGAAACCAAAGAAGTACATATGATAGGTGGATCAAAGATGCCCAAGTTGCTTTTACTGCCTAGCCAAAGGAAAAAGTAAAAAAGACCATCCCGATGGTCGATATACCCACTACATATGGAATGTTGTTGAGCAAAAGTTTTTGTAAAGATGTTGGAGTAGAAATACAAAATGGATTGGTCTCAAGCTATGATCCCAGTAAAAGGCATGAAACAAAAATTGTAACCTGAAGTAAAATCCAAATATATGGTTCAAAAATCATAAGATCTTAGAGCTAACATCCTATGCAAAGACTCGGGTCATGGAATGTATATGATGATGTCAGAAGAAAATATTGATGTTCCCGGCATTATTGAAGGCAATCCCAATGATGTGAGAACATTAGACTTTGATGGCAGATGTTCTTCTACCGACTCGGGTATCAGGTGTAATCCTCATATCACCGTAAATGAAAATTTTCATTTCTTATACAAACTTCAATTCCCAAATACCAACAATGAATACGAATCAGTAGTCTTCAAAATGAAAATGGTAGAAGAAATGGGTATATCAAGAATTTGAGAGCCCAAGGTGATGTTAAATTGGTAGTCAAGAAAGTGAGAAACCAATTCCAAGTGAAGAATATTCGATTGCAGCATTAACGGTAATGGGTCTGGGATTGTATTGAGAATTTTGAAACCTCTATTGACTCACTCCTATGGGACAAGAACGACAAAGTGGATACTCTAGCAATGTCTGCCTCATTGCGCATACCCCATCTTGGGTTTGATAAGAATAAGCACATTAGTGAGATGGTGTTTTGTCCCAACATTCCAAACAATTCTGAGAGTTGGTAGGTGTTCAATGATGACCAGTTGATCATTACATTTCTCAAAAAAGGTCAATTATTTGGCATCCTATCCTTTGAAGGTAGTGACTTCTCATATCAGAAGTCTATTGTGCTAAAGAATCATAATGAAGAAAAAAACGAAGAAGGAATGATCTAGTTGAAAGGAAATAAGCTCTCCAATGGATTGGTATGTTTGGAAAAATTGTTTGATAAGCATGACAGATTTTTCAAAAGCAAGCTGTGAGAGGAACCTCAATTGTCAGCAGATTTTTAAAAGAGCAACCCAAGATAGTGACTATTGGCAAATGTTGTTCACCTAGGGAAAAGAGGAAGTTCATAACCTTGCTCGTGAAATACATGGATGTCATAGCATGGTCCTCGCTGACCTGAAGTCTTTTAGAGCTTGGGAGATACAACACAATATCCCACTCAAATCAAGTGTCCCTCCCCATAAAAAAAAAATTACAAACCAAAGATTGCCGGAACTATTTTTGTAGAAGTGCAAAAGATGTTGGATGCAAGGACCATATTCCCTATACATCATTCTACATGGGTAGACAACATTGTACCAATTCGGAAGAATTGGGAGTTATGTATTTGTGTTGACGTCCGCAACTTGAACCAAGCATCCTTGAAAGATAACTATCCTCTACCCATCATGGATCAAGGGTTGCAAGCACTCATAGAGAAAGAGATGTCATCCATGCTTGATGGATTCTCAGGTTACAATCAGTTCGAAGTGACTAAAGAGGATCACCTCATAACAGCACTCACAACACCATGGGGAACTTTTGCTTACAAAAGAATGCCTTTGAGGCTTATCAATGTAAGAGCCACTTTTCAAAAAGCTATCAATTTAGCTTTTCATGATAAGAAGGAAAAAATCATAGTGATCTATTCAAATGACTTGACCATGTTCTCAAAGAAACAAGATCATTGCAAACACTTGGAAAAAGTAATTCAAAAATACAGAGCTCATAGCATTTCTCTTGACCCCAAGAAGTCAATAATTGGCACAACAAAAAGCAATCTTCTCAGTCATATTGTGTCTAAAGAAGGGATTGAAATAGATCTGGATTCAAAGTTTGACTCTACCCACAAGCAACCTAGGAGTTCACTCTTTCTTCAAGAAGGTGAATTTCTTGAGAGGATTTGTGCCGAATTTTGCTTAACTTACTAGACACTTTGCTAATATGATGAAAGGCAAAGCCACCTTCAAATGGAGCAAGAAGGGAAAGACAAATTTTAAAGAAATAAACATTGCAGTTGTCAAAGCTCCAATTTTGGTGTGCCTCGACTTTCAGAAGGATTTTATCATCTAAAGCTGCACATCAAAACACACTTTGTCCGCAATTCTAGTATAGAAGAATGACAAAAGAGTTGAGTAACCCATCACTTTTATGAGTTGTGGGTTGAAAGAACGTGAGTTGAAGTATTCGCGAGTTGAAAAGCATCCCTTCAGCTTTCATTGTGGTAAAAGTTGTAAAGCATTTTCAGTATTACATTCTTAACTTCCACACCTTAATAATGGTCCCAAGTACAACAATCAAATCCATCTTAACACAACAAGAACTTGGCTCTCAAAGAGGTGGATGTATTAACACAAATATAACCTAGATATCAAACCAGCTAAACTTATATGTGGAAAGGGCTTGTGCCAACTAATTGCCAAAAATGAATCTAATGCAAGTCCAAAGGAAGATCTTGTTAAAGATTTACCCTAGGTTTTGTTTCTTAGGAGTATTGATGAATGATATTCAAACATCACTCATTTCCTCGCATATGTAGAATGCACGACCCAATTCAATGCAAAGGAGAAAAATATTGTAAAAGTGAGCACACCTAATCAAATTTTGTGGGACAATGTCCTCTTCAAGAGAGGGAAGGAGAGCTTTTGGAACGCGTTGATAAGGAACAACTAAGGAGTTGTTGAAAGCTTTTCACAATGAGGCTTGTGGGGGACATTTCTCTTCACTGGCAACCGCCCACAAAATTTTCCAAGCTCGTTAATATTGGCCTACGCTTTTTCAAGATTCTCAAGAGTGGGTATCCAAATGTGAGACATGCCAACAGTTTGTAAAGCAGCTGTAAAGTGAGAGCAGCTAATCATATATTGTGGAACAATGTCCTCTTTAAGAGAGGGAAGGGGTGCTCTTGAGATGCATTGATAAGGAACAACTAAGGAGGTTGTTGGAAGCTTTTCACAATGAGGCTTGTGGGGGGCGTTTCTCTTCATCGGTAGTGACCCACAAAATTCTCCAAGCTTGTTTTATTGGCCTACACTCTTTCAAGATTCTCAAGAGTGGGTATCCAAGTGTGAGACATGCTAACGGTTTGTGGGTAGACCCAAGCTTATTACAATTCCTCTCCACCAGGATGTGATTGATGAACCCTTACCAACACCGGGGTTTGAACTTCATTGCAACTCTTAATAATAGTTGGCATACTCATACTTGGCAAATACTCAGCAGACCAAAAAAAATTGACACGGCAAATACTCGGCAACTTTTAAAAAGACCTAAATTTCTTTTTAAAACATAAGTTTTATGCAAAATATAGTTACAAAATGTATTAAATGAGTTTGTAAGACATTGGGGAAGTGTTTTCTATTAGGTTCGAATAGAAATAGGGTACAAAATAGCATCATCATGTGAATACAACAGCAAGCAAATAAATCTTATGAATTTATGATGATTGTCATTGAAAATTATCATCATAAATTGCATATCTATACAAGTGACAAATTACAATAATTTACAATTTCTATAAACTCACCAAAATAATAAATATTAAAAATAATAAACTCCTTGCCAAAAACTCACGAGTATTCACCAAAAATATTTTTTGTAGGTTCTGGGAAGTTTTTCTAGATGCAGGGCATACTCATGTTTTGAAAGCCACGTACTATTTCACTAAGTGGATAGAAGCTATCACGGTCAAGCACACAACTTCTCAAGTGGTATGCAATATTATCAAAGAGAATGTAATTATCAAGTTTGGAATTCCTCGCAAGATAGTAATGGATAACGCTTATAACTTCTCATCCACAGAGCTAACAAGTTCTTGCTGTGGTTATAGAATTTCTTTGGCTCGCTCATTTAACTAGTATCTTCAAGGTAATGGTCAAGTTGAATCCAATAACAAAAATCTTGTCACTACTATCCGCAAGTAGGTTGATGAAAATCAAAAAATGTGGCACAAACAGTTGTGTGATACATTATGCTTTGATCGTATCACTCCCAAGCAAGCTAATGGGATGTCATCTTTTCAAGTCTTGTATAGAGTAGATTCTGAAATTCCTATTTTGATGGACTTACCCCGCCTGGCAATTGACAAAGGCCATCGAAGATGAAACCTTCAGAGGTTCTCTTGATAAAAGGATAGTGTATATGAGCAAACTTGAGGAACAACAAGAGAAGGTGGTTGATATGATTGTTGGGTGTCAAATGAAAGTAAAGATGATCTTTGACAAAAGGTAAAACAAAGAGATTTTCGAGTGGGTGACCTTGTCCTACCCTAAGGCAAGAGGAAAAGTATGCATGGCAACATCGACTCTCTGTGGAAAGGACCGTTGAATATTCACCATTTCAATGGTGAAAATTCATTTTACTAGCATACATGGACAACACTCACCTCCCGGGCAGTACGTAAAACGTTACAATTGGTGAAAAGCAGATTGTCCCTTGCATGTACATAGGTCATTTTAGGATTTTGGTTTGTTTTCTTTTGTTGAGTTGTCTTTCATGTTCCGTTGTTTCTTTCCTTTGTCGTTTATCTTGTTTTTTCCTCCTTGTATCTTGTCATCTTATACAAAGTCCTCTTTGACTCTATGGCCCAATAGATAAGGCACTAGTCTAAAAACCTCGAGATTTTATGTTTCAAGCTATGTCCTTAATGGTCCACTTCCCCAATTAGAGCCACTTGTTGTCACCTACAAGCAATTTCTCTAAAATAATTTGTCTAAACCTCTCAATTTTCATCCCAACGCATAGACCAAGTCTCAAGGACAAATTTTGACGATGAACACAACCAAAAAACTTCAATTTTAGCCTCTAAAACTTGTTCGGATAGTTTTTGCTCCCTAAGGAACTATTTCATATGTGTTTGAGATCCGTGAACCACAAGATGACACGAAATACAAAGGAACATTTTCTTTTTTAAGAATTTATAGTGTTCTTTTGTAGAGTTTCATGCCAACGAGGAACTCATAGAACCATTCCATTGGTGCTTGAGTTCGCCAACGGAAGCAAAGACTTGAAAAACAAAGAATGTGCATTTCTTCTTTAAAAAAAATTAGTTGTGTGCTTTTTTGCATTGTTCGCAGCCAAGGAAGAACCTAAGTAATGGTTATGGATGTGTCATCATTTCGCAAAGTGAGCAAAGGTGTGAAATCTTATTCGCTTCAATGCAAAATGGAGATGCTAAGTTGTGGCGGAACTAAATGCATTATTTCTTGGGTGTTTGAGTTCCACGAAGAGCACGAAGGCACGGAAAGTAAAGACAATAACATTTAATATGTTCCAATGGAGGTGTAAAACACACAAAATCTAAAGCAAAATATTTTTTTAACGTGTTACAGGCAAGCGAAAAACATGAAATACCCTTAAAAGTGTTTTTAAACATTAAAATCATGACCCTTAGGCTTACGTAAGCATTTTCCACCTCATTTTCACTCACAAAATTCCTCTCTCAATCGTGCAAAAAATGTCTACGTAGCCCTAACCTAGTTGTTTCTCTCGCATTTTTTCAATCCTAAATATTTGAAATTGTTATCCATTGCATTTACGTAACCGTATTGCGTGCGCTCCATGTTATCAACACCTTGTTTTTGCACAAAAAGAGTTCTTAATACTCTAAGGGTTAACGCAAAGCTTTTCACACTAGTTTGACCCTCACATTCCGCGGGAATCAATTAACGAGAAGTTCTCACTATTTTCATGAACGCCATTGTTTGCCTTCCATCTCCCTTTGAACATTTTCCAACTCCAAATCCTTCTTGAAAATTCTTAGAGCTGCTAGTGGAAATTGCCAACCTGACAAATTTTGAAAACGAACTTCCTTTACGCCAGCTATGAGCCTCTCTCTACTTTGGAGACAAGTATTCTCGAAACTAGGGATGGCAACATCAAACATATGGACTTGGCTAACTATTGGGCATAGATGGAAAGAAGGTAAGCATTCCACTCTCGAGGAACACCTCTACAATAGTGTGTCAGTCCAGGCTGATGGTATCCTAACTGCAATGCAATGTGCTGACCTTGTGCTCGCTTGTGCGAGGTGTTAAAAGCCAAAACTAGAGATATCAAGGCTCTTCATGATCGATGGCCAAGCTAGATCCTCCTTTCCATAAGTATGATTCTTGGAATAGCTCCTCACGATGGTTCAAAGACGGCCAATATTAAAGTGGGGACAAGAGGATTGGGGTCAAAAATACAAAAAGATACCAAACAATCATTACCCAGTCTTGGCTCAAGAAGAATTATCCTTCCAAGATGTCAAAGAACATCTAAAGGGGAGATTTCATTGAAGAATTATCTACTATGAAAACTCTACTCGACAAGTTGGAGTCCACTCAAACCTTCTATACGATGTCATATCTGGTATACTTTACCTCTGTTTTAAAAGTTCGGTCAAGCCTATCAAGAGATGCTCGGTATAACCCCAAAAGATTCATATATGATTACCTGCCACAAATCACTCATGACGAGGAAAAAGCTCACTTTAGGAAATTCAACAATCCTTTTAACATGCTCATTGTCTGAATACTAAAAGGTAACACTACTGCTAGGGTATCTGAGGAAGCTACAAGTTTAATCAAACAATGCAGCGGCTATTTCATACAGTTTCCGAAGTTCACATGTCCTCCAAGTGGGTGGTCTTGATAAAAAACCTTACAAGCTGCCCAAGCATTCGAACGAAAGGATCACACTCATCGAGCTTTGCAAACAATTGGAGGTGGTGCACAGAAAGTGTCATAAGTATTCACTTTCCTATTGGCCTAAGTCACTATAATCTGTGTTGGCTAGATTTTCTACATAGCCAAAAACCTAGGCAGTCATGAGATAAATCTCCCTCATTTACCGATGAGGCTCCCGTGTATGACTTTTATCAATTATGGCTCTGAGTAATTGTTTGTGGGTTTTACTTTAATTACAAAGCTCATGAGCCATAACTAGGCAATTCTGCAGCAAGTAAGCAGTTGTAAAGAAATATTTGCAGAAGGGGAAATAATTGAATCCGAGAAGAAAGCAAAGAAGATGTACAATCCAGCCAATAGTTCGCAAAGTTGGTCTCATGCACATAGATGAAACAAACAGATCTCACAATATTCAGAATTTAAAGAAAAGGAAAGTTACAAATCTAGATCTGAGATAACACAAAGTTTATGCAAAGATCTACATAGAAGTAAGAAACAAATGCACCGTTGACACAAAGTTCTCCAGAAATCTACCTCCTTTCAATTCCTTAGCTTTCAGAAAGATATCAAGGGTTTCAGCTCAAAGTCTGGAACACAAAAATGTTGATTACAAATTTTGATCCTCAAACCCGTAGGTTCTTCCTCTATTTATAGTGTATAGAGGGCAATTACAAATATAAAGCTTTTTTAATGAATTGCCACATGTTCAAGCTATGAAAAAGGGAAGCAGCTGGTAGTATTTTCCCGTAAACTTTCTCTTTGCATGATATGCATAATTTATAACTGAGAATAGAACCTTCTATTTTGCATGTCTGCCACCTATTTCCAAGTAATTGACTTCTTTCAGTAACTTGAAGTAACGGCTTTTAAACCAATCACTTAAGTTTTACAATTTAATTGATTACTCAATTACTTTGTCGAAGAAAATAAGAGAGAGAAGAAATTAGAAGAAAGTTGTTACAACACTCACAGTCTTGTTCTTCTTCCATATTCTGCATGTTGATCCAACCTTTTTGCACTTTTGTTTCATTCACTCTAGCAATGAATGATCTGAATGAGATCGTTGCCTTGAATCTGAGATGCCTTTTTCTCCCATATGTTGTTGAATCCTTTCATTTAATTCTCATCATTTTGGATCTGTAAGCAGCTGACTGTGATTTTGCTTGCGGGAGTTGCCTCTGACCCGTCTTCCCTCTTATCCTTGATGCTTTTGCAGTTTTTCTCCAGTGTGTGCACCAGTGCAATGTTTACCGTAAATAATTCAGACAAAACTCATCACCTTTTATTTTTAATTGCATATGAGCAATTTTAAATTCTGGAAAGTACTCCAGGTGAAGGAAAATACAAGTAAATTCAATGAAGGCTTCAACTGGAATATTGGGAGCACACGCACAAGCTCCTGAAAGGGATTTTCCATGCAATGACTTCCACACGGGCTGCATTATAAACAAGACGGGTGAAAGCATTTGCAATTATGAGATCTAGATCTATTTCTTCCTCTGATTTTGAAGATATATTCAATGTATCAGACATTGACTTCTGCTTTCTTCACCAATATGGGCATAAATGAAGTATTCCTAGCAAATAATTCAGACACACCTGAAGCTCATAGCACGAATATCTAATTTCTTCACCAAGATCTGATTATAAAACATGTTGCCCTCTATTTTTTAGACTTTGCTTGCATGCCAAGCAAGCTAAAAATGTAATTTTATTCACTTGTGCACTCACATCAACATTCAAATAGCCAGAATAATAAAAAGAAAGCTTCTCCAACCCTAGGCGCCAAAACTGGATGCTTCCCGACAATTAATAAAAAAAAAGTCAGCTTTTAAGCATTTAGCTATGTCAGAATGGGTCGCACTTTTTGGCTAGAAGTCAATAAGAAGTCAAAGCAATGGGAATTTTTTACCCTGTCAAGCATCTCCAAAAATCTCATCTTCCACTTAAGCGACTTGACTTTCATAATGGGAATTTTCACCCTATTAAGCAAGCGAGAAATTCCCGCCTGCCTGCCACTGCCACTGCCAAAATTCCCACTGGCAGCTTAAATCCTTCCTTCCAAAAAGTGCGACTTGCATGAAAAATAGCCTCCTTAAAAATGCGACTTGCATGGGTGAATAATCTTCTTTGATTGTAAAAGTCAACCTGCTAGGCAGCTCCAAAAATCCCATTGGTATTTTAAGTGATTTTTCTTTCTTAATGGGAAAAAGTAAGCTGCTAGGCAGGCAATAAATTCCCGCCTACCTGCCTGCCTATCACCTCTAAAATTTCCATTAGCAGCTTAAGTGATTTGACTTGATGGGAAAAAGTAACCTGATAGGTAGGCAAAAAATTCCCGCCTGCCTGCCACCTCTAAAATTCCCATTAGTAGCTTAAGTGATTCCCTCCAAAAAAATGTGACTTGCATGAAAGATAGCTCTTTTACAAAAGTGTGACTTGCATTATGACTTCTGCCTTTAAAATTGCGTGAAAATTCATCACTTAAGGCAGCGTGGAAATTGGACGTGGAAGGCAACTTTGAAAATTGCAACCAGCATGAAGACTGTATTTCTTTCCTTTTTTGGATTTTTGGTGAAGAAAACACAAGGACAGAATAAAATTTGTCATTTTTGGAAAGGGCCCCGGGAAGATGTAGCGACAAAAACTTGCATGTGTCATAACTTTCATTCTGTGGTTCTGTTTTAGGCGTCCTTTTCTCCAAAAGTGCATATTTCCTCGAGCTCTACACATTAATGGCAATATTTTTCATATTTTCATAAAATCCATTTTTTCACCTTTTTGGACCCAAGCGACTTCTTGCAATCTTCTGAAAGAATCCTGAGCTCTGATCGCCTTTAGACAAATTAGTAATTAAAAATATTGGATGGTTTTTTTTCAAAACCCTAGGCCTGAGGAAAGGTCTAGCAAAGAGAATGAATAGGCTATGGGAATTGCCAGAGAAAACAAACCAAAACATAGACAAAAAGAAATAAAACAAAACAAACGAAGCTGCAGGCAATTGCTCGAAAAAATTTCTCCAATTAGCTGATCTGCAAAAATTCTTCCCCCCGAGTGAATGTTCTGTGGTAATAATGATGGGGTGAAGTGCTTTATATAACCTAAACCCTCCAATTTTAGCTCTATCTATTTTTAAAAGAACTTTATTTATTTAATAAATAAATAAATAAAATTCTCTCAGACAAAACCTAGCGAAGGGATAGAGTGAGTTTTAGCATGTGGGTATTTGTCGAATTTAGCTTTATGACTCTCTGGGGATATCTTAGAGCAATGCAAACAACTATAGGCAAAACAAACACAAAACGACCCGTTAATTGAAAAGAACGAAAAAAATTTAAAAGGGGTAGTCCCAAAATTTCAGGGTGAAATCTCAAGGACACCGATCTGCAAAACTGCCCTTGATGCTCAAAATGTGGAGAGAACGATTTCTCCTTTCAACATGCAACCTTATGTCAAAAGGCTCGTGTTTGATAGCCAAGACTTTGTGAAAAACAATACGAAACTTGGCCCAGGATTATCTTCAGGAGCCTGAAATTGATAACTATTGGGATGATTGTGAAAATAAATTCAAGGTTAGAAGGCTGAGCTATATGTGTATGACCCTGGGCCAAACGAGAGCTTTCAAACTAGAAAGGGTCACTGAGGGTTCTGAAGATGATGGAAGTGAGATGATTGAGCCCAAATTCACTTTTAAGGTCCAATTCTCTACTTTACTGATCATCAACTGGTCTATAAAGGAGTTGGATGATGTGAAGGAACACACATTTGCAATGTTGCGAAGATCCAAGAAGTGGTTCCTTAGAAAGGTGTCTAAGTTCACCGGTGTCAGAAGCTCCGGGAAGAGAGGCTCATCAAGAGGTTAGAAACAGGCATCCTCTTCTAGAACCAAGCCATCAAGTATTAAGGTGTATGTCAAAAACACACAACCAAGTGTCAAGACAAGTGATGGAGGAGATGAGGATCCAAAAAAGAATAAATTGCCTAAGAAGACTCCTGGCAAAGGTTCTTTGCAGAAGACTTTGGAAGTCAGAAGAGGTCCTCATACCTCCCTAGAGCCCAAAGAGATTCCTTCATCCCTGTAGACCAAGTCTTCTCCAGATGATAAAGTTGCTAAGTCACATCCTGTAGAAAATCAGCTTAGCTCAACTCTTTTTTATCTCTCTTCTCTCATTGTTCACACCAGTTCCCCCTCTCATATTTCCATTTCATCTCCATCTCACACATCCTCTCATCGTCCTCCTCCATCTCCCCAATTGTCTCTTCTCTCTCAGGGCATTACTACTAACCCCACTGCTCAAATAGTCACTACCTCTAGTAGCTCATCATTTACGTGGGTGCAGTTCATGATTGACAAGAAGAGGAAAACAATGTCTAGGGTCATTCTTCCCACCTTTGATGCAGTTTCCAGCTTGCTGCAAAGTCCCACTGCCACTAAAAAGGAAAAAATCAGTTCGTGCCTCATAATTGATGCCTCGGATTTTCAATTTCTTGGTTGAGAAAGATGGAGGAGGTGAGATGACCTTGGGGTACTATAACTTGACTAGAATTTATCTATGAGATTCTAATCATGAAGGGGATATACATAATTTTAAGGAGTCCGCAATGAGATTGGTTGACAGCACTGAGAAGGAAAGCAAACTCAAGAGCGGTTTGAAGCACAGGTTCACACCCTTTTTGCCTTCATCAAATCATTTCTGGATCAAGACATTGCTCCTTTTCCCTCTCTCCTCAAGTCAGCCTCTATGGATGATATCGATAAGAAGGTTGTCTCAAACATCGACAAGTATGTCAGAAGCTCCGGGAAGAAGAGGGCTCATCAAGAGGTTAGAAATAGGCATCCCTCTTCTAGAACCAAGCCATCAAGTATTAAGGTGTATGTCAAAAACACACAACCACGCCCTCCATTGTGATTTGCTAAAAGATAACAGCTTTAAGCTACATATAGCCGCTGAAATTACTGAACAATTTCAGAATATGATCAAAAACGAGTTGTTTAGTGTTGATTCTTTAATGATGGAAATCATGAATGAGCTTGCAGACATTTACAATGTCATTCGTGAAGTGTCAACAAGCCTTCCTAACTTTGTCAATGCAAGTGCTTGTTAAAATACGCTGTTTATATAGCCTATTCGGCAGTTATGCAGTTGAAACTGTGTAACTAAATTGTAACCACCTCCATATTATAAATAAACCTTTGCCTGTATCATTTACACAGTGCAGTTTTGTGCCTTCTGTCTTCTTTCTTCTTTTTGCATATTCTAACATTGGTATCAGAGCATTTTTCCTGAGGAAGCCCTTGAAGGGTACGGGAAATCAACACAGTGTTTGAGGAAGCCCTACTAGGGCACAAACTGAAGGAGTTAGTTCTTTGCTTATTGAAGAAGGCTCACGAGAAAGGAAAACTTCTGTTTCAAAGATGTTTGGGTTGCTGGTTTGAAATACGCGATTCCTAGGTGTAACACGAAGTTAAATGAATAAAATCGAATTCATACCAAGGAAACGTGGTCGCAGCGCGGGCAGGAGGGCAGCGGGTTGAAGCCTGAATCGTGAAAGAAGGGCAAAATCGTGACGCGGGACAGACGCGGGGGACAGACGCGGAGACGCGGGGGACAAACGCGGGATAGACGCTGGCAGCGCGGGACGAGGGCAGCGCGGGTCGCAGAAGCAAAAACGCGGGTCGCACCAGCAAAAACGCGGGTCGCACCAACAAAAACCTTGTTTTTGCGTGATTAAATTTGGAGACATAAGTCTTATATTTGTTGGAAAATTGGATATTTTAAAAAAGGAAGAATAAAATGTCAAACAGTGCAAATTTGATTTTGCCAGATACCCAAAAATTAACGGGCACGAATTTTAATGTGTGGAGCCATAAGATCTTGACACTGGCGGAATTTCGTGGTTTTGAGAAAATAATCACGGGTGTCGAGAGTAGACCTACAGCAAATTTCGATGATTATGACAAACGTCATCGGAAGGCTCTTCTGCTATTAAAATTGTCGGTATCGGATGAATTGATACTTGAGATCCGGAATGCCACTGAGGTGAGTAAATTGTGGGTCAGTTTGAAGGACAAATATCAGACGTCGGAGAAGAGTCGGGTTCTATACCTCAAAAATATGTTTTTTTCCGTAAAATTACAAGGTGGATCGCTGTCTAAGCACCTACTTCGGATGAAAGATCTCCGAGATCAGCTTGCTTCCATCAACAAGCCAGTTGATGATGATGATATGGTGGCTCTCATTTTAAACAGTTTTCCCTTCTCGTATGACTCGTTTGTGGAGGCTCTTCGTTTAATGGGCGAGAGTCAAACTCTTACGTTTGACAAGGTGTGTTCCTACCTGTTGCAGAAGGAACGGAGACAGACACAAGTTCAAGAGTCCAGTTCTGGACAATCTGAGAGTGCATTTGTTGCACAGTCCAAAGGAAATTGGAAGCGACAGGCTGATGCGTCACCTTCCTCTCCTAAATTTTCGGTACGGTGTTACTATTGTCACAAACTTGGTCATGTGAAGAAGGATTGTCAGAAGCGACTAAGTGCCCTGAAGAAGCGGAAGGGGCAAGCACATGTGGCAACAGTTGAGCAACATGAGTCTGAAGATGAGTATGCCCTCATGGCATCTTGCTCGGATGGTGACAGCCCTACACGGTGCTGGTTTTTTTATTCCGGCACATCACGACACTTCACGTGTCAACGAGATTGGTATGTTACTTTTCATGCTAATTCATGTTCTTCTGATTCAGTTACTTTAGGGGATGGGAGATCACATGCTATGGAAGGGATTGGGGATGTTCGTATCATGTTAAATAATAACACTAAATTGCTTGTGAAGAGTGTTAGCTATGTGCCTAACATGAATAAGAACCTGTTATCCATCAGTCAATTAACTGATAATCCTCATATCTCTATAAACTTTTCTGGTAAACAATGTATTGTGTCTGATGTCAAACATAATAAGGTGGTTGCCCTGGGAATTGGGCATGGAGGTTTGTACAGACTCGTTGATCCTGCCACGGTCAACTTGCATGCCTTAGTTGTGGTAGAAAATACCAGTGTTTTGTGGCATGAAAGATATGGGCATCTCAATCTTCCGTATTTGGCCCGTCTTCATAAAGACAACATGGTTGTTGGTTTGCCTCCTATCCAGGAAAAGCAGGATATGTGTGTTGGATGTTTTGCAGGTAAACAAAAGCGGAAACCTTTTCCTCATGAAGGTGTTTGGCGTGCAAAGGGGCTCTTAGATCTTGTTCATGCAAATCTATGTGAGCCAGCGTGGAAGACTCCCACAGTCCTTGGTGCACGTTATTTTCTCTTATTGGTGGATGATCACTCTCGGCGGATGTGGATCTATCTCTTGAAAAAGAAGTCTGATTGCTTTGCTTCTTTTGTCAAGTTCAAAGCATTGGTGGAGAACCAGACCAGCCGGCGGATAAAGACTTTAAGATCCGATAATGGGGGTGAATTCACTTCTTAACAGTTCGCTGTTTTTTGTGAGAAAGAAGGGATTCAGCGTCAGTTGACAGCACCATATACTCCCCAACAGAATGGGGTGGTTGAGAGGCGGAATAGAACCATCATGGAGATGGCCCGGTGTATGATGCACAGTCGTGGAGTGCCATACATATACTGGGGAGAAGCTGTTAATACAGCGGTCTATATACTCAATCGCAGTCCTTGCAAAGCCTTGCAGGATATCACACCAGAGGAGGCATGGTCCAAAATCAAACCAGAGGTATCAGCTTTTCGTATTTTTGGTTCAGCTGCTTATACTTTGGTTCCTGATCGTAAGAGGAGTAAACTAGATTCCAAAAGTTCTTGATATTTCTTTGCTGGTTATAGTGATCATTCTAGAGCATATAGATTGATTGATACTTCCACTAATAAAATCATTATTAGTCGTGATGTTGATGTAAGAGAAACAGAGTCTTTCTTTGGCTGTAATAAGCAAATAGACCAGCAACATGGCAGCGATCAGCAAGGGGTGGTCACAGAGATTGGTTCTCTTTCCTTGCCTGATGATGAGTCTGGTCATTCTCATACTCCTCCACAGACTCCAGTACAGTCTATGCTCTCTCCTACTGAGTCTTTTCCGTCTCCTGGAAATCAACTTGCATTGGTTTCACCTCCGGAAGTGCCACTAGCTTCCGAATCCTCAGTTCAGCGACGGCCCAAGCGGTATTATTCCACTATTCAGGATCTGACACGAGACAATTTGTCTCCACTCTTAGATGGCCAGTCTCGCAGACCTGGCAAGAGGATTGATTACTCTGAGCAAGCTCAATTTGCTCTTGCTTCTGATCTTCTCCATATTCGCGAGCCACAAAAATACTCTGATGCACGAGCCATACCAGAATGGGAAACTGCCATGCAAATCAAGTATGATGCCTTGATTAAGAATGATACCTAGAAGTTGGTGCCATTACCTCCAAGTAAACGCCCTATTGGTTGTAAATGGGTGTACAAAATCAAGTGTAAAGCAGATGGTACTTTGGATAAGTACAAGGCTCGACTTGTTGCAAAAGGTTTTTCGCAACAGGAGGGGATAGATTATGAGGAGACTTTTGCTCCTACTGCAAAGATGGTCACTTTTCGGTTACTTCTTGCCTTTGCCGCCCAATTTGGTTGGAAAATATATCAGATGGATGTGAAAAGTGCATTCTTGAATGGCGATTTGGAGGAAGAAGTATATATGACTCAACCTGAGGGTTTTCAGGCATGTGGTCGTGAGCATCTGATATGCAGGTTGATTAAGTCCTTGTATGGGCTTAAGCAGGCTCCTCGAGCCTGGTATATTAAGATCGATACACATCTCAGAGATTCGGGCTTCAAACGAAGTCATTCTGATCCGAATCTCTATGTCAAAAGCACACATGATGACATTGTGATTCTTATTGTTTATGTTGATGACCTTACCATCACAGGCAGTGGAGATGCTGCGATTCATAAGGTAAAATCAGATTTGTGCACTGCTTTCGACATGACTGATTTAGGCCTCCTTCATTATTGTCTTGGTGTAGAATTCTGGCAACAAGATCACTTGATTTTCATTTCTCAGGTTAAATATGCCACGAATCTTTTGCAAAAATTTAAGATGTATGATTGTACAACAAGATCACATGATTTTCATTTCTCAGGTTAAATATGCCATGAATCTTTTGCAAAAATTTAAGATGTATGATTGTAATTCATCATCTACAACTATGGAGGTCGGGCTGAAACTTTCAGCTCATGGTGATTCACCACCGGTCGATGAAACATTGTACAGACAGTTGGTAGGTAGTTTGATTTATCTCACCACTACACGACCGGATTTGTGTTTTGCTGTGAGTTACCTTTCTCAGTTTTTGTCGAAACCGAAACTCATTCACTGGGAGCAGCAAAACGTGTGTTAAGGTATGTCAAAGGAACTCTTGACTTTGGCATCTTGTATCAAAGAGTTGCAGATTTCACGTTGATTGGCTACACAGACTCTGATTGGGGAGGTTCAGTGGATACTCGGAGATCTACCACTGGATGTATCTTCTCTCTTGGTTTAGGAGTTATTTCTTGGCAGAGTAAGCTTCAGCCCACTGTGGCTATCTCTTCCACAGAAGCAGAATACAAGGCTGTTGTTAGTGTTGGTTGCGAAGCGGTATGGCTTCGTCAAATTTTGGTTGATTTTCAGTTTTCACAGGTCACTGTTACACCTCTTTCACTTTTTTGTGATAATCAAGGTGTGTTGAAGATGGTCAAAAATCCCATCTATCATGCCCGCACTAAATATTGACATTCATCATCACTATATTCGTCAATTGGTTGACTCGGGTGAAATCTCTCTTCATTTCTGTCCTTCTCAGGAGCAGTCTGCTGATGTAATGACTAAACCTCTTGGTGCTTTCTTGTTTGTCAAGTTTCGGGATAAACTTGGTATAGTTTCTAGGTTAGTCATTAAGAGGGGGTGTTAAAATATGCTGTTTATATAGCCTATTCAGCAGTTATGCAGTTGAAACTGTGTAACTAAATTGTAACCACCTCCATATTATAAATAAACCTCTGCCTGTATCATTTACACAGTGCAGTTTTTTGCCTTCTGTCTTCTTTCTTCTTTTTGCATATTCTAACAGTGCTGAGATAATTAATGTCATGGGTAAATGGTTGAATAATCTAGCCAACACTCTCATTCCCAGGGAAAACACGATTGCAGCAGCAGTTACCAAGTTCTGAATGAATGTGTTGAAGCTGAAGCAAGCTGACAAATCCGGCAAGAAGACCTCTTCATCTCAGACTCAGCAGCTTCAATAACTTGTTGATCTCCTCTTCTATTTCCTCTCCTTCATACTCTTTTATTTTTCTTCGTTGCACTTTTTGCAAGCCTTTCTCACTTTAAATTATTGTAAATTCACATAGAGTGATTATAAAGTTAAAAGTTACTGCCAAATCAGTTATTTATTATAAATAAAAGAGCTTGCCATTGTAGGGTTATTATTGAATGTCCTCAAAGATTTTGTTGATAAGAATAGAGAACGAAGAAACTTTGTGTTCTCTTTTTTAGACATGAAATACAAAAATGTTTTCAGAATTGTGTCTGAATATCTCTGGTGATTGTGTTTATTCTTATGTTGTATTCATGTCTTATCGTCTTTCTTTTATGCAACATTTAAATTTTGGCATTTAATGTTTCCTTTCTTTAATGATATAATTTCATGTACATGCGAATGAAATCTGTGATTGCACATACGCATATACATCTCCTCTCGATTTCCCCTTCTCTATTTATTTCCACTCCAGTTTCTACTCTATTTCCATGCAACACCCCCATATACAACTTTGCCAGTAAATATACACCCCCATATACTCTATTGTATGTATTCTGGTATTAATAAAAGGGAACCTCCCCATATAATAGAGGATAGACTTTGTCTCCTTACTGTCGCAAAACTTTCATTTTTCCCTAATACAATTTTTTTTGCCAACAGGGTTCATTCTTGGTTTCTCACACGTTTCTTGGTCGCTCAGCCAGATCACATGTGCCAAAGTCAAGTTTGATTGGACTCATGCACAACGGCATGCTTTTGAGGTTCTCAAACAACACCTCTATGCAACACTTGTTCTCGCAATGCCCGACATTGCACACTCCTTTGAGCTTCACATCAATGCATCTGATTACACACTCAGTGTGGTACTCATGCAACATGGACATCCGGTCACATATCACTCAGACACGTTCAACAAAATGTATCGAACGTACTTCGCCTACCAAAAAGAGTTGTACATTGTTGTGCGAGCAATTAAACAATGGTTGCACTACATCTTGGGCAAGGAGACTGTTATTCATTCTATTCAAAAGCCACTTTAGTTTGTGCAAACACAAAACAAGCTGGCAAATGTGCGGCACATGAAGTGAATGGCTTACCTTCAACAGCTCCATCTGGTGATCAAGCACAAGAAATGAAAGGATAACAAGGCAGAATATTGCCTTAGTTTGACCGACAATACACGCACTCATCCAAGTGTTGGACACATGCAACCACAACTTTTCAGATTGGGTATCTCTCTACTTAACTGACAAGGACTTCATAGACACCTATATTGCTCTTTCACAAGTGAACAAGTTCTGGAGTTCTATCCAGATGACAAGCTTCTCTACAAGCTTGGCCATCTCTCTATATCTAATGGCACACCTCACCAAATACTCATTTGGGAGGCACACCACGCCAAGACATTAGGATGCTTCAACATTACAAAAATTCTAGCCGCATTGTAGTCACATTTTTATTGGTCTCGCATGCATACAAATGTGGAGTGCCACATCAAGTCTTGCATTACTTGTTATATCGCCCAATCCCAGGAACAAGAAGTTGGTACTCTACACACCTCTACTAGTTCCATCTTAACCATGGGAATCCATCAACATGGATTTCACGACTGGACTGCCTATGACAAAAGCGCCAACACAATTTGGTATTTGATATAGTGGATAGGTTTTCAAAGATGGCCATCATGGTTCCTTATGGGAATAACAATTGATGCAGTTGGCATTGCTCGGGTCTTCTTCACCCATGTATGGGTTTACTTTGGACTCCCAACATCTATCGTATCCGACTGAGATCCTTGTTTTGTTAGTCATTTGTAGAAAACACCATGGGAATCGATAGGGACGCAACTTGATTGATCGACGATGTTTCATCCACATACAAATGGACAAATGAAAGTTGTCAACTGCACTTTAGTTACAACAGTGTGCATGCTTGCACTTGGGAAGATAACTTGTTTTACATCCAACATGCCTACAACTAAGCTTTGCACAGTTCTACGAGACATAGTCCATCCCAAACATGTTTTGGGTTTCAACCAACGACACCTCTAGACTTCTACCACAAACTAGTTGGCATTGAGTCGCATGCACAAGAAAATAAAGCAGACAAAGCAAAGAAGTTTTTTGCGCCACATGCAATATATTTATTAACAGGTTTAGTATATTCTCTCTTGCTCACAATATAAGTACAAACAACACCATGATGCACATTGCACTCCTCATGCATTCCGAGTTGGGAATAAAAGCTTTGTTGCATCTTCAAAAGTAACACTTCAAAGGTCCACACTCGAAAATCAAACCTTTATGCTATGGTTGTTACACCATTCTCGGCGTAACTGGTGAGAACGCCTTTTTTCTTGATTTACCTCCGTACTTGGGCATGAACCCAGTCTTCAATGTGGAACTTCTCAAGCGTTACTTCCCTCCACTTCTTGATTCAACACTAACACACAATCCTTCTGATTTGGACCTTGAACATTTGTTCCCTCCAAATAAGGACTAGATTATCAAAGAGACAAATACCAGCACACTGCCGTGGCAACTCATTAGTTGTTTCAAGTTGTCAAGATCAGCAATATGTCGATCAATCTAGGTGGTACAATCTTCAGCAGCTTTAGGTTCAGTTTCCTTGGCTAACCTCTAGTGCAATGGAGACCTTGTTTCTCAAGAAAGGGTGAATGATCCATGCACAGCTTTTCAACCTACCTCACAGTTGTGAGTCCTCTTGCGAAACTTGAACTTCACATTGTGGCATCTAGCGGACACGATACAAACTCGCAATGTTACGTGGCAACAACCCTCAATTGTTTGCAACATCCCTCACGGCCTACGCCCCTTCACACACCTTGCCTTACCTTCACGTCATCTCGCAGCAAGTCCTCAACCTCATGACATCATGCAAACCTCTTTGCACCATCCCATGGTGCTTGTCACTCACCCACAGCTTGCCCCAAGCACTTAGCATTATTCGTGACATCCCGAGGTACCTTGGAGCGCTTTGCCCCACGCAAATCCCTTCTGTTGCACGCAGATGCTTCACTACTTACGAAGCTCAAGCAACCCTTCACAGCGTGTGCAACTTATGTAGTCTTGTGCATTGGTGGATCCTGCAATCTTCACAATTTCCACAATCTTGCACAATTACCCTCATGTTGCATTCGCAGCTCTTGCAATGTCGCACAAGCCTCCGAAGATATCCCGCATCAATACACTTGCATCTTGCTTCCTTGCATGCCAATTGTCGTTGCAGATCTGTGCAGGTCTGTTTACAAACTCAATGTTCGCTCTCATCAGCACCTTGTTGCCAAGTAGCGCACCCCAATGGCACGTCTAATACAAGGCTGTATTAAAGTATTATTGCAGCATTGCCACGCGTTGGATTCCAACTACCCTCACTTGTGGGAAGATGGGAACAGTTGTAACCATCTCTCCAATTGTCATCAGTTGTAAACTGCCACTATCAGTTGTATGTATTCTATTGTAGCATACGATCCTCTCAATCAATACAGAGAGCTCACCATCACCTTCAAAGTTCTAAGCTTGCTCTCACTCAAAGCACATTAGATGGTTTTGTTTGGATCTGCTCCCGTATTCATCTGTTTGTAATACTTTCATAGTAGCCTAGACAATCAGAAAGGATTCCCCTTCTGATACAAGAGCATGCTCTCTTAGTCTCTTGCTCACTACTTGTAAATCTTTGTATTCCCTATAAAACCATTAATAATTAGAAGTTACATTTCTTGCAAATAAGTCTTTCACTAAATTATTGTGTGTTTGGTTCATTGCATTGAAACAACTCGCACGCACTCTTACAACCTTACTGACTACAGCTATTGCAGGATTGTCCCTTACACATGGTCCTAGGCTTGATGGTGTGAATCACTCGATGCACATGTGATCCCAAGTGTCGCCATTTCCAATGAGCCTATGGTCCTTATTGATTTCACGCATGAAATACCCCGCAGATAGAGACAGAGTACAGCACACCCCTCCACCCTCTCTTATTCACATATAGCCAGCTATCCCTATATATGGATATGGCACACCCTTGATCTGGGGCCTAGGTAGCCTGCTATACTCTCTAGAGAAATAGAGGAAGTGCCCACCTACCTATATGAGCATAGCCAGACAGGCTTAACCACACAAGTGGAAACACCCCCACCTGCCGACGGATGGACAGTAGCTCATAGCCAGACTGGCAGATAGATATATAGGGGCGAGGCATCGCCACTTGCCCTTCTCTCTTTACTGGATGGTGTCGCAGCTCCCCAAATAGATATCTTGCCTACCGGAGACCAAATTGAGAGCATAGGCACCATCATCGCCTTTACTAGTCCCAATCACACCGCTCACTAATTACATACTATGATACCTATAGATGATTATCTTCCAAGTCAACAACCAAGCCCACTGCCAGAAACTATCTACCCTTACAAGTTCAACATCGTGCAACAGCCTCTAGCCTCCTCACCCTCTCTCGTACCAATACCCTTTGTAGAGTATGTCAATCTAGAACACGTGTCATTTGATCCACCTTGTACGGATGCTTGAAATACATACACACTCATCAGACGCCCACCATCCTGACCTTCCCTCATGAATATCACCTTTGACCAATCACATTACATATTACTTCACATACTACTGTTGCAGCCCCCACCTGTCAGGCCCTACTCGTAGAAGTGCCATGTGCACCCCCCCTCCTCATCAACCCCAACCTACACAAGTATCACATAATGCACCAACAATGCTTGCACATGATGAACCTTTGCCTACATGTCCTATTTGCCTTCAACCAGTGTCGTTGTGCCATGTGAGATATGAAGTAGTTCTACCACAGCCTTGTGAGCGTGACCCGCATGGGACACCAATGCGCTCTCTCCCAGCACACAATGAGTGACTAAGGTCACTAGAGTTGTTTCACAATCCGCTGCCTACATATACCGGTTCTCTAGGCATTGATGCCTAGTTATTTAACTGCGCATGATTTAGTCCAATTATGGCAGTGATTTAGCTCGTCCTACTTCCTGGCATAATATGCATTTCACACCTATGGATACAATACTTTTGCATAAGCAAAATACTCATAGTGTATCTCCTCAAATAATGTTGATCACTTGTGCATAGCTTGTTCGACACATACAGGCTTCTTCTACTTCAACAACAATGGTACTCGCTTACAACACAATACTCGTTCTTTTGACACCCAATCTATAGATCACAACTAAGGGATTGGCTGACGATGCAACACATTTCAGTGATTCGATGTGATTGTTAACAGAGTCATAATTACCCAAGACTATATGCCCCTTTCTTCTCTTGTCTACAACCTATAGCCCCAAGGCCCATAGGCAATTGTGAGTTGGCACTTTTTCATGTTGTCCCTTATGAAAAACAGAACAACATAAAATATAGCAAAAATACAAAAATAGTGCAATATGGCAAAAATACAAAACCAAGACTTGCATGTGACTAGCTTATTTATTAGATTGACTTAGACATTGTCATTATCCGGGTTTAGCACTTTTACATATCCTACTTCCTTGCACACTTACTACTTATGGTATACATGAGACAGTTACAGATACACATAGTCCATGGACCCTCATACACATGCTTTACAGCTTCCAAAGCCTTACACTCGGGGCAAGCTTCAATATTGGAGGCATGAATACACCAGGGGCATCTTATATACAGAGCTTATTCAAATTATATATTTTACAATCATCCATTAGTGATACAGAGCTTCTATTGCTTATCTTGCACTGCCTTACATCTTAAGACGTGATGTATTGTACTTCATCCAATGATTACAAACTTTGCTTCTATGTACAGATTTGACATGCTCCATGCTTAATCATTGTTGATCATGATACATACACATATTGCTTTATTGTTGATTCATTGCATGCGTCTGTGTTGGTCTGACTATTGTTGGTTTTGGGCTCACATATTGCTTTATTGTTGATTCAATGCATGCTTCTCTAATTGTCTGACCACTATTGACCTTAGGGTCCTATTTATACTTTGGCATGTTGTCCAACACATTACTCACTTTACACACACATTTTCTAATACATTATTGGATTTGCATACACATTGTCCAACACATTACTTGCTTTGCACACACATTGTTTGATACATTACTCACTTTGCACACACGTTGTGTGCTACACTACTTGCCTTGTACAAACATTGCTTGCTTGGTTCGCGTACTTGCTTGATACATACTTGTTCGATACACTTGGTGCTTGGCACACACATGGCTTATCACATATCTTGTTTCACACATTGTAGTTTGAAACATACTTGTTTGGCACACACAACTAGCTAGTCCTCACACTGATCGTGTTGTCATTGCAATGTCTTGTCATCCATCAAGCCTTATGGTGGGCCCGTTATATCATATCTTGTCATGACATATCGTAAGTCCCAAGGGATCCTTTGGTGTCGAGTCATGTGTCTACTAATGTATTGCTATGATGTTCATTCTTAAGCTTGTAGCTACTGATTTCTATGGATTATAACATGTTTATAATATGTTTGTCCATGAGATGACACATATGCTACTTGTTCTCGATCAATCATATGTATCACATACTATTTTTGCAACCATGTTTAGTACACATGCTTTACACGGTTCACATACTAGATGCTTTCATTATACATACTACAGCTTAACCACTTTTCTCTTTTGAGTTGAGTGATACACAGAGGCATCCCTCACCTCAGAAGGAAAGTCATATTGTGGGCTCTCTCAGAAGTTCACACATATCATAGCCGAACGCCACAGGGCAAGCAGGTGATAGCATTTCACACAGTTCAGTTACACAGATTACATGATTTAGAGCAGATTTACATGGACTTTATACAGTTCATCATATAGATACAGATACAGTTGTGACATTTATACAGTTTATATCACAGAGCAGATCAAAGTTACATGGACTCGGGAAAAGATACATTCACACAGACTTAGACCGCAGGGTCACAGTCATATAAAATTCATTATAGAGATTCAGCAATTTCAGTACAAATTCAGTTCAGATCACATTACATAGACTTTATACAAGTTCGTCATACAGATTCAAATACATTTGTGATATTTATACAGATACACATGAACTTTGGTACAAGTTCATCATTCAGATTCAGATACATTTATGAAATTTATTCAGTTCAGATCAGATTTACATGCACTTGGCACAAGTTTATTCACACAGACTTAGACCACTGGCTCACATTCATATCAAATTTATGGCAAATTATGGCTCCCTTGGTAGCCCAAAACTGATTTGGCCCTATTTGTAGCACCAAGGAAGATATACCTAAAGTGGGTCCATATATATGTCATCTAAGGACCACCAAACAAATTCTGATGCCTCATGGGAACGAATTCAAAAAATTAAGGACCCAACCAGTCCCAATTACTTAAAGGTGCTAATTATGCACCACACGACGAAATGGTCACCTCACGACAAAATGGTCACCTGATACTGTACTTAGAAAGTAAAGTGTCGTAAATGTGGAAATATGATTAGGGTCTATTGTTCACTTAAGCACAAAGATAGCTATAGATCACTTGAAAGAAGTGGATAATACGAGAACCTGATACCAGTTGATACCATGAAACTTGATTGTCCTTTCAAATGGCTAACAAGCAATTAATATGATGAATGAGGTTTCAAGATCTTGTATTTGAATACAGTGGAATTCATACTTGTTAACTTGAATATAAATTATTAGATGCTTATAATTATTTATTTGAATATAAATTATTAGATGCTGCTGAAAATGATTTCATAATAGCTATTGAAAATTTTTCTAGAGATATAAAAGATTTCACATTGGAAACCCAAAACTAATATTGAAGATGAGGCTACATTACAAAGGTACGGGTACACAATGCAGGTTGTAAGCTGAAGCTCTTGGGCTGTAACTTCTGAGGGTCCAAGTACAGGTAGGAGTTTCATCAATTTTTGGGGGGACCTCAAGTTCAGTTCGGCTTGGGTAAATCTGTACAAAAAATAATAAAAACACAACAATATAAGCAAAATTAACCATAATACACAAAATAGGAATTGTTTAATTACAGGAATCGTTTTTTTAGGTTTAGTTAGTTTTGTATTTATTTTATGTTTTTTTCATCGTGCTTTTTAGTTTTTAATTAATTTATTATAGATAATAAACAAAATTAAATGCCCTGGGTACCTTGAGTCCTGGCAGGGTATGACGATTCCCACTATGTACCCGGATAGAACCCTGGATAATACGAGAACCTGAAAAGGTGTACCCTAACTTGTACCAGTATCAGAATCCTACTTGTATGGGTACAGGGACATCCAAGGCAGTACACAGTAACTTGGATATGAGATATTAGTGCCAGAGCATGGATTCATAAGCTCGACACATATCTCACTCTCAAGCCTATACAGGAGCAGGAGACATTTCATGGAATCGAGTTTCAAGAAGGCACTAATGAACAAAAAAAAAGTTTTCCAAGCTCCCTCCCTATTCTGGATGGAGGTCTTGAAATTTGAAATCTTCTTTTTTGGTTGTCTTTGTAATCTCTTCTTCGAAGGTTGAGCAAGCGCTGTCCTTGTTCCTGATAGCATGGTTTGCATAATTCTTAATGGTGGCCATAGATGCAAATTTCCCCACCTATTGCTTTTCTCATCACTACATCCAGAAATGAGTAGGAATCGGGATCTGTTGTGCTTGGCAGAATGTACTGAAGGTGGTGTTTGTGGTTGCCTAGTGTAATGTACCAATGTATGTTTTCATGATTGTTATGGGTCTGTAAATAGTATCCACTCTCTTGACAGTTTCTATAAACTTACTTATGTCTTCCCACTAAGAGGCCAAAGGAAAAATATAAGGGTAACTTAAGCATTTCCTACAGTTTCATAATATTTGGGACAAGAAGCATGTCAGTTTCATTTGGTTACTTCGCATCTTGGTCAAGTTACTAAGTGTTTCTGTTGTACTTTAGGTTAAAAAGGCTTCCTTTGAGTCACTTTGCCTATTTAAAGGTGAGGTCGACAGAAGCTCTTGGTTTCTAGCAGCAAGGCCGACAAGCTTGGTCTAGAATCAATTTTATTCCTATTTATTATTCTTAATATCCTTTGGATTTGATGATTCAGGTAGCTTCTCAATTTTTTGTTATGGATATCTCTTCACTTCTTAAATTTATTGCATACTTCCTTGCTAATGATACTTCCTTGTGGCATTATATTTTTAAGGTAGCTATGACTAACAAGGAGAATGGCAGATTTCAAGCAGCCTCATCATGAGAACAGTTAACAAGTGGATGTGCTGTGATTGTTTAGACTGTATTGCTTTCTATAAACTTGCTTATGTCTTCCCACTAAGAGAGCTTCTCTTCTGAAGAACATACCTATCCTAGGCCCCTCCCAAATATAAAGTGCCTGGGCCAACAAGCAGAACAATTTTCATGATTTGGGTGATATACTTCAATTTTTGGACTCTGTGATCAAGACTCTGTGATTTTCTTTCCGAATATGCATTGCACCTCACAATTGCAACCTTTTCTATCCATAGGTAAAAATAACATGTCATTTCCTTAGATGAGATGTTTTCATGTATCATTGACACTCGACTGTCATGAAGACTAAAAGAAGAGAATTAAAAAGCTTGTTTAGTTTTACCTAAGTTGCCAGGGAATGGAAATGGAAAACAATCCAAAACGTGGAAATGCCAATATTCCAAGAATCCTTGGAAACGAAAAGGCATAGAAACATCGATACAATAAATTATTAAAAAATAAAAATATATATAAAAAATATAATACTTAAAAGTATGGTATTCTTTTATATTTTCAAAATATTTTTTTGGATTTTTTTTTTTTTAAAGGCACTGGAAACACACATAAACCTGCCAGAAAGGGTCATCTCTGTTTCCAAGATGTTTCTGGCATTCCGGGGGCATTTCCCGGGCATTTCACCTAAACATTTCTAGCAGGAAATGCCATGTGCAGGGGGGCACTTCCTGTAACTTAGGTTTTACCACTATTGTTATGAAATTCAAGAAAATGCACCAAAATAACCCTGAAAGTTTGTAAACACGAGATCAATATGAATTTTAAGGTTAACATGCTCTTTGACATCTGACCATTTGAATAAATAATTGAGTGAGACAGAAGAATGGACACTCATTGCGAAATGAGAATGATGAAAAAATTGTAAGGGTTTCACAGGTTCAGACTAATATCAGTCAAGTAAAACAGATCAGTGACCTAGCAACTTCAATTAACAAAAAACCAGAGCCATATATGTTTGAAAAAAGAGAAATTAATTCAATAGTTAAGCCACTCTTATGTTCATAGAGTGCGAGGATCAGGATGGGCGGGCATGCAGAAACGGATGAACAGAAAGAAGAGGACTTTTGTTGAAGTTAAAAGTAAGAAAAGACCCTTAAAAATAGTCTCCCACTGACAAAGATATGCGTTACATTTGAATTTAAAAGTACAGCCAAACATCTACTTTAAGGATTTACCATGTCATCTATTGCAGCAAAATTTTGATTGAAGTTGGGTGCAAAGAAATCATATGAACTGTAAACTGTCAAGAACTACTCTCAAGGGCAGAGCATAGATTTTCCTTGTAAAGTAATACTGTTTTAATATCAGATTAAATGTCAGTTGAGGGTTTCCTCCATAACTTTGTATGTAATTTTTGGATTGATTTATATGTTGCATATATTTAAATCGCATTGTTCTTCCTAGCCCATGAAAAATTGAAATGGAATATAGCAAATGAAAATCAGGAGGAATGGTCCGAAATCGATTTTGAAGACATACCATAGCTTTCAGCTTTAAGGCAAATGTCTTGGCATTGTAATGGTGATTTTTCATTTCAGCAACAAGATCGTTGAAAGACTCTGGGATGGTCATTCCTTTTGGAAGCGCTTTATTGTTTGTTTGCAGAAGAACGCCAAACACATCTGCAGCCATTCTCTGCTCCACACATGTCCCATCTTCAAATTTCAGTGAATGGGTTACTTTATTGATTAACCAAAAAATGAAACAGCAGACAAAATAGCATTAAAAATATATCTTTGCCAAAATCAAAACCATAACTGCAACACCAATGTGCAATAGAACAATGAACTATGACTACAGAAAGCATTGAAAAATAAAGCCAACAGTGTTAAACTCTAGTTATGAAGATGAAAAACAAAAAGAAACAATCTCTAGAGTCTAACCCTGCTCAATAACCGAGTTGATTAAGGGAACATATGGCTCGGGCTTAGGAATGGCGCTAAAAGCTCAAGAGTGAGGGTTGACTCGGCCCCAAAAGAAACTTGAAAAAATCGGCAAAGAGATGACTAAATGTTGCCTCGAACCACCGATCTCAGACAGAGTTGTAGCAGGTTCTCCCTGAAATGTGCTAAGCTGCGGCAGTTGACTGGATCATCTAAGGGCAAAGCACTATTTCAGTGTGGGTCGCTGGTTAATTTTGATTGTCAACCTCGTAGTTAATCTAAAACCCAAACAATAACTTCGCCAAGTGTCAATTCTATCATTTCCCCAGAGAACACAGTCAATTGTCCACCTGACAAGAGTATATTGTAACTATAGGGGATCTTTAAAAACATGAACTCAAGATACAAACTAGTACACATTTATGGACAAACATGAAACATTAAGACTAAAGCGTTCAAACTTTTAAAGGTAAGACCCATATGTTTCTGGCCTGAGGGTAACTGTTTTCTGTGGTTAAACGATGACTCCATGTGAACTCAACTAGCCAACACTGATAAGCAAGAGTCGAACAGAAGACTAAATGATGCTAGAAATCAGTAGAAAGCTGGATTTCCACAACACTCTCAATGCATTCATTGGGTTCTTTGTTCTCCACGGTTGATGGGGATCAGAGACAGTGTTAACCATCAGTTCAACAAAAGACCTAAATGATAGAACAAACTATTATTAATGAGGAAACCACCACTAGCAATATACAATAGGTTTATCCCACAGATTCTGTGTTCTCCATTTTTGATGCAAAACACGGAGCCCATCATATGAGCTGATCCTGTATGTTTAATTAGTTCTTCCAAGTAATTTATCACACCTTGATGGCATGTATTTATTGCACTAGTTCAGAGAAACCAAATTCCAAACTCAATGATGTAATGAGGGCCGAGTAGACTATTCAAAATCATAAGAGATGGGTCAATGAAGAAATGACTGGATTATTATAAATTGCATGCAGTTGATCCCGAGAGTTGAAATCTAAAAATTATGTGGAAACTCTAGTTGCTTAAAAGAACAATACCACAAGTCTGGCAGGATTTGCCATGCCACAAATGGCACTCCCTCTCACCGACATAAAGCATCCTAATCCCCGTGTCAATGTGTGGGCAGGGGGTTGTCTAGAATGCACATAGATCCTCCCTTTTCTTTTAACCAACTAGAACAATAGTCCAAATTTGTAAGCAAGTGATTGTATTGAATTATTGTACATTTGAGGTCCGTGCAGTTAATAGGATAGGTGGCAGGACTCACAGGTGAAGTATCTGTCCTCCTCAAAAGCTTTGGTCCCAATTTCTTCCCCAAACAATCTGTGACACAAGAATAACCCCACACATCCAAAATGAATACCTACACACAACAATTTTCCTAGGAAACCAAATTTCATCAAACAAGCATTAAAAAACTTGTTACCAGCATTAAAAGTGGCTGTAAAACCCAATGGAAAGACAAACTTTTCATCAAATAGACATATAACCAACTCCTACAACCGTTCAAATTATCAATAAAATCTGAAGTGGGCACAGCAGTTAATCATAATTAAGGATACCCACAATACCCAAACAGCACTTACCAAGAGGAGAAGTGCAGTTCTCAACATCCTCCAAAGTGATGACAGCAGTGAGACTGAACAAAAATGGCAGCAGGAATGCCAAAAACAGCACAATGTACAACAGGGTCCTGTAGGACAGATGGCGTGCAGCGACCTTAAACTTCATAAGGTCAAAGAAACCATTCGTCGTAGAAATGGTAATGCGGGTCATGTTAGGAGACACTTCAACCAGCATCTTGTGAGACTCGAACCTTGGCTAAATGGATCCCCAAATCTAATTGCAGAGCTGCTGTTTATGCTTACTTGGATCATACACTGCAGATCTGAAAAATGGGTATGCCATTTCAAAAATCTCAACGACACCCAAACAAGCATTGGAGCAAATCCTGAAGATCAAGTGAAGTTTTCGTGATTGATCACCCAATACAATCTCTATGAACTTCTTAAATCTCAGGAATTTCAAATCAAAATCGGTGACTAATTCTATGAAACCTGAAGAGATCGGGATCGGGTCAAACTGACAACAATGTAGGTAGAAAATAGATTGGCGGAATCTGCAATTCTCCATAAAAAGAAATGGCTTTGAATGACCTCGTCCTATTCATGGAAAGATGCCGAGGATATCTAGGTGTCCTAGATTCGACGGATAAAATTTCATCCCACACGTTTGGAGCAAGTTTCTAGCGTCGATGGGGTGAAGCAAATTTATAGATTTAATGGCACCCAATTATTTTAAGGTGCCCAATGTCTGGATCAAAGGTACCAACTGTTTGTTAGCTTTTCAGTTTGTATTTTACAATAACTACTCTTTTCAGTGACTTTTATATGCACAGAGATTTATTCTTGGCTTGTGTGGCATTAAAAAATAATGGAGTACTTATTGCTCTGATGTGGGACATGGAAATGTTAATTGTTCAAGATTTAATGTGTATGGGAAATATGAGACAATGGGAGGGCAAATAATTGAAGGCTAAATGGGATTGGAGACCACCACTGGTGCTAGCTAGTACTGGTACAAAAAATTCCTAGGGTTTTCCATTTTGTTCCCAAAGGGAATATGCTTTGGGACTCTTGTTCTTGAAGTATATATGCATTGAAGCGTATACATGGATTGATTGAAGGTTTGCAAATTTCAATGAGCTTGATTGAAGTAGATACATGGATTGATTGAAGTATATACATGGATTGATTGAAGTTTGTATTTTAGTGAGGAAATTGTCTTCAAAATCACTAGTGGCGTGTGATGAAAGGCACTTAAATTACCTAGTAGTAAGTACTCTTGTGTACATTATGTGAGCATGTAATATAGTACAAATAAAATGAAGTACAAGAATCATGCAGAGTCGGTGAGTATAAGTTAAGAGTTATCTCTTAATGGGATTAGATGCATTTGTCGGTTGGGGAGTTTAGACCATGGTTTTGGTATGAAATCAATCGATTATTTGGATGGAATGTGTATCATATTGATAATGACATTGGTATTGTGATTTAATAAGTGTGTTGAAAATGTTTTTTTTTTTTTTTGGATTTTTATAAGGAAATGTAGTTTGGTGTACTTCTTTTCTTATATTAAATTTTAGCTTTTCAAAATTTTATTTTGAATGTGATATTAAAGTATGATGTTGTAGATATTAAAGTATGATATTATTAAGTGGTAGATATCGTATTAAGAATCATAAATATACATTGTCCATATAAATATTTTCTAAAAAAAAAAATTTGACAAAGGAACGACGTAATGTATATTTAATGATATGGTTTATGAAGCTCGTGGGTGGTAGATCAAGTGTTAAAGTGGGTCTGAAATCGACTTTAATTATTCATGTGTTTGTATTATTTGATCTCATTTTGATGCTTTCTTATTCACCCAACTACGAGAAAGCCATTTTTTATTTTAATCGTTTGCACCTTTCTAGACATATATCTAAAATGTGGAAAGTGTACATATACCCTGTGACTTGGTTTGGAAAAATGGAACATATTGACACGAACAAAAAAATGACATACTTTTCAAGTTTTAACACGTGGAGGATTGAAAATCAGCAAAAGACAACCCTTGGATTGTGATTTTAACCCTTCTCGTACATATGAGGTAACTTAATATGCAATTAAAAAATTGGTGTCTATATGAAAATGTTTATTGAGAGGTTGATGGTTGAATGCGACGGAACAACGTACAAAATAACATGTTTTGTTTTACTTCTAAATTGAAATTACCATTGGTGTTAACACCCACATGCTCCCATTCGCCCTTTGTTGATTTTATCTAGCCAAATTACAGGAAATTGTGACAATTTATCCCCAATAAACAAGACACATGACCATAGCTCAAAACCATGAATACAATATGATTAGGGTGTATGACGTGCAAAGCTTATTGGGTGTTTTTTTTTCATGTAAGTTCTTAATCTTATTTCATTACCAAAATGTTTTCCCTTTTAATGCGTAAAAGGTACAATTCCTTTTTGAGCTAGTCTAACCTCTTCTACATATGTTTTTTAGTTTTTCATAGTGTAGTTTTCACTCGATCATTATTGTGTTTTATTTAATTTGTTATCATCCATAGTGTTGTTTTCGAGTCAAAACTTGATAATGGTAGTTATTTTTTACTTGGAAGAATTAAGAAATTTTTGATGCAAAACTGTCAAAAAATCAAAACTACTAACCCTTTTTCACGTCAACTTTGCGTTGACATTGGATTACTTTTGCATCAGAAATTTCGACATAAATTATGTTCCTTTCCATACAAATTATTTTTGTGATGCTTTATATTTCCTTCTTACATAAAGACAAAGGAAGTGAGTTTTCATATTTTCCTTCATGGTAAAAAACAATGCAAAGTATCTAAATTTTGCATCAATATTGACTCGATTACACATTAGATTATACTTGAATTTTCAATTTTCAATCACTACTACAATTTGTGTAACTCATGTTGGCATTACATCAATTTTAACTTTTTTACACCTCAAATGAGAGATTTTTGTGTCATTTTGGGAAATGCACAATTAACCCGAAGTCAGTGTGATTAGACCCTTTTTGTTACATCAGGGCTAATAAAGCTTTGGATAATAATAGGCAAATGCATTTGGTCCATACTAAAGCCATACTCTACAACTTTCACCCATGTCTTCCCAACTTCTACCAATGTGTGACCTTTTAAATAGGGTATGGAGAGCCATCTAAATAAGTTTTTAAAAATAATCTTTTTCGTTATATGTCAACGCAAGATGTCTTTATATACTTGTACGCAAAATACATAAGCATGCAAAAGGCATGTGATGTTTTTACAAAACAACACACCTAACCAAAAAAATAACACCTCGGTCATTTGGAAAATTGAACATTGAAATCTCTATAGTGAACATAGTAGCGACTTTCTTTCACTTGCTCTTATGTGGATTTATTATTGTTGAGGGCTCACTTGCGACAAATTTGAAAATATTACCAAGACTTCAAGACACTTAAGTTGGGGGGTTTGCTCATTTTAGAGCTTGGGATATATTTGCAAGAGTTGCAATGGTTTGTTTCAATTGTGTTGGATATGATTAAAATTCAATAATGGTTGTGAAGATAAAACATCTAGCAAATGCACTCTTGGTGCAAGTGTTGGGGTTTGTTTTTGTAGCACAAAATTTGTAGACTATATAATTTTTTTTCTAATTGTGCCCTTTAATTTTCTCGCATGTCCTTCATTTTTTAACCACAAGGTGTAGGTCTTGATTTAATATTTTTGAAATTAAATCTAATTGCAGAGTAACTATTGTAACAAATGATGTACCAAAATTAAAATACGGTAAATTAAACAAGCTACAAGCATGCAATAATAATGAAACCATAAACAAGAGAGAGAGGACTTAATTGATTTCCCAAGTTGTTTGAAGGTGTTCTGGGCAGATGAATGACTGGAACAGGCTTATCAGAGTTTTGTAAGGGCTCATTAGAGGTTCTAAGAGTCAAAACTAAGTAGGGAAGAAGCGCCTGGAAGCAGGCAGGAGCGCTTGGAAGCAGGCAGGAGCGCCTGGGCGTTGGTGACTGTGTCTGGGCGCTACCATTTGTGCAAATGGTCCAAATCTGGTATTTTATGTGTAGAAAAGAGGCTCATTGTTGGTCGTTTCTTGTCACACTAGTTTCTCTCCTTGATCACCGAATGTACCTGTAACTTGTAAGAAAGAAGTTCACCTGCACATACCCATAAACCACATCAAACCTAAAAAGGAAAATGTAGAATGGGGAGTCAAACTGACCCCAATGATCACCCGAAGAGTGAACTTATGACCGAGTGTTTCACTACATCTCATACTCCATGTAGTTCTTTGTGTAAGTGTGTGTAATGATGCCCTAACATGCCCTTGTGCAAGTTACACAAATGATAGCGGGCTAGATCTAGAATGTATAGTATGTGTGGATGGAATAGAACAAACTTCCCCTTCCTATGTTGTGTATGCAAAAGCATACATCCCTTGCCCTTGAATGGATGTGTTAGATGAATGCCTTTGAAGTGATCTTGTTCCTTTGAATGCAAGCTTAGGTGATAATAGTAATGCTAGTGATTGGCCCCTTCATTTTGAAAGCAAACCTATGTAATTTATGTGATTACCTTGTTTAAATTTTGTAATTGACAATTGAAAGGGACGACCCATGGCAATAAAAATTAATTGAGAAGCAAAAGGGGCCCAAAGGGGTAGGAAAAAGATAAAGAAGGATAGGAGTTCCCAAGAGGGACAAGAATGTCTAGCGCTATTGTCTAAACTGGGTGCCAACGTCTGAAGCCATAGAAAAATAAAATAATCAAATGCCGACAGAAGTAACAGATACATACAAGCCAATAAAAGTGTATAAGACAAAGAAAAAGGCCAAAGGGAGTTGTCAATTACTAGTTTTCTTGCTTATGAAACCATATAAATGCTAGCATGTTTTTAGGACCTAGAAATGTACCCAAGTGCATAGATTTTGTGATTACATTTTTCCCTCACTTTATGTTATTGAGTGAATACTCGATAGAATAAAGTAGATATAATATGGGGTGCCTTGGGATCCTGTAGAAAAATGTGTAGTCGATAGCGTGCCGAGTGGACAAGTGAAGCATGAAGTGATTACAATGTGAAGAATGGAGACTAGGAAAGGAAAGTGACCCTAGGGGTGAGGAGTATGTGTAAATGTGTTGTTAGAACGTGTGTTCGATGAATTAAGTTTCTCCTTGTTGCATATTAAGGATGGACTCGCAAAAGAAGAGTGAAATATTAGTCAAAGTTATGTATATGAAAAATCTTAGTAAAGTATGCATAAGTATGTAAAAGCGTGTAAAAGTAGTGATAAAGGAAAGTGTGCACCTGATGTATAAGAGTGTAAAGGATACAAAAATGTCCTAAAATGCTATGAAGAGCGAGTTTTTGGCCAATCTCATGCCATGGGATAAGAGTGTTGGGGAAAGAGGTCTAGCTTTTCCCTCCTTCCCATGACTACTTCCCAAATTTCCACTATAGATGACATATTCCGATTAGTTACAATTAGTTTTTATTATGTTTTGATTTATAACTAATGTGTTCTAATTGTAATTTATTGTAACTAATACACTAAATTTTATAACTAGAGGCAAGTGCCTGCCACTAGAGAACTACTCTGAAAACTGAACTATGAATTGTGTTGATCCAAGAAATTGATTATATTTTCCCTCATGTCATAACCTCCCAGGGGGGACACAAGCACCCACCACTACTTTCTAGGATTGGACACTAGTGTTTGTTATGAGATTCTAATCCAAGTCCGATTCTAGACCATTTATGTAACTATAAATTGTGCCAATGTTGTATTGTATTATGTTATTCTGGAGATATGTGTTTTTGTAAGGGTGTATTTGCTCACCCAATAGATGCCCCCCTCGTTTACGATGCATATGATGAATTTATGAAGATGCGGTCCAAAGAGAGGACCTAAAACTGGTTTGAAATGGATATATGTATGGGGGAAGGGATGTGCATGGTATAAACCAAGGCACATGCAAACAATAAGGGCTAATAACAAGTGTTAGTATAAAATCTAGCTTGTAATAAAAGACAATATACCAAGCAACTCGTAAGACAAGATGAACCCACAAAAAGTGGGTTTCAAACATGGACATCACTCATAATGCCTCAAGACAATCAGGGCCCAAAGCATCCATAAGCAAGAAAACAATGATCAGACAAGACATAGGGCATAACCCGCCAAACAATAGAAAATAATAGTAAAAAAAGAGTGACAAATAGCCATGGTTGTATAGATCTTGCAAGATACATGCCACACATGAAGCACCCATTAGCATATTAGAAAGATAAATAATATGTCAAAGCATGTATATATGAGCGAAGGTAAAGTGACTGTAATGAGAAGTAGTGAATAATGTAGCAATAGAACCTGAGATGCGTAGAATGTGAGAGTACTGGAAGTAGATTCCCCCACGAGCCTCGGTGGGACTGGTAAAATATTTTGTGTCGAGCATCATTACATTATGTAAAAATTTGTAGGAGATATGCATTCACCTTCAGAGACCAAGTGAGTCTGCATGTGTGTATATAAAAAGATAAAGACATATTGAGTATCCTACTAGCATAATAAGCAAAATGCAACATGTAAGTAGTATAAACAAGCAAGAGTAAGTGCAACCAAGATATGTAAATGTGGTGTATGAGTGAGATGGTATGAATTTAAAAATGTGAAGGTGGGAGGAGTTTCATATCCCCCCCAATGTATGTGCATAAGATGAGGTTCAATTATAGAAACCCTCAATAGTCAAGAATGAACCACAGTAGGGGTCATTTTAAGACACCTCTAAGAAATTGGAGGTGGAAAATACCATGGCGAATATCCCTGGAACCCGATTTCAGTGAAAGGTGAATTTACCAATTTTTCAGAACTGAATTTTTGCCCCGCTTTTTTTTAGCCAGAGAGACTGCAAATTTGCAGACACTGACACCCTTGTTGACCTTGGTTTTGTCCTATAAATACCCCCTCCCCGCTGGTCATTTTCCACGTCTACACTTTCCGACTCTTGAATTTTCTTGTATACAGGAATCCATTATCTAGGTCAGGTACAATCAAGCTCAAGGACAACTACAATGGCAACTACAAGTGTATCCCAAGCTCAAGACAAAAATCAAGAGGAAAATCCAGTTAACCTACAAGCCCTATCCACAGGCAAGATACTCTATAGGAATCCTTTGTGCCCCCACATCCAGACTGTTTTACAAATGACTTCAGAATACAAGGATTTGATCGATGCATGTGAGTTTGGTGGGCTCATTAAGATGCCCCATTTTAACAAACCAAGATATTTTGAACTACCTTCTCTCCTCGTACAATACAGAGGACGGCCTGTTTAATGTTACTGTGGATGACAGCCGATTGTTTCAATCCGGTATCGACCCAAATGATACTCATCAGTTTACAAGCCTCTCATTCAGAAATTTACCCTTTGTTACAACGAAGGCAACACTCGTCAAAGACGATAAGAAATATCTCGAATCGAATTTCAGTTTCCATGTTGATTGTAAGTGTAAACTGTTTTCATTCGTCATTTTTTATTTAGTTTTTTATTTTGATACAATTTAAAATTATATTAATTTTAACTATTTTTGGCATTTGCAGCTCATGTCAATAAATCCAGACGTGGTGTGGATACGTAATCAATTGCACACCACTTTATTGTTGCTATGATTTCCTTATTTTAATCCAGAATAGTTTTGTAGGGTCGGCAAATAGATATACCAAATTGGGCCATTGCATACATTGTTGCAACTATCGCAAAACAAAAATTTTGATTGGTGCACCTTTTATATAAAAAAAACAAGAACTAACATTACTAATGCAAGCTTTCAGAAAAACCTATCATTTACTCCATAAACTATCTCCTTGGCCTTTATTATGAGGCTCTTTTAAATCTAAAAGTCAAACCAATTCCCACTTGCACGGAAGAGGGGTTGATGAATTTTTCATTTCCATTTGAAGAACAACAGGTATAACCTATAAAGTTTGTATTTCGACCATTACAACTGACAACAGGTATTAACTATTTATTGTTTGCAAAGAATATTTATGGAGGCCCTTCCTCAAAAAAAAGGCAGCATCAAGAGGAAGAGGCCAATAACATGCTGAGGCGTTGAGAGATTCACAATCTGAAATGGAAGCTCACTCACCTCTGAACCCCCAACTGTTTGAATTCGTTAAACGTCAGAGAAGTAATACCCTTACATGTAATATTTACAAATTCCAAATTTGTATTTTCATTTTCCCATTTAAATTTTAACCTATTGAATTGACATACAATTGTATGTTGATGACATTGTAGGGACTTTGGACCATACGCATGTTTCTCAAAGTCAACCATCTTCCCCAACTCACTTAGTTTAGTCATATGCATTTGTGTCTTCTCAACAACCACCTTAGCAATGCCAACAACAAACAACTCAAAAACCATCAATTAATACTCCAACACGGCCACCTCAAACACCATGACAAGCTACCCCTCAACAACAAGGTACAAGTTTTGAATAGTACTTCATTTAATTTCGTAGTTTTTGCATGTTTTCTAGTTTTTCATATGTTTTTTCTTGAAATTTTCAACACATTGCAATCCTCCTCCTTCTATACAAATAGCGGCACCGCCCCCTCCTCCACCAATAATATTCAAAATGCCAACCAGAGGATCAGGAAAAAAGAACATTGGTAAACACATGCCAATTGCTCCGGCCCCTAGTGGGACACTAAACATTTCCTCCTCATTTCAAATTCTAACCCTCTCACTTGGTGGCTTGCCCAACGCAACAGGCATATCTGTTTTAAATAATATAAATTTAGATGAAGATTACTTGGGCATTGATAGCAATGACCCAACTGGATTTTTCAATACACGTGAGATGATTCAAGGCCAGTAGGTATACTTCTATTTCAACATAATTTACCAATTTTTTTTTGGATTGAGGGTAAATTGAGGGTGTTTGAAAGGACCCACATCCTTGTACAATTGAATATTTTTCATGAGAGGAACCACAACCTAGTTACAATGAAGGGGAACACTATTTAGGAACCCAATTGGAGCAACCATGAAGCCGTAGTGAAGATGCAGCGACCAACGACAATGGCCACAGTGAGTGGGAAAACTATCAATGAATGGAGCGAGAGGAACAACCACCAGTGTCAGCAGCGAGAGAAGAAGCCACCAGAATCAACAACAAGCAGAACAACCACCAGTGACAGCAGTGAGAGCATCAACAGTGAGCGGAGCAGCCACCAGCATCATCAGCGAGAGGAGAAGCAAGCGTCAACAGCGAGAGGAGTAACCACCAGCATCAGCAGTGAGAGGAGAGCCACCAGTGTCAGCAGCGAGGAGTAACCACCAGTGTCAGTATGAGCAAAGAAGCTGCCTCCAACGGCGAAACCACCTCCGAGGAGGATCGTGCCTCGGGGGGATTTGAACCTGGGTGGGCAAGCACACAACCATGTGACTTGACCGCACCACTCCCACCCCATCGACACATAATTTACCAAATTGAATTACATTTCACTTTAGATTTATTTGTTTGAATATTGATTTATTTTATCACAAACAGGATCAGGCCACCCAAAGGTAGAAACAAGTAGCAATTGATCAACCCGAAAGCCCCCATACCTCTCCAATGAGATCATTTTCATCAGATACAGATGGTGAACAATTGCTACCTTTTCCTTTAGAGAACTTAATTGGTTATGATTGTCAATCCCATGTCGATGAGTTTATTCTACCTCATATCAGTCAACTCATAGAATGGGAGAGAAGGGCTAAAGTACTTATCAATGATCGTTATGAAAATTATTGGCAAAGGGATAGTTTATACGATGCAATCCAAAATCAACCTGTGAAGATGGATTCCTTACTTACCCAAGTAAGAAGTGTGGCTATCACGTATAACAACAACTATAAAGATGACATTTTGGATAAGACATTAAACAAATTAGAAAATATTAGTGTTGAGGCCCAGGCATATTTTAACAAATGGTCTAAAGACAAGGATCTGGTAGCAATTGCAAATGCTGAGAGAGATAGAGCGGTTGTAAGTATTATCACTTTCAAACAATATTTTTTGTTAATTTAAAGTTTTCTTATTTTAGTAATATGTTGAATTGACATCACTTTTTTTGTGCAGTGGAAATATGAAAATGTGAAGAGTCAAGCAAAGGTTTTCCAAGTTCACTTGGAAACCGCAAAGAACAGTTTATCCGCAGCGAAGAATTTGAAGGAAAATATTGTTTTGGTTAACAAACAAAACAATACATTGAAGCGGATAATTAAAGAGCATGGCTTCGACCCTGAAATTTTATTCAAAACCAAGGCAACTGCTGATCCAAATTTGTTATCCCATGGAGATGCGACAAAGCAAGAAGAAAGAATTTTAAAAAATCTAGACAGTGTTGCAGAAGATCTCATAAGTTGTGGGAATATTTTTGTCGTTGGGGAAAGGGGTATAGGAAAAGAAGCCATTAGGGAAAGGAGTACAGGAGTGGAAAGGGGTACAAAAAAATGAGGGTTGAAAAATTTCATTATTGAGTGTGGAAACTTGAAAAATTGAATCTATATTTGAAAATTTGAAACATTGAATGTGATGGTCGTGGCATTTGAATTTTATTATCTGGATTTGAAAGTTGAAACTTGAATTTGATAGCCTTTGAAAATTTGAAATACTATATAATCTTTAATTTTATAACTTCCTATATATTATGTATAGAATTTCTAGATTGTATATGGCGTTTATGTTTCTTCTCTACTTGTAATGATGATTGCATTAGATGTGAATGATGACATTACAAAGAATCAGACTCATAGATATGGATTATCATGAATTGTATGTGGATGTAGATTTAGCTTCAAGCACGGTCATGGAATCTGGATGATGATAATGGATAATTGTTTTAAGAAAATTTGGAATGTTATACGACAGAGACATTTAAACGTTCTCAAATTCTTCTTCTTTATACTTGTAATGATATGATGACATTAGAATGGATATAGATGATGATGAATGATGATAATGGATAATTGTTTTTTAAAAAATGGAATGTGTTAAGATAGAGACGTTTTTGCACATTTAAAATAGATAAATAATTGTTTTAATAATAATTGGAGTGTCAAGATTATGATTATGATTATGATATGATGAATTTAATAATAATTGGAGTGTCAAGATTATGATATGATAATGATATGATATATATGGATGATGATGAATTTTATGTGGACATAGATTTAGCTTCAAGCATGATCGTGGATGATGAATTTTATAATGGATCGTGGATTATGAATTGTATAATATGGAAAAATCTTCCTCTTTGTGAAATTCGATTATGTGATTTTATCCCACAAAGTTTAAAAAATATATCAAAGCATTTTGCAAATATAAAAAATAAATTAAACATAATTGTAAAAAAATCAAGAAAGGTCATATGATAGGGTTTAAGTTACCTCTAGTGTTTTAGATGGTTGTGAAATCATCCCTCATAGTGTGCTAGATCTTTGTTTTAAGAAAAATCAACGTGAGAAATGGATTAGTAGATAGATGGGTGAGTTGCCTGACATTGTCTGTCCCGAGAAGTACCAGCTTCCTCAGATGGATGTCAACCCAAGTTTTCAAAATAAAAAATAAAAATTTGTATTTAAATAAATGTAAATATATATACCTGTAACATCTTTACTGATAACAAGAGCTGAAACAAAATTTAAGGTGACAAACAATAAAAGTAAGGTGAAGGTGATATCTATTTAAAGTTGAAACAATCCATTATCAATAGCTTCTTCAAACTCGATGTTCTCTTCTATAGAGTGTGACAATACACAAATTCCACTCTCAACGTTGGGAACAGTTGTACTTGTAGCTATATTATTCACACCTCTTCTTTTGCAAAGGGAATTCCAATGCGCAATTGCTATGTCGAAAGGAAAGGTTTCCATGGAGTAGAGAGATACATAACACCTCATGCAACTTTCCAAATTTTTGTCCAACCTATTTCTTAGTTTTGATTTTATAAATGATAATGCACTGAAAACCCTTTCGTCCTCCATAGACCCCAAAATCATTGTCTGGCATAACTCATATAATCTGAAATATTCACTGATATCTTCTTGTAAGATAGAACTTCGATAGATTCCTCACCACAACCTTGTAATAGCACCAATTTCAGAAGGTTCGTCTAAATTTTTATATTGGTTCCTCATTGTTGTTGCAAATTTTTTTGATTGAAACTTTAATAAATTAGCATTCAGTATACCTTTGATTTCCATACCCTTGAACTTTGAAGTCTTTGTGAAATGTTCCATTATTGTACCCATGGATTTATGGAAATGCTTTCTTACAAAATCTACACGACCACCTTCAGTATTCCAAAAATTAGGATTCATCACACGCATTGCTTCAAGAATTTTATCTTTAGAGAAACGTTCTCTAATTTTTGATGATAAGTATTGTGAATTTTTTTTAAGCTTTATTATTATTTCAACTATAACAGACTCAAAGAGATTACGTGTCACAGGAACATCTTCTCGTTCCGATCTTGTAATATCTTGACATTTTTATAAAATGTGCAGTGGTATGTCCCTCCCATTAACACTGATGCAGAGGTGATCATGGATATTAAATCTCAAATAGTTACTGGGATTTTAAAGATCTAATAAAACTTTCCAATTCTCGAAAACAAGTGTATCAAAACTATCTTGGGAATAGTACAAGATATCAAGACTTTGACATGCCCATTTTTCTCATCCTTATAAAATCCACAATATAGATTAATCTCCCATGTACATGCTTCATTAGTGTATTGATCTCCTGCAACATTAGAAGAATACCAACCAATGTAAGCAATGTCTCCAAATCAATTAAACAGAACAACAAGTCTCTCTCCCTATCAACTTCATGATGATATTTGTGCATGAAACCAACCAATGAAGGATACTCCTCACAAACTTTGCATGCAGGTTCATACAAAGAGATCCATTTCGTCTCAACATCTTTAAGATTTTTTTTGTCATCTGTAATTCCAATTGCAAATTTCTGAAACTTAAGAAAGCGCTTTGGGCTGCTTTCCATATAGGCATGAAGTTCTCTTATAAGGTCTTCTAATTTAGCAACATTTTCGTAGTTGCTTACCATTTTATACGCTAAATTCATTTTGTGAGCCATACAGTGAATTGGTAGCATATATGGGGCCACTATTGTTTGTAATCTAACACACGGCCCTGTTTGGTGACCCTACATGATAGATGCACCATCTGCTCCGACGCATACCAACTTCGTAGCAGTTTCATAATCAGTCATTCCAATAATATCTTTCAAATGAGAAACAACTATTTTATGTAGGTTTTCGGCATTACAATTTTCAACCATTTTCATAACACCCAATAGATGAGGTGTCCTTATATGATTTTCTAAAGTATAGACGTGGATACATACCCATGCAGTGTTGTCAACTGTTGTCACTTCATCAATTGAAAGAGAGATAAAATTTGATTTTTTTACATTCTCTTTCAAATCTTCCTTCTCTATCATCGAAAGACATTTTTCCATTTCCCATCCACTACTTTCAAACCAATGAGATTGAGGTACATTTGGCATTCCATTATATTGATACAAAACTTTGAAATCGAGGAAATCTGAAATCGGTCTTCCTTTCTTTAGTATGTGAAATAAAGTAGATAATTGTATGAGTTTTGCATGTAGATTTGTTTGATTCATCTTACCAATTTGCGATGTGACCGTTCCTTCCTTTTCCACGAGATGTCTACATTTTTTCTGCTCTACTTCATAATCCACTGCGTATTTAACATGCATGCATTCTTTTTTAGTTTTCCACCTTTGTGTTTTCATTTTCTGGCCATCCGCCCCCGTTACAGTCAAATATTGTTTTCCACAATGTTTTTCTATAGTGTCCAACTTCATTTGCATTTTTTTTTCTTTCCCATTTTCCACGTACATATTGTACATGTACATTCATATGGGATCTCGTCTGAATTAGATGATTGGACAGGTTCGATAAATAGAAATTTGGCTGCCCAATCAAACTTATATGTCTTGCCAATGGTCCACATATTCTTGTTCGTTTTCAATGTTTTACCTTTTTAGTAGAATTTTGAGCAATATCATAATCACCTGGTTTCCTCTTTCGTGAACTAGAATTTGAATTTGATTTTTGTGTTCCATTTTGCTGAGTATTTGTATGTGTGATATCTCGATGCACTCCTAGTTGCACCCCAATAGGAAGAATATCTTCAAGATCTGGCATCTCAACAGTTATATCTTCAAGATCTGGCATATTATCGTAGGTGTCATTTGTTTGATAATGTGCAAAATGCATGTCCACCTCAATATTACCTTCCACATAGTCAGTATTTCAATTCTTTCTGGTGGTAGCTATATGGTTGTTGGTAGTTGTAATATCTGTATTAGCAGAGTTTCCAAAATACTTGAACAAGGACTTTTGATATTTCTTAGTTACTTTTAGGGTCTTTGAATTCTGAGGACTAGCACCTTCCATTATTTTGAACATAGTACTGCATCAGCAAAAGAACCAAGTTGCACGTCAGAGACAAAATTCTTTTCATGCCTCAACTATCGTAATCCCTCTCACGCGTCAACAACTAACACCCTTGTCGCGTGTCAACAACACGTCAACTATCCCTGTCACACGTCAACAACTAACCCCCTTTTTTTGCATCTGCAATACCTCCTTGTCGCGCATCTGCAATACCTCTTTTTCGTGCGTCAACCATATCCATATCGCGCATCAATTATATCCCTGTCGCGCATCAACTATATCCCTGTCGCGCGTCAACAAATATCATTTGTTTCCTGACTCTAAACTACTAACATGTTAACAACAATCTTTGGTGCTTAGAGTATGTGAGTTCACGGTATTGGTAAGCTACTCGTGGTAGTGCCGTAGTATACTACCCGGCGAATCACCTAGGTTTTTATAGGAGATGTTTTCAAATGTAGGCGAAGCCGACCCCAAAAAAATATATACTGTAAATTTTAGGCGAACAGGACACCGACCGGCTCCAAAAAAATCATCTTTTCAAATTTTCCTAAAATGAATTTTTTGCCATATTACGAATATTCACCACTAAAATTATCCCTAAACCACAAAACAAGAGTGTGTCATCAGGTAATGAGTGCAGTGTGTGAGAGTAGATGTTAGAAAATATGTATCGTGAATCACAAAGCATAAAGTGTGGATGATGTGAGGTTCATGAAAGAAGTGTTCCTTCAATAGTCAAACGTGAACCAAAGCACTAGAGTACATCGTCAGGTAACGACAGTACAATGTGTGTACTAAAAGTGTAGGAATGCTAAGGAAGACTAATCATAGAGCGCAAAGCGTGAAGTGTAATAGTAGACACTAGAAACAACTGATAGTAATGGAGGGGGGAAGAAAGCGTGATGCCCCCAAGGTGTGTAAGGGATAGTAGGATATTTGATGATAGTGAAGGGCGAGAGCCCTCCACCCAATATCCAAGGAGACAGAGACGTGTGACGATGCTCTAAGATCGTGGTGTAGGATATTAATTATGTGTATGTAAAGGAGATATATGTGGTGAAGGAGGTGGAGAACACCTATGTGAGGGGGTTTCCCGAGTAGGGGACTTAGGCTGATGAGGTGGGTTAATAGACCGATGAGGCCGAAAGGGTCATGATGTAGGTCGTGTGTGAATATGAGAGCTAGGTGTCGAGCCTAGATGCCATGACTGGTGCATAAATATCAAAAAAATGGGTTGAGGTAATTGTGTGTATGGTGGAATACCTTCGATAGTGACTACTTGTTTGTTATGGATGAACTTGAGACAAAAGTGGTGCATGGATGGGATGGTTTGGGCGACGCGGAGCCAAGGAAGACCTAAGAGCATGTCACAACTGACAATGGAAGATGTAATAAGGAATGGTACAAGCTTGGTAAGGGGTCCAACTATAATGGGAAGCTTTACATGACCATAATAATTAGGGACTGGAAATGTAATAATGGAAGTTGGGCATTTGATGGCTAGGAGGAGTGCTATGGAGCATACATTGTGAAATGTCGATGGATAAATCATAGTATTGTTAACAGTATAAGTACTAATAGAGGCATTGATATGCAATGAATCAAAAGAGAATGTAGCATGATAATCATGATTCTAGAAAGTAATGACTGGTGGGGGTACATGAGCTAAAGCAACAAGAAAGTCAAAGGGGGTCCAAGGAAGGAGGAGGCACGACACAATAGGTATGGTTTGCCAAAGAATCAATAGTTTTCTTATCATGCTTTGGTAGATGATCATTAATTTTTTAGCTTTTTATTATCATTGGTAGAATTTGAAGTAGTTTGCTTAGGGAGCTTAAGTGCAATGTTATCAATGAGATCTTGAATAAGATGTTTAAGATTAAAGTAGTGATCAATAGAAGGATCAAAATTAAATGGTGGTGGAATAGTGATAAGATTGTTGTCAATGAGTTGTGGTAATAAAATATGTGGTGCATAAGGTAATTTAGTAAAAGTATGTTTTGTGGGTTGTAATTGAAGTTTATCAGGTGTAGAAACAATGTTAACAGTTATTTTAGCTTTAGTGGGCTTATGAGATGGCTTGAAAAGAGATTTTACTTGAAACCGATGAGGAGATGAAGAGGAATAAGTCTCGTAGTATTTCAATTTTCCTAGAGATAAAAGTTTTCCTTCACGCAATTTAAGTGTATGGCAAAGTTGATCAAAGGAGGGATAGGTCTCAAAGACGACACTCTCTTGAAGTGGAGGTAAAAGACTTTGAATAAAAAGATCTTGCAATTCAGAATCAACAAGTACATTTGTCATTTTAGTAAGGTTGCTCATATAACACAACACATCGTTTACTAGACACTCATTAGATCCTTGTTTAAGTTAAGCAAGTTGTGCATAAGAGATCTTGTCGCAGATATTGATAGAAAAAAGTGAAAGGAAAACATTGACTAAGCATGTGAATGAGGTTACCGAGTGAACATGTAGATCGTAAAACCAACGCATACCGCAATCTTCCAAATTTCTAGGAAACAATTTGGCCAATAATGTAAGGTCGTCTGCATAGTCTAGACATGCCACATGAAAATATCGAAGATGATCTTGAGGTTCGTCATGGCCATTGAAGGTTGGAAGCTTAGGTGCAATGGAATTTAGAGGAAATGGATAGGAGTATATGTCAGGTGCGAAAGGGGTATGAAGGAATAGTGAGGAATTTAGAGATGGAGATGAGCGTGAAGTAGCTTGTTGTAATTGGCAAATTTGGATTTGGAGATCTTGGTATAAAGAGGTTGGCTCATGAGTGCATGAAGATGAATCAGGTTGTGTGGGAATTATTGGGAGGAGGGAGAGGAAGAGTAGCGGTACTTATAAAAAAAGGTATAGTGGAGGGTGATGTTAAGGCCATGACGGTCAAGGAGGAACCCACAAGAGGGTGAGAGGTAACATCTCGAGCATGTTTTACAGCAAGTAAAGCATTTAGGACATGTGGAATGTGTGTAGGGTGATCACGTAAGGCAAAACAAAAACTTATCTAATTGTTCTTGATCAACATTGGTGTCCTCGTCATATGATTGTTCACTATTAGAAGTTTCAATGTTGTCAAGTAAAACTTTTTTGGAACCAAGCAAAGGATTAGAAGATTCAACCATTGATTTAGAGGACCTACAGATATATGGAGGAAGCTCAAGGTGTTCAAAAGAACCAAAACGACCACTACGGGTGATGGGCATGAAAAGGAAAACTCAGTAACTACGGGTGATGGCCATTGATTTAATATTTTGGAATTAAATGTAATTGCAGAGTAACTACTGTAAAAAATGATGTACCAAAAGTAAAATATAGTAAATTGGATAAGCTACAAGCATGCAATAATAATGAAACCCTAAGCAAGAGAGAGAGAGAAGGATTTAGTTGATTTCCTAAGTTGTCTTAAGGTTTTATGGGCAGATGAATGACTGGAACAAGCTTAGCAAAGCATTGTCAAGGATCACTGGAGGTTTTAAGAGTTGAAATTGAGCAGGGCACAAGTGCTTGGAAGTAGGTAGGAGTGCTTGGGTGTTGGTGATTGTGTCTCGGAACAAGTGTTTGTGTGAATGGTCCAAATCTGGTATTTTCTGTGTAAAAAGAGGTTCATTGTTGGTCGTTGCTTATCACATTGGTTTCACTTCTTGATTGCCGAATGTACATGTAACTTGTAAGAAAGAAGTTTACATATACATACCAATAAAACCACATCAAACCTAAAAATGAAAATGCAAAATAGGGAGTTGAATTGACCTCGACAGTCACCCAAAGAGTAAACTTATGACCGAGCATGACACTACATTTTAGCCTCCATGTAGTTCTTTGTGTAAGTGTGTGTAATGATGCCCTAGGATGCCCTTGTGAAAGTTACACAAATGGTAGCGGGCTAGATCTAGAATGTATAGAATGTGTGAATGGAATAGAAAAAAATTCCCCTCCATATGTTGTGTATGCAGAAGTATGTAGCCCTTTCCCTTGAATGGATGTGCTATATGAATGGCTTTGAAGTGATATTGTTCCTTTGAATGTAAGCTTAGGTAATAATAGTAATGTTAGGGTTTGACCCTTCATTTTGAAAGCAAACCTATGTATTTATATGATTCCCTTGTTTGAATTTTGTAATTGACAACTGAAAGGATGACCCGTAGCTATAAAAAGTAATTGAGAATCGAAAGGGGACCAAAGGGGTAGGACAAATATAAAGAGGGATAGGAGTGCCTAGGAGGACAAGAGTGCCTGGTGCTATTGTTTGAACTGGGTGCTAGTGTCCAAAGCCATAAAAAAATAAAATACTCAAATGCCGGTAGGAGTAACAAATGCATTTAAAGCCAATAAAAGTGCAGAAGACAAAGAAAATGGCCAAAGTGAGTTGTTAATTACTAGTTTTCTTGTTTAGGAACCATGTAAATGCTAACATGCTTTTGAGACCTAGAAACGTACTCAAATGCATAAATTTTGTGACTACAAATCTACACATCACACAAAAGTCTTCCATCAACCTATTACAAAAAAAATAGCCACAATGGTAAGCCATTGCATTGGTGACCAATAGGTCGTGGGTTTAATTTCTCATTTATATCACGTTATAGTCTAGGTTTAACATGACATAGTCAAGCGCACTAGCATTTCACCCAAACAAAAGTCTAAGTTCTCACCCAAAATCGGCACAACTCTACCAGGTCCCTTCCTATGTCGATTATCAAGATACGGATCATGCACACATGGCTACCACCACATACATGCATACCACATGGAGAATACACATTCATAGAATTATATCATGTGCAAAGACAATTATACATAACCTTAAGAGTTGATTATTCATTCATAAATCATGATCTATTACATCTATGCAAGCTTACTATGAAAAATTCATACTTCATACAGAACAAGCACTTATACAGATCCGCATTAAGTTCCAACCAGTATCATGATCTTCAATACATTACTAGGCAATCTATGACTCCTCAAGACTTTACAGGACTCTCCATGACACAACAAGACATTACATGACATACTCAGATATTCTCCAGATGCCTAGATTACATGGATACTACAAGTATTTATAGGGTGGGAAATTGTCTTTTACTTCTTGATCATGCTTTAGTTTAAAAATAGACCAGTACTATACATAAAATGCATGCTTTAAAATGCACACTTATCTATACTTGAACTCAAACCTATGGTTCTCCAAAGGTGGCCTGATTTCTTCTTGAAGCTCTATTTTTGTCTCATGCACTATAAATATCCCCACTTTATCCATGTGTTAATCTTATCTATAATTAGTCATGCATACTCTTATCCTATTATTGCCCAATTCTTATCCAAACTTTCTCTATTTATAGCTTGCTTTTTGATCGAGTCATCTCTACTTTTTCTTTGCAACATATTATCACATGTCATACTTAAATGTATCGTTTCCTCTCTTGTACCTATGCACAAAACCTTCATGCATCCTCCTTCATACTTCTATGTGCAATTCCCACTTAATTCTCAATCTTTGTGCACATCTTATACTTAGTCAATTTATCAACTCAACATTACACCATACTAGGTATATTGTCCATCCTCGAGCAATACAAAAAATAAGTGAATGAATGAAAGAATCACAGGGAATACCCAAAAGAATGCAAAGAATAATATTCTCCCGCACAATAAAAAATGATACTTAGATACATGGAGGAGATCTAGGAATTTCGAGCCAAGATTTATCTCTAGCCACTTCCACTCGTCTAACGCACCGAATGACCTTCCCGATAATGCTTTGAAAATATCTAGAATCCCCTTTAGGGTTACTCCATTGGCCTTCTCACTTAATCATGCTAGAATGGTATCCCATTTTCCCTCTAGGATATCTAGCTCTTTAATGAACATCGTTTGTAACTCCTCCAGTCTTTCTTCTACCTTAACACACTTATCACTAATGGTATTCTTCAGTCCTTCCATCTCCTTCAAAAAAATTATGTGTGTCACTCTATCCTCAGTATACAAGAACACCTTTAGGATACTCTTCTTTATTTCCTCTTCAGATAGGCACACGTCTATGATGGAGGAATTTATGAAATTAATGAACACTTTTTCTGCCTTGAGTGAAGTTTCCTTCACCTCTGCGCCAAGGGTCTCATACTCCTTTATTGTCTTCTCCACATCCTCTTTCCTAGCCATAGCTAGTTCCTCTATTTTTGGTTCATGTCTTGTATTTACTTTTGCTAATAACAAGGTAACCAATTCTCCTAGGTTATCAATCTCTTTGTTTTGATCGATCTTGGCAGACAAAACTAATTTTGGACATGAATGTTTAATAGTTCCAACAAGCTCAACCACCTTAGTGTTAATGGAAGCGTACCTCACCTTGACCTTGTTTAACTTAGCTACCAACTTATTGTTCTTCCTATTGATATCCTCAAAAAATTTTATACTTTGCACAGTCATGCTCCTTTATTTAGATTTCTACACGTGACCTCCGTAGCCATTTTTGTTAGTGCATTGCCAGCTTGTGCATCTATTAAGTGCGTTGAATCCAAAATTGAGGGTGTCTTGGTCATATTCCTATTTCCCTATAACTCGTGGATGGCCTTTGGGTTTACTTTGAATTTTGGCTCCTACATATGAGTCTGCATAGCAAATGAAAGCACCTTTCATGTGCGGATATGGGCTATGTTTTTTCAAACATCTCTCAATAATACAAATCTTCTAGGTCTGTAGAATGCTAAAATATTTCTCTGATGACCTTGGTTGGGTCATCAACATAGGACATAAATGGTTGATGAGGGGAGTATCCTCATGTCCTTGTTCTTTCTAATGTTCCAGGTCTTGGTCCTTCTGCGTGTTGCTCATGTGTCAAATCTTGCGTAATGGTGTCCTACATATGATCGGTGTCCTCTTCAATTCCATTTTTCATCCTCCTCATTTCCATAGCCACACTCCTCATCTTATTGGCCTATCTCCTCATGTACTTATGAGGTGTTGATGTGTATATATTCTTCGAAACGTTCCTCATATTGTTGACTCTTCCTCTTCATTAAATTGTATTATATGTGGAATCCCTTCTCCCCCCTAGTCATCACTTGTTCCAGGAGATTCTTCACCAATATGCTCCTCTCCACTCGGGCTTGTCATGCACGATCTGATAGATAGGATAGTTGGAGAGACTTAAGGAGGGGTGCATGATAAAATTGATCCAGTTGTTGCTCTCCTCCTTTTTTGTACACTGTACACAAAAAATCATGCACTTTAGACATTATTTAGTCCCAGTCTCATACTACTATTTATAAGGTTTTTGAGTGAAGAAAGTACTAATTAACCCCCATTTTTTGGCCATCATACTTTATTTTCTTTCGTCATTCCTGACCTCTTGCAACCTCATGCCCAATCAGCTTTCATCGTATCATGTTATTTTATCCTTGACTGAGGTGCCCATGGGTACCCTAGTCCCACTAGGGATGCCTTGATCCTTTTTATACTTTCCCACCACTTTTTGGGCTCTTTCTAGCCGTTTGAGATCTTTATCTTTTTGGTGGTCGGCCATTTCAAGGTTAATTACGAAATTAGATCAAGAGAACCCTATAAATATAAAGTTATGAGACCATAATGAGGGACCAAACACTAGTCATTACTATCATCCACCTAGAGTTGCATCCATTTGGAAATCATTTGCATCCATTAGCTCCATCACAAAGGACAAGGTTGGTTCATCTGCATCACACAATCATAGGAGGGGATTCTATTCTATTCCACCCACCATTCTATTACTTTTTTACATCTAGCTATTGCTCATTACTTCACAAAGTGTGACTGACATAAGAGCACCTAGGGCACATGATTCACACACACACCAGAACTACATTTGGGTCCAAAATGTAGTGCAATGCTCAGTTAGTAAGCCCACTGTTATGGCAGATGAGGTCAGTTCGACCCATTCATTTGCATTCTTTTTTTTTAGGATTTTGATACTTCTTATGGTCCTTTTGCAGGTTTTCTATTCATCTTGTATTATTAGCGACACCTGACATAGTGCAGCGAATCTAATGCGACACATAACGAGGGTTTCAGGCTACCTATGAAACCCGTGAAACACAGTTCCAGATCTTTTGCACAAACAAGGGTGCTCATTCTATAGACCAGAGTGCCCCAGTCCCTTTCCAGGTGCTCCAATCTAGCTGGATAGCTCAGATCCATCCTTTTCAGGGCCTCTGCATGGTCGTTCCTGCTTCCTGTTTCTCCAGTCACTTCTGCGACATAGTCCTGAAAGTTCATCAAATCAACTAAGTCAATTCCATACTTCTCTTGCATATTAGGGTTTCTTTTTTTCACTAGATTGGTTGCTTAGGTCATTTTCCATAATTATTTACTGCATTTATTTACTATATTTACATGTCGTTCTAGATTAGATTAACTATTATTTTTCCACATTTTATTTAATTTTAGTTAATCATATTGGTGAACCCGATCTCCACGCTTATAAGATCTTCATTCATTGTTTATCATTCTAGGGATTACTTCATCTTTCTTTCATTTTATGCCCATTACCTGTAGTCTTCATTTTGGATCTCTTTAATATTTTGAGCTACCTTCATCTAAGCATCATATTTATAGGTCAATGGCTAATACAACTACATATATGGCTGATAACCCTCTAGACCATTCCCGTCACGCTCAAGTATGAAAAAAATAAGGATTGGGTGCTTAGGAACCAAAAGCAAGGGAAGGCATTGAATCATAAAGGAACATGAGCATGTTGGACAAGTGTACATAGGACTTAGCCACTTTTTGTAGATCTAGGATTTTTTAGAGATGGAGTGCGGAAGCACATAATGATATGGAAGACTTACAGTTCACACAAGGCTATTTTGGGATTTGCAGCAGTTTGAGTGCCATGCATAGTTTTGTTCTATTAATAGGATCTATACTTAGAGTTAACTTTAGAAGATCTATTATTAGAGCACTTGCATGCTTTTGTATTCTCTTGTAAAGGTGCATGGCTATTATTAGCATGTAGCCTATTTTTGGAAGGTGCATGGGGAAGTGAAGGGAAATTCCCCACCCCTATATATATGTATTGATTTTCATGGACTTAGAGATACCGTTTTGATTGTAGAGTTATGTTATTGGATTTTGTTAGCGCGCATGACCATGGAAACTGGATCTATGATGTATGAAGCTTTTGTGTTTTGCAGTATTTAATATAATGGATCATATTGGCTGATATTGGTGTTAGATGTGACTAAATATGGTTCTTGCATGGTAAATATCATTATAATCATTGTTTAGTCAATCTTTCATATGGTTTAGATCTAGATCTGGTTTATGCATTGTGGATTGGTTACTATCTGTTATGGATCTAAATATATACATGCAATCATGCTAACATTCTGGACAAGCAACTCTAAAGAGGGACCTGGTACCCTTGCGTGCTTCAGGTGAGTGCTCAGTTCAGGCTGAGTGATGTGCCAATGCACCTTGGGTTATTTGCAGTGAATTCTAGGCTACATCATTGGTTCTGTTTTGGGACCTCTTTCTCAGCTATTTTTCAGGATGTTGCATGATGAAGACATATGATTGACCTTGGCCAGTATTGAGGAGTGGTTAGTAGATCTGGAAGAAGAGTATGCTCACAGATTCAACACTGGACCTGATTTTAATGCACACATGTGTGGGTTGAGCAGAATCTGTATGATGCATTATATGAGACGTTCTTTGCTATCTTTCCCATAGAGTTGTACGAGTGGCTGGTTGCTTATGCATCTAAGAGGAATTGGAGGTTTCACATGCTTGTTTGGATGTAGGAAGAATTCTAGGCCTTGTATGATGCAGATCTGATTTGGACGTGCTCTGTGGATGTTTGGTTCTATGGTGTTTTGAACAGCTATATTCTTGAGTACACAGTTTTGAACTTACTCTTTCCCGGAGGTTACTGAGTTTTATTTTTTACATGATCCCAGAGGATCATATTTGTGCGGTATTCCACTGGCAATCAAGATCCTGATTGTAACCCTGGATTTGGAAGAGAATTGATGGCTAACTAAACCCCACCACGCATGCGAGGGCAAGGAGAAGGTTTGGTAAGGATGGAAGACCTAGTGGAAGAAAGACAGAGGGAAGAAAGGTGGCTTAAGTTCAATGAGGTGCATGAGAGGGATTTAGAGAAGCAACGTGAAGTTGCAGAATGGATGGCATTGTGGAGAGAGATGGCTCATGAAGGATTCGGAGCTCATGTAGAAGACATGGAGCCAGAGCATCTGGATCTCCCCCATTTGGGAAATCATGGTAGGGAACCCTCTTTAGCCTCAGATGAGAGTGCACTTGGTAGAGACGACATGGGCCGTGGGTGCGCATCTGAATCTACCTTGTAACCTAGCCCTTGTGCTTGGTTTTCTAGTTTCTATGACAGTCAGTAATCAACAAGCTAGTGTGAGTAGTAGAGTTGCAGTAGATAGAGTTAATTTGTAGTCAAGTTCAGGAGTTAATCAGGGAGCTTATTCATCTATGGCAATCGTCATCTACTTTATTTGGAGGACCAGTTGGAGGTATCTTTTCTGGCACATCATTGGCACAAAATGTAGGTGCATGCAGAACCTTGGCATCACATCTGGAAGTAGTGCAACTTCACAGATTATGGGTGTTCAGTTTAGCACAACTGTCAGAACACAAGGTAGTGCATCCTCTGGTCCATTACCTACTATAGAGGTGGTGGATCAGGAGGATCAGGTGGCTCGGGCACTGGAGGATCTGGTGGATCTAGAGGTGGTGGAAATATAGGAGGAAATATGAGGTTCTGGATCTAGTGGGCAAGGTCCGCACCAACCTCAACAAATTTACATGGAGATGTCTCTCCATCTTCCAGAGTATAGAGGCATTGAAGATGCAGTCCGAGCACGTGCATATGTGTGAGATACTATGGCATGCAAAGGGGATTACAGCTCCAGAGCACAAGGCAAGTCAGTTTGTAACTACGTTGCAGGGATGCACACACAGCTGGTACATAGAAAGTTTGATCCTGATCAAACTTGTGTGGACTATACATGCTGCAAGATGATTTCTTAAAGGAATTTTATATCCCTGAGTTCAAGCAGAAAATCATAAGTGTGCTCAAAGACATTAAGCAGGGCACTACTAAAAGTGTTCAGGAATATGATGCATCAGTTCAAGACTCTCTTGTCTAAGTTATCTTATGACATCCATGCAAGCCAACATGCACAATGGTTCATTGGAGGACTGATCACACCTTTTAGGAGGGTGCTTTCACACAAGACTTATATAGATCCATGCGAGGCACTTGAAGCAGCCTCTACGTGCTGAGGTAGTAGGAAGTGTGGACACAGGAGTGAGCCCATTCTTGGAAGCTCAAATTACAGCAATGGTGAAACAATTGGAGAAATTATCTGCTAATTCAGCACATGAGACACACAGTGGAATTTGGTGTACATATTGTGAAGTAGAGGGGCATACTAAGGATAGTTTCCCTTGGAAATTGGTGTGCTCCTTGTTGTTGGATTGTGAGATATGTCACTTGGACCACAGTTCAAGTCGGTGCCCATTATTGCAGCACATGATAAGAAAGAATGTGTCCAGTTACTGTAAGATTTGTAGGTCCTTGACTCATGATACTGAAGATTGTAGGTTGATTGATCAGATCCATGATGCCATTGATATTGGCGTATGACAGACTGGTGTTGCAAATAATTCCAAGGAAAAGGGTGAGCATCATGACTATGATCATAGTGAGGGGCGTTCTGATGGAGGTCATGGTAGAGGTCAAGGTTACAGAGGTGGATTCAGAGGTTGAGGTCGCGGGGGCGGAAGGAGTGATTTCCCTCATGGGACTTGTTATACATGTGGATCTCCTGATCACTATAGGTGTGAATGTCCACAAAATATTGTGTGTTCTTTTTGTGGAAAGAATCATAGTTATGAAGAGTGCCCTGACTTGTATGAACACTTAAGCAAGAAACATAAACAGGAAAATAAGGGTGCAGGAATGGTTAGAGTACAACGTGCATCGTGGAAGACCAATGGATGCCAAAGTTAGCATCAGATCTTGAGTTGGTACCTGTGAAGATTACTACATGCACACTGAGGTTGCGCGTGCCAGGGAACTCTACAACAAAATCCTACCATTACTAAGGAGGAAGTCCTGCATGCCAAGTATCCAGACCCTATGCATCAGAAGGAGGTTTATCAAGAAACCATGGAGGTAATTTGGAATTTATAGGGTGAGATACAATGTTTGAAGGAACAATCATGGAAGTTGGAACAAAAGAAAGTAGTTGATCTCCATCAGACAGATGTTGATGATTTGAAAGAGGTTTGCAAGATGTTATGCCAAGAGAACATTATTCCTTTGTTGGGGAATTGGTTGAAGGGAAACACTCCATGCACTGGGACTGAGCATGAGAGACAACTTTTGCATGCTAATCTTCCTCCAGATAGTTTGGATTATGACAAGGAGATTACTCTAAATGTTGTTGTTGATGGTTGGATTTTGAGTAACATCTTGATTGACACAGGCACGGAAGTAAATGTACTCACTTTGGATGCATGGGTTCAGATGGGAAGACCTCCATTACAACCATCTTCTAATGTGTTGTTCATGGAAAACCAAACTAAGGCAACACCCATTGGAGTTTTAAAAGATGCATCCATTACTATACAGGGGCCAAGTTCACTAGGGACTTTGAGGTCTTAGCGCTTGCAGAAGTAAAAATTTTCCCGCATTACTTGGGCACCCTTGGTGTTATGCAAACAACACTGACTTTCATGCTTCAATAAGGGGTATATCAGCTTTGAGAATAAGGAAGAACACGTGTCATCATACCTTTGACAGATGGGAAATCTACACCTTATGTAGAGCCCTTAAGTGAAGAAGACTTGAACAGAATTATGTGTGCACCATTTGAGATCCAGAAGTTCTTGAGCCATCAAAAGAAGGAGTTCTCCAGTGGGATGATGCACAGTAAATGAGTGATACTACAAGTGTTGCATGTGACAATTGGGTGCATGACACTTATGAAATGGTTGGGTGTGAAGTATGAAGTGCAGCTACATGCATCAGTAAGCCACAGTATCAGGCATTTGGGTAGCAGCCAGGTACCAAAGTACACAGGTGAGGAGAATCCAGAAGTATTCCTACTTGCTATGGAAGTTCAATGGGAATGTCAGGTGGAAAGAAGGAACATGTTAGTATATACTCTATGTGGGATGACAACACGCTGGTGGATGGTTCACAGGGATAATATTTTGGAGTGGAGAGAAGTAAGGATTGCTTTATCTACTTGGTTTCTAAGAAGTAATGTGCCTACTCAGATTTGTGCATTTCATGGTAATGATCATGTTCAACACCACGTTCAGCAGTGTGAGAGACTCTGGATAGTGAGGCTAGGAAGCTTTACCACCTTCTTTATGGGTGCACAAGTTTTATTTCACCTTGTGAGGCTGTGCATGCGCATGGTATGTCTATGCAGAGTTGAATAGGGTGACTAGAAATTGGCAGGAACTTACTGAAGGTATGACTCAACCTTTGATTACTTTTCTTCTAAAACCCCTGGTGAATGAGGTGTTGCAGGTTATGAAGCACTTAACTATGGGAGATAGTGCAAAGGCTGAAGAGTTACTTCAGGAGTTGTTAGGAGAATCAGACCTGGTGGTGCACTTTGAAGAGGAAGAAACAGATGCAGAACATCTTGGGCGTGCCTACCTAGAAAGAGAAAAGGGTAAGATGATCTACATGGTTGATGATGAAGAGGTAGAGAACCTAGATATTGAGCACATAGAGGGTATGCGTGAAGTCTTGGATAGTGCAGATGAGAAGGTGTGCACCTACCATGAGCCTATGAAGACCAAGAAAGTGAACATTGGAATGGATGTTGAACCTAAGGAAGCCATTATTGGAGATTACTAGTCTGACTCTGAAGTTGCTAAAATCATTGAGCTATGTGCGTGACTTTTCAGGACTTGTTCCCTAGAGGCTATCATGAATTGAAAGGTGTGCATGAATCATTGGGAGAGATGAAGATAAATTAAAGGAAGGTGCACACCCAGTTTGGAAGAGGCCTTACAGGATGAATCTGAACTTACATGTCAAGGTAAAAGAAGAAATTGACAAAATGTTAATTTCTGGAATTATTGTGCCAATTGAGGAGTCAGAATGGGTGAGCCCTATGGTGATCAACATCAAGAAAGATGGCAGAATCAGGATTTGTGTGGATTACAGGGAGTTAAATGTTGCATGTGTGATTGATCCCTTTCCCACACCATTTACTGAGGAAATCTTGGAAGGTGTTGTAGGGTGAAATATACTCCTTCACTGATGGATTCTCTGGATATCATCAGGTAAGGATAGCTGAAGAAGATCAAGAGAAGACAAATTTCACCACCAAGTGGGGAAGTTTTGCATACATGGTTATGCCCTTTGGATTAAAGAATGCACCTACAGTATTTTCACGCATAGTGGTACAAGCATTCCAGGATTTTATTCACAAGTTCTTGCAGGTGTATCTGGATGATTGGATAGTCTATGGGCTCATGAAAGATCACTGTGATAATTTGAGGCTGATGTTTGAGAGATGTAGGTAGTTGAGCATATCTTTGAACATTAAGAAGTGTATATTTTCCACACCCTTTGGAATTTTTCTTGGGGCACATCATCTGTAAAGAAGGCTTGCTAGTGGATCCTGCTAAGGTAGCTGTTATTTTGGGCTTAGAAGAGCCTACTAGCCAGAGTGAGGTGCACGTGGATTCTTGGGGCACACAGGTTATTACAAAAAGTTTATAAAGGGATATGCCAAGATCACGTGCCCTTAGAAGAATTACTCAAGGGAAAAGGAAAGTTCTATTGGGGTGAGGCACAACAATGCGTGTTTGACACACTGAAGGAAAGGCTTACTACAATGCCTATTTTGCACTTTCCTTCATGGTCCAAGCCTTTTCATGTTCATGTAGATGCCTCTGGCATGGCCATTGGTGCCATATTAGCTCATCCTGGAGAAGGGATTGTTGATCATCCTATTTTCTTTGCTAGTAGAAAGTTGACTCCAGCAGAACAAAATTATACAACAACAGAGCGCGAGGCCTTGTCTATGATCTACATGCTCCATAAGTTTTGACAGTATTTGCTGGCTACACCTTTCATCTTTTATACAGACCACATGGCATTGAAGTACTTAGTGAACAAGCCCATTTTGTAGGGGCACATATGTCATTGGGTATTGTTGTTTCAGGAGTTCAATTTTATGGTGGTGGTTAAGCCTGGTAAGAGAAATTCTGGTCCAGACCATTTATCAAGGATTCAATCAGGAGAGGATGTGTAGAGCATTGAGGACACAATACCAGATGCACAACTGTTCAGGTTGAACTGTGCACCCTCAGACTTGGAGGATATTGTTGTCTTTTTACGCACATGTGTGGCACCTGAGGGAATGAAGGCTTTAGAAAAGAAACAACTTGTCTATTCATGTCATGCCTTACATGTTGATAGTGGAGACTTATACAAGTTAGGTCATGATGAAGTTTTGTGCCGGTGTGTGCTTGAGCATGAGCATGAACAATTATGCAGAGGCTCATGGTGGTATTGCAGGTGGACACTATGCAGGGATGCCACCACACACAAGATTCTACTAGCTAGTCTATGGTGGGAAACATTATATAAGGATTGCAAAGCATATTGTAAGGCATGTGACCATTGTCAGTGCCTTGGAAAGCCTAAACAATGAGATGAAATGCCTTTGAGGCCTATTACTAGTGCAAAACCTTTTGAGAAGTGGGCAATTGACTTTGTGGGCCCTATTTCCCCAGCCATGCGTAGGACAAGATCACACTATATTATAACTTGTACAAATTATCTTACAAGGTGGGAAGAAGCGGTGCCTACAAAGGATTGCACAACTACAACAACAAGTTTTATGGGAAAATATTATTAGCAGGTATGGCTTCCCTTTAAGTTTAACAAGTGATAGGGGTACTCATTTCCTTAATGAGACTATCAGAATATTATTGGATGAATTTATGGTTGCACACCATAGGACAACCCCTTATCACCCTCAGGAAAATGGAACTGTTGAGGCCTTCAACAAGATATTGAGCCATACCTTGACAAAAAAATTGTGATGTTGGAAGGAGAGATTGGGATGACAAGGTTTCTATGGTACTTTGGGTACAGGAAAACCTACAAGAGGTTGAATAAAGCAACACCCTTTCAGTTGGTGTTTGGCACAGAGGCAAGTTCTCCCCATGGAATTCATGTTACCTTCTTTGTGTATTGCACATGTAGGAGGTCTGGCTGATGAGAAAGCATTGGAAGAATGTATTGACAAATTGATGTAGCTGGATGAAAGGTGCACCATAGCAAGATGGAGTCAGAAGCAAGAAAAATCTAGGCAGAAGGCATGACATGATAGGCACATCAAGGATAAGAAGCTTGAGGTTGGGAAAATGGTACTTCTGTATGATTCAAAGTTTTTGTGCCACCCTAGAAAGCTTAAGGTGCATTGGTTGGGACCGTATGTTATCACTCATATACTTGATTCAGGTGCTTGCTAGTTAGAGGTGCTGGATGGAACATGGTTGCTCGGTTACTTCAATGGGAGTAGGTTGAAGCCCTACTATAAATAAGCCTTCTTGGTGTTTGTAATAAGGCAGTATTTCCACTTAGATTAGGTTTCCCTTAATGCATTTCCTTTATATGTGTTTCCTTCATCATTGCTATGCTTTGTCAATTTAGTTCAGTGTTGTGTGTAATAAGCACGCTTGCACGCCAGAAGCTGATTACAATTTAAGTGTTTTCATGCAGAGGACCTGCACATACCCTTAGTGTGGGGTGGTTTATATACAAGGTTCATTACCAAGTTGAATATAGTTGATTGTCATCTGAAGATGGGTATGCATAAGGAAAATTTTGTGCAGGTGCTTTTTGGAAGGGTGCAGATAGAAAAAATTACTCCTAAATGAAGACCACAGATGGAAAAATGGATGCACAAGTATAACGCGAGGTAGGCTGCAACAGTGGAAACTACTTGGAAGAAGGCATTAATGGTGAAGTACTTCGGCGCATATGAGGGCACAGAAGGAGGTCTGTGGCCAAGAAGTAGAAGGTGTGCCAGAAGGTTATGACTGTGGCGTGGAAATGAGCAACATGGAAACATTGAATGAATGATGCATTAATGTTGGGATTGGTGGTAGGTGAAGGAGAAATAAATGTGATAACTTTTAAAAATCTATATAAGGAAGGGTTGTGAGGCCATTTTTACCTTTGTGATTACAAATTCTCGAGTGAGTTGTTTCCAAGCGAGCTAGCTAAGATGGTTGTGAAGAGTGGAGAGTTGCGAACTGGTTGGGTTGGTCAGATCTGTGCATGAGGAACTATTACACTCCATTTGTTGAAGTGTTTGAGCAAGGTGAAGGTGTGTGGGAAAGGAGATTGATGGCTAGGGTTTGAGTTTGAGCTAGGGCACAAGGAACTGAGTTTCAGAGCTTGAGGGAGGTAAGAGAACACATATTTTTGATTGAAATGACACCAAAAAGAGCACTAGGAGGTAGGTACAAGGGGAAAGAAACAAAAGGAGTTGAGATTGAGATAGAGGATGCCCTAAAAGTAGGTTTTCTGAAATGCAATACCCAGAGGAAGTGATATGGGCCGTGATTGGGATTCCCATGTCCGTCAAAGAAAAGTCAGTGATTACAACCATAGGACAACTGATAACAAGGAGGAGTTGGATGCATTGTTGAATAAAAAGACAAACAAACAGACAGTGGATGACATGCCTGTATACGATGATGCTGGGGAGAAACTCCTAAGAAAGGTAGGGGTTTTACAGTTGTATGAACTTCCTTATTTTGGAAAGCCAGAGAAGTTATACCAGTGGCTAATGAGTAGAGTCCATGAGGAATTTTTCTATTTTGTTGGGTGATGAATGAGGATCACCGTGCCCTTGATTGACACTTTGACGGGTTTGAAAAGCACAGGCACAGAGGTGAGTAACAACCTAACTGATAAAGCAATAATTATAGCAACCAACAAGGAGTTGGGTTATACAAAAGGTGGGCATGGTATGGATATTTACAAGCTGAGGAAGTATCCTGGTCATACAGGAAGCCTCACACTTATTGACAAAATTGAATGACCAGGAGAGATGGTCATAGGTGAACACTTTGTGGCTACATGTTGCAAAGAAAATTTCACAAGGGGAGACCTACAACTTGGCTGGATACATTGCTGAAATGATCATTGAAGAGGTGTACAGGTGAGAAAATTAGCTTTGGCACTATTCTATTGTCCCTTGTGTTTGTGGAGATTGGAGTGCCCGATGGGCCAAAGAACAAAAATCTGGGAGTACCCTGCAGAAAAGAAATCTCTCACAGAGAGATTTGAAAAGTATCTTTGTGAGGGGACCATGAGTGGCCCATTCAAACCAAGGGTAGAGATGTGGTATGCATGACTCTGCACCGCATTTGAGGAAGAGTGGAGGATACCTAAGGAGTTTTCCGGTGGTGGTAGGTAAGTTGGTATAGTTTGCAGTCTATCAACATTTTTGCATCACATGTTTTGTGATGAAGGATGGGACATGGAGTCCTTGGTGCAAACTACCCTATGCTTTCACCATGTGGTTCTTTTAGGAAGCTGTTCATAGAATCTCAGACATGCATGTAGGTTAATCTACAATGTTGATAAGGTAGACTGTGACTACCACACTCTGTGGAAGACTTACGTCTATCTAGGTAAGTCTACTTATATTGAAAGATACATTTCAGATGACATAACTATGAAGCCTGTGAGTTTGGAAATAGGTGATAATGGGGAAACATTGGTATACCTTCAGCTTAAGCCTAGGCTGGAGAATGGAAAGTATGTAGAGAATGAGTTCAAACTACCAAGCCCGCCTAAAGGGAAGCACACAGTTGGCACATTGGTAGCTGAAAATCCTACTTCACCCATTCAGAAGAAGAAGAAGAAGAACTTCATGAAGATAGTGGTGGGTTGGACCATAGGGGTAGAAGACAACCTACAAATAGAAAAAAGAAAGAGTGCATGAGATGACACCCCCATCATAGGAGCAAGAGGATGAAGTGTTTGAGACAAACACAATGGAAATCAATGTGGAGCAGATAGTCGAAGAGCCACAGTTCAAGAGAGTGTTCAGGAGGACAAGGGTTCAGGGCAAGGTCATCACAACCATTAAGGAGGTCACCAAGGATTTTCCACAAAAGGAAGAGCCTGAGAAGAAGAAAAGGCACAAGCTAAAGCTTAAGGATGGAGAGGAGGATGAGTCTGGAGAAAGTGTCAGGTACTCTAGTGCATCCTGAGGATACAGAGGAGCCCTGTGATGAAGAAATGAAGGATGATGAGGAGGGATGAAGGGAACATAAAAAACAGAAGTAGAAAAGGGTGAAGGCCCAATTCTGGATTCAGGTGCCTGGGTTCCTAAGGGAAAAAGAACAAGGGAGGAGAAAGAAGGTGAAGACTATGTGACTCCCATGGTTGGATATGTGGATGATACCAACAAGATCATACGTGTGCTTCCAGAGTACTGTGGAAGCTAAGGACTTGTATGGTTGGGAGTTGATGGATGTGGAGATGGTGAACATGTGCACACGGAAGTAGTTGTCATGGTCAATGTAGACTCATATGGATGAGCCTGATTTTGACGTGTGCGAAGAATCATGTGTCTCATGTAGAATGAAGAAAGCACCCCAAATCTGACATGTAAATGTTAAGCCAACTGTTATGTCAGATGAACAAGTGAGAAATGCCTTGGTAAAGGTATCTGCAGAGGTTGTGTAGGAACATAGACAAAGTGACAACCATTAGGGCGCTGATGGATGATAACAAGGATAAGGATGCATAAATAAAGTGCCTCACAACAAGAGAAGGAAAAGGCCGAGGAAAAGATGGAAGCATTGATCAGTATGGCTAAGGAGATTGGTGATTATATTCTTAAGGTAAGGCCACATCTGGAATCTCAAGTTCTAGAAAAATTTCCTTCTGTAATGCACTATATATGCACACTTGTAAAACTGGTCATAGATGAAGGGCCCGTGTGTATGCCCGTGCACCAAAATACCCTGTAGAGGAAGCAACAAGGGTAAAATCCACCATTTCTAGAAAAATTGCAAGTTATGAGTCATTGCTACAAGCCTTGAGAGATGAATTGAAGAAGGCAGATCAGGCCTTGAACATGTGCATGACACCAGATGCAATTATTAGGATGAGGAACAATTACAGAAGATAATGAAGTCCTCAAATCCATGAAGGATGAGACACTTGGGTGCGTGGAGAGACTTTCTTTGGTGGAAGAGAAGCACAAAGCACTTACAAGTGCCCAAGAACCACATGAAAATAGGCTGAAGGAGATAGGAAACCAGATTGTTGGGAAGATGGACTATATGGAGGGCATGATTTCTAGTATGGAAAATATTTGTAGAATCTTACAGAATGAAAAAGAGAACATGACTCAAGATGAGCTAGATGCCATAGTCACAAGATGTCCTAGAAAAAATAGGTGAGGCCTTAAGATGATTGGTAGGCATTGGAGGTAGAAGTTAAGAATGAGTATCTGGAATTAATACTACCTATTGAGGAGGAGAGTGTTGAATGATATCTCATTCTTTTGTTTGAACAAATCTTCATTCTTTCATTCATTATTCTTTACTTTGGAGAGATAAGTTAAGATTACCCATTTTCTGGGGTGGCAATGCATTTAGTGTGGGGTAATGTTGAGAAGATAAAATATAGTTCAAGTATGAAAGTGCATAAGGATTGGGCGCGTGGACACATGCACGCATAGAATACGTGAAATATAGCAGAACAGTGCATGCCTAGGACAAGTGTACACATGACTTAGCCACTTTTGTAGATCTAGGCTATTTTTGGAGATAGAGTGTTGAGCACATAAAGATATGAAGACTTGTAGTTCACACAAGGCTATTTTGGGATGTGCATCAGTTTGAGCGCCATGCATAGTTTTAGTCTAATAATAGGATTTATACTTAGAGTTAACTATAGAAGATCTATTATTAGAGCACTTGCATGCTTTTGTATTCTCTTGTAAAGGCACATGGCTATTATTAGCATGTAGTCTATTTTTGGAAGGTGCATGGGCAGTGAAGGGAAAGTCCCCACCCCTATATATATGTATATTATTTTCATGGCTTAGAGAGGTTGATTATTGTAGAGTTATGTTGTGGATTTGTTAGCACGCATGACTATGGAGACTGTGTCTTGATGTATGAAGCTTCTGTGTTTTGCAGTATTTAATATAATGGATCATATTGGCTAGATATTGGTGTTAGATGTGACTGAATATGGTTCTTGCATGGTAAATCTCATTATAATCATTGTTTAGTCAATCTTTCATATGGTTTAGATCTAGATTTGGTTTATGCATTGTGGGTTATTTACTATCTGTTATAAATATGGATATATACATATGCAATCATGTTAACATTATGGACAAGCAACTCTAAAGAGGGACCTGGTACCCTTTATGCGCTTTGGGTGAGTGCTCAGTTCAGGCTGAGTGATGTGCCAACGTGCCTTGGGTTATTTGTAGTGAATTCTAGGTGTTATTACTGAATTTTACCAAGCATTGAGTGAAAACCCTAATCATCTCCCTCATGTCTTGAATGCTCTAATCGCCACTAAGAGAGCTTGTGATACTTCCACTTTTATAGTTGCTTCTTCTACTCCCATGGTCTCTACTCTGCCTACCTATGTTTCTAATCCCATCATTACAATCACTGCTCCCACCATTCACCTTGGTACTCCTCATCTACACCTTAGTTATTCTTCGAATTATTCAGATTTTACCTCTTTATATCAGTACTTGCAAACCCAAATTTGTTAGCTTCAGCTAGCTACCTCACGCGCAGTAACATCTTTGGACTCTATAGTATTGTTGCATACTCCTTTCGCGCATACCATATCAACCTATCCATTGCCACCTAATTTCATCTCTCCTAAACTCCTTATCTTTAAAGGTCATGTGGGTCCACAAGAGCATCTTCGAGCATTTTATGTAGCATGTCTTAACTATGCAAACAATCACACTATACTAGCTAAGATTTTCCCTCGTAGTTTGCATGACTATGTGATGTGTTGGTTCTATGACCTACCCATACATTCAGTAGTCTCTTTCACGCATTTGGTCGATGCATTTCTCACACATTTCTCTTTCAAAATTGGCTCTAAGATCTCCTACGCTCAACTTGCACAACTTAAAAAAGGGTCTAACGAAAACTTATCCGATTATGTCTTGTGATATAAAAACAATTTAGCTAAGATGTCTAACGTACTTGCGGATTCTGAGCTTGATGAATGATTCATTTAGAGTCTCTTGCCACATCTTTAGTAGAGTGTTCTCTTTGAGACATCTCCTTCGTTTGATCAAAAATTTCAAACTCTCAGGCTTTATGAGACTAAACTCCTGGCAATAGGAAAAATTAAGTATCAAGAGCAAGCATCATCATCCAAAAAATTTCAGGGTAAGCCAACATTTAAACCTACCATGACTAAACACACAGACAAAAAAACTATTTGAAACACAATATCTACTAATAAGGAGCTTTAATCGCAACCATACAGACGTCCTTTTACTAAGATTAGTATACCTTTGGGTGTTTTTCTACCATAGCTAATCGATAATAATCTTATTACATTATCATATCCTCTTTAAATAGATCCATCTTAGTCGAAAGGTCACAATTTTGATGAACACTTTTATTGTGACTATCATTGATGCATCGGACACACCACTAATCATTGTTTCAAAATACAATATCTCATTCAGGATTTGCTTGACAATGGTCAAATTGAGCTTCTGGAATCCACAACATCTACACCTATTAATGAAAATCATAAACTCAAGATTTTTAATAACCCATTACCAAAGCATAACACTAAAATAATCGATTCATCCACTAATTATGTCTCGCACACAATGTCTCCTAATACACCAAGAGCTCTAGATTTCTTAGTTACAAACATTGACGCTTCACCACCAATCATCTCTTTCTCCGACATCGATTATCATGCAAATTTCACATCTAATCATTTACATATCAGTGCATCTTTTGGCTCGACCTCCATTAACAACACTAAGGTTGACCCATCATGGCATGTTAGTGCATGTTCTATTTCACTCCTTAAGGATATTAGTTATCCTTCATCGCAAGTTGAGTATCCTTTCAACAAACCCTTTGGCGTTGTCAAACTACATGTCACGGTTGGTCCTCTTACTCTGCTTGTTCCTTTCCTCATTGGAAACACAGTTTCCAGATGTGACATGCCTCTTGGCCTCAATTGGATTCATCACTCTCAATCTATTATTTCTATGAATCATTTGCGACTCAAATTTATTCACAAAAAACAAGTTATTTCTATTGACGACGTCCCTCCATCTACTCCATGGTCACCATCTCCTCGCACAATAGCTAACACATCATCTACTTCTTCTAGCACATCACATTATTTATTGCTCAAAGCATAGTCTACTCCTAGCTCACCTACTTGAGCATCGTCTACATGACCAAATCATTCCACTAGTCCTACATATCATCATAGGCCCATTCCTAGGATGTTTACTACATCTCAACACAGCTCACTACCTTGGATTATTCCACATAGGTCTTCACAATTTTCACATTCAACATCATGTAGATCTCCATCACCGATGCATTTTATGATGTCATGACCTTCATCATACATTCATTCATCACATGCGCATAGAATCCATTCACCAAGATGAAATTTGTTTACTATACCACCACTGTTTGAGCATAGTCATACGTTTTCACCATCACATGTGTCAGATGGAGGAATTACGTCCTTCACGATCATCAGTTAGCCTACACATTCATGTAAATTGGGGGGCATCACATCTAATACATCCCCCACTTATTAACATCTATCATCTTTTCATTCCCATACATCGATCTTCTCACATACGTATACTCATTTGTATTTTAGTGTAATCATAACCTGATGACACACTCTTGTGCTTCAGTTCACACTTGACTGTTGAGGGATTACTACACATGAACCCCACACACTACACAATAGTTACTACATACTACATCTATTCATGCATCACACATCTTACATCACACATTCTATAGTTAGTTTACGTCCTTTTGACATTTACATGTCATACATCATTCTAGTCCTCATCATACATGTGTCACACTTACATCTAACATTACATACTACTCATCATACACATCATATAGCTCACATCTCACACTATTAGTCTATCTATACATTTTTGCATTACATCCTATACATTGCATATCAAAGATCCTACACATCACATGGTCGTATATTATCATCACACATACTGCATTGTCTTCTACGCACTGCACTCACTACCCTATGACACACTTTAGTTCCTCGGTCCATACTCAACTGCTAAGGGCTTACAAATCAAATGAACCTTACATTCATCACACATTTATCATTCTACCTCTCATCATGTGACATTACTAGGATAATGACATACGTTATAGGCTAAATGGTCACCTACTCTATCATCTTGTAGTGGTATATGATTTAGGCTACATCATCACCCCTTTTATTCATCTAGTAGTGATATATGCTTCAGGATACAACATCACTCCTACATTCAGCTTGTCGTGATCTACGCTTCAGCTATAAGGTTCATGTACACATCATCTCTGGGCCCATGTCATCACAACACATATACAAACTCATCCCAATGCGTTAAACACAACACACACTTCGAACATTTCCTGATGACACACTCTCGTTTACGGTTCATTCTTGACTACTGAGGGGGAAAACCAAATGAACCTCACTACATACAATTCCATTCACTCAAGAGGCACGTGGCCCCTATCACTCCATTTTACATTCCATTCCATCCATCTATAAGATACTGCATATTTTTGTTGCTTTTACTCTTACTTATGTTTGTTCATGGTCACTTTATTACACATGCTAGTTAGATTAATTGTATGTCATTTATCTATATCATCCACACATGCATGTTCATGTATTTTTCTAGTTGTTATCATAGATATAGGTCTCTTGTATGTGGAATGGATGATCTCCTTCTACCCTTCCTACACTGGTCACTGGGGGCATCCACATTTGTCTCTCACAGGTGCTATTGTTTCATTTTGTACTTAGCACTTTATATTACTTGGTTATACACACTTTTGACATACTAGTTATATTTCTAACATGTTAATGGGTGCTTCATGTGCTAAATTTGTTATGTAGGGATATTTACTTATCTATACTTGTTTGTTATATTGTTTGTTCTTGTATGCGGGCATTGCCCTATGTTTGGTGTGCACAATTGTTTGTTGTATGTGGCCATTATGGCCTTGCGTTTCTTGCGACATCGTGAGTGGTGTCCCATGTTTGCAACCCATTTTGTGCACCTTACTTTGTATTCTTATATGATTACATTACTACTTTACTTGGTAGCTTATACATTGTTTACGTATCTCATACACTTTTTTCTATATGCAAGTTTTTTCATACTAACACTTGTCTTTGGCTAGCCTCTTGTTTTTGCACGCCTTGGTTTCTACCAAGTGCATTTCCCTTCCAGATGCAGGGCAGAGTTACAAAGTTCATGCAACTGGTCCTCTTTTGGGGCCGCATTCTCCTATCAGCGACTTCGCATGTGCCCCCAAAGAGGGTGGCACCATTTGGGGTTTTACATACTACATTGTGCAGTTACACCTATTCATTTCAGTGCACTTTTCACCGTTGGCATTGTGGATTACATACATCGGGTGGGTTCAGACTAGTCTATGAACCCCGTACATAGAGGTTTTTACAAGACATGGTTATCCTTAGCATTCTGGGGAGCAGTTATAGGTTAGAGGATACAACAGAATTCCTCTCTACGCTTCTTCGGCCAGTGACATCAGATTTCCCAAAAAACTAGTACGCACAAAGATCTCTTCACACATATTCAGGGAAGTAGTTAAAGGTTGGAGGATACAATGGAATTCCTCCCTATACTTCTTCGGCCTATGGCATCATATTGCCCAAAACACCAACAGTACATGATATCCTTCTACACTCTCTTTCTCGACATGGATTAGGTGCAGATGTTCCATTTACACTTTTTTATTTTCATATTTTACATTTACATGCTTTTTACACTAATATAAATGCATCTTTTACATTATGTTTTTACACATACATACATATATATTTGACTACTTGATCATTTTCTCCTTGTAGGTCTGGCCGTATGAGAAACAAATAGTCAAACGGGGGCAACAACAACAACAACATTTTCCAATAGCACACACCATACTAACCATGTAGGTACATTACACACATCGGCAACCACACAAGCATTTCCACCCTAGGTTCACTCTCATCACTTTTTTGTGCATTTTCATCTATAGTTTCCACGGCTCCATCATCTTTTTATTATTCCACACTTTTTCTAGTCCTTCAACGCATTTCTACATCGCTCTACATGGATGATTGGGTACACATCTGTATGTACTTTATGTTACCGAGATTTCCACTCACCAAAATAAAGTGGGGGAAAATGTAGAAACAAAATCATGCACTTTAGACATTATTTAGTCTCAATCTCATACTACTATTTAAAAGGTTTTTGAGTGAATAAAGTACTAATTAACCCCCATCTTTGGGCCATCTTACTTTATTTTCTTTTTTCATTCCTGACCTCTTGCACCCCACGCCTAATCATCTTTCATCATTTTTCATTATTTTAGCCTTGACTAGGGCACCCATGGGCACCCTGGTCCCACTAGGGGTGCCCTGGTCCTTTTCACACTTTCTTGCCACTTTTTGGGGATCTTCTTATCTTTTTGGTGGTCGGCCATTTCAAGGTTAATTACAAAATTAGATCAAGAGAATCGTATAAATATAAAGTTATGAGACCTTAATGAGGGACAAAGCACTAGTCACTACTATCATCCACCTACAATTTCATCCATTTGGATATCATTTGCATCCATTAGCTCCATCATAAAGGACAAGGCTGGTTCATTTGCATCACACAAGCATAGGATGGGATTTTATTTTATTCCATCCACCATTCTATTACATTTTTACATCTATTTATTGCTCGCTACTTCATAAAGTGCGACTAGCACAAGAGCACCTAGGGCACATGATGCACACACACACACACACCACAACTACATTTGGGTCCAAAATGTAGTGCAATGCTCAATTAGTAAGCCCATTGTTGTGGCAACTAAGGTCAATCCAAACCATTCATTTGCATTCTTCTTTTTTTAGGGTTTTGATACTTCTTGTGGTCTTTTTGCAAGTCTTCTATTCATCTTGGATTATTAGCGACACCTGACATAGTGCAACAAATCAGATGTGACACACAATGAGGGTTTCAGACTACCTGTCGAACCTATGAAACATAGTTCCAGATCTTTTGCAAAGACCAGGGCTCCCTTTCTATAAACCATAGCACCTGCAAGCACCCCAATCCCTCTCCAGGTGCTCCAGTCTAGTTAGATAGCTCATATCCATCCTTTTTTGGGGCCTCTGCATAGTCGTTCCTACTTCATGTTTCTCCAGTCACTTCTGTGACAAAGTCCTTCAAGTTCATAAAATCAGCTAAGTCACTTCCATACTGCTCTTACATATTAGGGTTTCTACTTTCACTAGATTGGTTGTTTGAGTCATTTTCCATGTTTATTTATTGCATTTATTTAGTGTATCTACATGTCATTATAGATTAGATTAACTACTATTATTCCAAATTTTAGTTAATTTTAGTTAATTGCGCATTGTGGTCCAATTTCCCCTTTGTTTCATCTTCCTCCCCTTCATATGGCTCAGGCTTGCTCTTCTTTTGTTTCCTAACTGCCCTTCCCAAAGTTTGTGGTGTAATAGTCTTGTCGTATACCTCCACCACTTTTCCATCTTATAACTTCAGGTGCAAACATACATACACTCTAGAAGCCTCCTTTCCAACTATTAAAGTTACAATGGGATTGAGGTCCACCCCACATGACTCCAAAGTTTCTACATAAGTATGCCTTGCCACATAGTATTAGGTCTTGTGTAGAGTATGATACTTTATGTCTACTTTTTGCATTAAATTTTAATGGTTGTGCATCCCTTATTCTGTTAACCGAGATCCTGAAGTACCTAGTTGTGAAAGCAAAATCCACTTTCCACTAAGTACCCATTTCTCCATGTAATAACAAAAAAATTGCAAGATAGAAGTGTTGCATCACAAAAAATTCTACTTGTCTTGCCAACCACCGTAGGCAGCTCCCTCAGTATGATCCATTCATTCTCAAAGGCTTTGCACATCCACTTGTATCGCGAGTCTAAGTGAACCTCGTATGCATTTGTGATCGTTCCATTATAAGTATATCTTGCAAACCTCTGTGCTGTGGATCGAGTTTCCATAGGGTGTCCTCATTCACACCTTGGTGGCCCATCTGGGACTCCAATCTCCTAAAATAAAATAAGTAGCAAAATGGATCCCCATGTTATCTTCTCACCTTTGTCATGTTGGATCTGGGCTTCTTCTATAATCCTCTCTACATTTTTATAGAGCAATATTGTACTTGGTTCCATTTTCCATCTTTTGTTTAATATGCAAAAATTTATTATTTACCTCTGAGCATCACTCTGAGGCTCCCAGTTTGCAACTAACCAAGCGGCACGACCATTATTTTCCCAAGGTACGAGATGTTGGAAATATTGAATGCACGACTTCCCCTTTAATAGTGCAATTTTGTGGCTATTGAGTCCATTATTGCTTCATCGCGCATATCCATCATGATTTCATCACTTGTATTTGTTAATCTAGTCACTTTGTTGATTGATTGGTTGGTGATGTGCATTCTTCTTCCTGTAAAGTAAAAGTAGTCATCATGGACACTTGATACCAACCACTAAAAAATTAGTGTGTGTTTACTAAAGAAGGGAAACTCAAAGAGCTTCAACACACCAACACTTTCCAATGTCTTGTGTACCTTGTCATCAATCATAATTTGACCTTCCTCTATACGCTAGCCTGTTTCCACAAAGCTATCATTATTTATATCCCCTTTATACTCTATAGCAGTGTTACATAGATAAATTGGCCAATTATGACCCCCACACGAAGGTTTAGGGCATGCACAAGGCAAGTGTGAAGGGGTGTGCACAAGTAATATGGGACAACGCACAAAGGTTCGTGCCCGAGCAGGGTAGCTTTGTGACTTATCCGATTTTGTGAACCACGGGCTAAATATAGAAGAACCAAGTTATGGTGTTGACCAAGTAATGATTTAGAACTAGAGACAAGCAAGGAGACTTGGTGGTTAAGGAACGTATATTTTTGGGTAAAGCACATGTGGATCAAAGATGAAGAGACATGTATGGATAGAGCTAATAATAGCTTTAGAGCAAGTTTTATTTATAGGATAGTCTATTATTAGTTGTTTTAAAGCATGTGTATAGTCTATTTTTGGCGCACCTGTTATTAGGAAGTGCATGGGTAGTGAAGGGAAAGTCCCCATCCCTATATATATCTATTCACACACTTTAGACATTATTTAGTCCCGGTCTCATACTACTATTCATATGGTTTTTGAGAGAATTAATATACTAATTAACCCATGTCCTTTTGGCCATTTTACTTTGATTGATGTCGTCACTGCTGACCTCCTGCACATGCTTTCCCAGTCAGTTTTACCATTTGGAATCATTTTATCTTTGACTTGGGGTACTGGACCCCATACTACTGGTGGGCGCCTTAGGTGCCCTAACCTTTTCTTACACTTTCCTACCACTTTTTGGGCACTTTCTAGTCGTTTGAAGATTTATCTTTTTAGTGGTTGGCCTTTTTGGGGTTAATTACGAAATTAGAACCAAGTGAACCATATAAATATAAAGTTATGAGACCATAATGAGGGACCAAGCACTAAGCACTACTATCATCACCTAAGGTTGCATCCATTAAAGGCTCCATTTGCATCCATCTAGCTCCATCACAAGGCACAAGGTTGGTTCATCTGCATCACATTGCATATGAGGGAATTTTATTCTATTCCATCCACCATTCTATTACATTTTCTACACATAGTTATTGCTCACTACTTTCACAAAGTGTGACTGGCACAAGAGCACCTAGGGCATGATTGCACACACACACATAGAACTACATCGGGTCTGAGATGTAGTGCAACGCTCAGTTAGTAAGTCCACCATTATGGCAGATGAGGTCAGTCCGAACCCTTCATATGCATCTTTCTTTTTTTAGGGGTTTGATGCTTTCTTGGGGTTTTACAGGTCTTTTCTTCATCACTGATTACCAGTGACATACACGTAGTACAACTGAAGCTAGTGTGACAGGAAGCAAGGGAAGGAAACCATCAAGTGACACCTCAGAGGAAGGTTATAGATATTTTTCACAGACCAGGGCACCCATATCTCAGACTAGGGTGCCCACATGCCCCTGTACCTATCTAGGCATCCCAATCCACTCAGATTGCCTAGATCTACACTTTTCTGGACTTCTGGCACATTTGTTTCCTCCTCCTGTTTCTCTAGCCATCTCTACGACACAGTCCAACAAGCTCATTCCGAATCAATAAGTTCTTTCTAACTCTCTTTACACTTTAGGGTTTACATATCTACTTTCTTAGTTGCGTTTGGGTCACTTTCTATATTTATTTATTGCTTTTATTTATTGTTATTTATTGTTGTTCCTAGTTTAGATTAACTACCATTCTTCCACATTTTAGTTAATCATTTTGGTGAACCCGTACTTCTTCATGCTTAGGATCCTCATATTTCTTCTATCATGGGTCATAAAGTTCCTCAAGTTCCTTTGTCTGATTTACTTAAAATGTATCCAATTGTCAGGATGTTCTACAAAAATAACTAGACTCTATATGTCATCCTAAAAATACGCCACCAAATGAAATAAGTCCTATTTTCCACCGTTTATCTAACGAACCCTAGTCCTAGTGTTCCTCCATCTAATCAACCTCTATTGGACTCAATTCAAGCTCTACATGCTTTATTTCAAGACAAATTTAAGGCCATGGAATCCATGATTACATCTCTCAAATATGAAATTCAACAGCTTAAGGATGCTTCTCAAGTGCATGTTTTTTCTCCTTCTACATCTCATTCTCATTTATGTCTGATACATGTGCTCATATCAGTGAACCTCAAGTTATACCATTACTAGAGCCTCTCATCCTTGATAACAATACTAAGCAACATGACCTTCTTACTGAGCTCCTTAGTCGTCACTTGATCACTTTACCACCTACTCATTGTTATCCTCCTTATCGACTAGAAAAGTATCAAGGGTCATCCATATTGCCATTATCATCAAATCAATGGACATAATGATGATGATTTCCACACTTTACAACAAAGAATCAAACATCTTGAGCGTCAGGGATTTATCTCATTCACTGCACAACATTCTCTTGCATGCCCATCTACAAATTCTCCACCTCAATGGGTTCCTAAATCTGATTTCACCATGTCTAATGAGAATCCATTCATCACTTCTAATGTTTCTTCTGTCACTCAAGCACCACCTATGCAATCTACTCAAGTCAAGAAACCACCTCTTAAAATTAGTCTCACTCCCCCTCCTCTCAAGGCATCTACGACACTAACAAGTCAATCTAAGCAACCTCCTTTAAAACTCAGTGCAACTTGGCCTCCTATCAAGCCTTCGACAACATCATCAACACCACCAAAAGCTACCACCATTCAAGATACCTCCCCATCCTACACCACTTCAGCAACCAATCATTTTTTCAAAGCAACTACCCCTTCTATATTGGTCAAGACACATTACAAATTCCACCACCGCATGGTCCTACTGTTACTCTTCCCACCATGCTTCCACTACTTCACGCAAACTTGGTCTTTGGTAGGTGAATCTTGTCACCCTACCCTCTTGATGACACACTCATATTCTTATGGTTCTTATATGAACTGTTGAGGGGTCTGTTACAATAAAGAACCTCGTTTCATCTTGCATTAACATATCTATCTATTACATAACCACTCATACATGCATATCTACAATCATCTATCACTCATCACACATACCATATGATCTCTCATTATTTATCCCATCACTGAATCAATCTTACAAAATCTATGATACTTCACCACCATTCATCCATCATGCTTGGGGGCATAACATTCACACATCCCCCCATATTAGCATCAACACATCTCTCATACTTACATAGTCATACATCAATCTCCTTAGCATAGGCATACTCATCACATGTTTTAGCATCATCATTACCCGATGACACACTCTTGTGCTTCGGTTCACACTTGACTGTTGAGGGCATACTACACATGAACCCCACACACTGCACAATAATACTACACACATCTTCATTCTCACGTCATATATCATACATACACTTTACATCATACATCTTACATTTAGTCTTACATCACATCTTACGTCTTACGTCTTACGTTTACATCTTACATCTATCATATGGTCTTACATCTATACATCTTACACATCTTACATACATCTACGTCACATTACGTCTTGCATCTTACATCTTACATCTTATCCATCTCAAGTCTTACGTTACACTTTACATCTTAGTCTTACATACTTACATCTTACATCTTACACTCTACATTTAGTACATCATACATTGTCTACATCATACATCATATTAGTCTTCATCATACATGTGTCACACTCCTATTGTCTATGAGTCTACATCACATACTACTCATCCTGCATACTACATTGTGCATCTTCACATTATTAATCTATCTACACATCTTGCATTGCACACTTTACACATACATATTTACACATTTACACATCATATGGTCATCTATTATCATCACACATACTACATATTTTTTCTATGTGCTGCACTCACTACCCTATGATGCACTTTAGTTCCTTAGTCCATACTTGACTGCCAAGGGTTTACAAATCAAATGGACCTTATCATACTTACACATTTCATCACTCAACCTTCTATCATGTGACATTACTAGGTTAGTGACATATGCTATAGGACTAAATGGTCACCTATCCTTCATCTTGTAGTGGTATACGCTTTAGGCTACATCACCACTCCCTCTATTCATCTTGTATCGTGATATATGCTTTAGGCTACATCATCACTCTTTTAATCATCTTGTTGTGATATACACTTCAGCTATAAGGGTCATGCACACATCATCTCTAGGTCACATCATCATCACACATACACATTCATCACAATGCATTAGACACAACACACACTTCGACCATTTCCTGATGACGCACTCTCATTTATGGTTCATTCTTGACTACTGAGGGGGCATACCAAATGAACCTCACTACATACACTTCCATTCACTCAGGGGGCACATGGCTCCTATCATCCATCTTGCATTCCATTCCATCCATCCACAACATGTTGCATATCTTGGTTAATTTTACTCTTGTTTACATTTCTTGTATATGTTCATCTTATTACACATGCTAGTTAGATCTCTTGTATGTCATTTATCTATACCATACACACATGCGTGTTCACACCTTTTTCTTAGTTATGATCGCAGATACATGTCTTTTACATGTAGTACATGGATGCTTGCTTCCTACCCTCCTACATTGGTCACTGGGGGCATCCACATTTATCTCTTATAGGTGTTATTGTTTCATTTTGTACTTGGCACTCTTCATTACTTGGTTATACATGCTTTTGACATATTAGTTATCTTTCTAACATGCTAATGGGTGCTTCATGTGCAACATTTATTTGCAGGGATTACTTACTTCCATGGTTATCTGTTGTTTGTACTTGTTTGTTATTGTTTGCTATTGCTATGTGGGCTTTGCCTTTGTTTGGTGTGCACACTTGTTTGTTGTATGCTGCCATGATGGCCTTGCATGTCTTGCGACATTGTGAGTGATGTCCCATGTTTGTAACCTACTTTTGTGTGGCTTACTTTGTCTTCTTGCATGTTTACATTACTATATTCTTAGTAGCTTATACATTGTTTGTGTAGCTTACATATTGTCTTATACATGCATGCTTGTTTGTACTAACACTTGCCTTTTGGCTAGCCTCTTGTTTGTGTGTGCCTTGGTCTCTACCAAGTGCATTCCTTTCCCCTGCAGGGCAAAGTTTATTTCATGTGGTTAATCCTCTTTTGGGGCCACATTCTCCTATCAACAATGTCACATGTGCCCCAAAGATTGGGGGCATCATTTGGGGTTTTACATACTACACAATGCTTCTACACTGGTTCAGTTCAATTTAGTTTTGCCCTTGGCATTATGGGTTATACAGTGAGTGGGTTTAAACCAGTCTACGAACCCTGTACACAATGGATTTTACAGGACATGGTTGTCCTTAGCATTCTAGGGAGTAGTTACAGGTTAGAGGATACATTGGATTTCCTCTCTACACTACTTCAGCCAGTGGCATCAGATCACCAAAAAATCAGGAATACAAAGATCTCTTCATACATTTTAGGGAAGCAGTTACAGGTTGGAGAATAATGCAACTTTCTCCCTACACTTCTTCGGCCAGGGTGGCATGAGATCACCCAAAAATATCACAGTACAAGATATCCTTCTACACTCTTTTTCTCATGACATGGATTAGGTGCACATGTTCCATTTTTCATTTACATTTTTACATGCTTTCACATACATATACATGCGTCTTTTACATATTTTTTATACATGCGTATTTGACTACTTGATCATTTTCTCCTTATAGGTCCATCTGTATGAGAAACAAGCAATCAAAACAAAAACTACAATAATGGGGGTAATAACAACAACATTTTGCGGCAGCACACACCTCATACTAACATGCAAGTACATCACACACATCAGAAACTACACATGTGTTTCCACCCTAGGTTCACTCTCATCAACTTTTTCTCTTTTGCATCTTTAGTTTCCACACTCCACTATTTTCTCATTCCACACTTTGTCTAGTCCATCAACATGCTTTCTACATCACTCTACATGGACATCAGGTACGCATCTCTATCTACTTTATGTTACCGAGATTTTCCTGCTCACCAATATAAAGTGGGGGAAAATGTAGTCACAAAATCACACACTTTAGACATTATTTAGTCTCGGTCTCATACTACTATTCATATGGTTTTTGAGTGAAGAAAGTACTAATTAACCCATGTCCTTTGAGCCATTTTACTTTGATTTTTGTCGTCACTAACAACCTTCAACACATACTTGCCCAATCTGTTTTTGTCATTTTGCGTCATTTTACCTTTAACTGGGTTTGCACTCAATATTGGGTGGTCCTAGGTGTCTAGTCCCATTTGGGGTGCCCTAAGCCTTTTTACACTTTCCCACCACTTTTTGGGCACTTTCTGAGCCATTTGAGCATTCTATATTTTTAGTGGTTCACCTTTTCGGGGTTAATTATGAAATTAGAACAAGAGAACCATATAAATATAAAGTTATGAGACCATAATGAGGGACCAAACACTAAGCACTACTATCATCACCTAAGGTTACATCCATTAAAGGCTCCATTTACATCCATCTAGGTCCATCACAAGGCACAAGGTTGGTTCATCTGCATCACACTGCATAGGAGGGAAGTTTATTCTATTCCATCCACCATTCTATTACATTTTCTACACATAGTTATTGCTCGTTACTTTCACAAAGTGTGACTAACACAAGAGCACCTAGGGCATGATTACACACACACACACACACACACATATAACTATTATCTGAGGTCTGAGATGTAGTGCAAGCACTCAGTTAGTAAGTCCACCATTGTGGCAGTTGAGGTCAGTCTGACCCCTTCATATGCATCTTTCTTTTTTTAGGGTTTGATGTTTGTCTTGGGGTTTGCAAGTCCTTTTCTTCATCACTGATTACCAATGACATATGACAGCTGTAGTACAACGAAGTTAATGTGCGACATAGGAAGCGAAGGAAAGAAACCATCAAGTGACACCTCATAGGAAGGTTGCAGAGATTTTTCACAGACCAGGGTGCCCGTATATACAGACTAGGGCTACCCACATGCACCCTGTGTACCTATCTAAGGCATCCCAGTCCACTCAGATTGCCTAGATCTACACTTTTATAGACTTTTACATAGTCATTTCCTCCTTCCTGTTTCTCCAGTCCATCTCTGCGACACAGTCCAACAAGCTCATCAAATCAATCTGAGTCTCTTTCTAACTCTCTTGCACTTTAGGGTTTCACATTTCTATTTTCTTAGTTACTTCAGGTCACTTTCTATATTTATTTTCTACTTTTATTTACTATTGTTCCTAGTTTAGATTAACTATCATTTGTCCAAATTTAGTTAATCATGTATGCATTAGAGTCATGATCTAGGGTTTTATTGTTGCATGCATGATTATGTAATGACGGGTTTTATATTCAAATTCTATGATGTAATAATTTTGGTATAATGGATCATGGTGGATGGATGATGGTCATTGATATATCTGATTATGGAGATTTCATGGTGCAAATTGATATTGATAATTGTATGATCATGTTATGTTTCCTTTTTACATGTGTTTCCAAGTGAATGTATGCAATGATTAGTATGACTGAATGAGTACTTGGTTAGATATCAGTATGATTATGCATGCTAACATCTTGACAAAGCAAATATAAAGGAGGGGCTTGGTAGCTTTGCACTCTTTGGGTTGAGTATTTAGATCTCTCTGAATGGGGTGTCAACATGCATAACATTTAGGTGAAATAAAAGACTACATTTTGGTTCCATTGCCAGGACCTCTTTTCGAAATTTCTGCTAGGATGTTGCATGTAGATGGCATATCGATTAACTCTGGAGAACATTGAAAGTTGGGTAGAAGATAACATGCTAATTTTGTGTAGAGATATAGCACTGAGACCTGATTTCAATGCACATTGCTTGGGTGGAAGATAATATTTATCATGAGATCTATGAGACATTTTTAAGTTTCTTGACAGTAGAATTATATGAGTGGTTGACAGTCATATGCATCAAGGTAAGCGTTGGGGACCTAGGACCAAGGATTTGGAAACAAGAAGATTACTCAGACTTTTCTTGATGCAGATGTGGAGTGGACTAGAGTTGTAGATCATTGGTGGGATGGAGTGTTGTGCAATTATACATTGGAGTAAACTATTTCTATGTATTTTTGTCCAAAGGAGGCTGAATTTTATTCTTGTGTGAGCCTAGAGGATCTTACTTGTGCACTATACCTTTATCGATCAAGATTTTGATTATATGAACTGGATTTAGAAATCCTCCATATGGCTAGCTAAACCCCCACTGCATGCATAGGGGTACGAGAAGGTGTGGAGAAAGATGGAAAACATGGTAGAAAGAAAGATAGAGAGAGGAAATATGATTCAAGTTTAATGAAGCATGGGAGAGAGGAACATGGCACATGCGTAGGACATTGCAGGATTCAATCAAGTTGATGGGAATGATGGCTCATGAAGGTTTTGAAGCTCTCGTGGAAGATGACGAGCTAGTAACATCAGGCCCTCCGAACGTTGGGAAAGCGTAGTAGAGAATCCCCTTTGGCTTTAGGATGAGATGTGTGTCAGAGGAAAGAATGAGGACATGCGGGTGTGCATCTGATCCCACCTAGCCCTTGCCCTTGTGCATGGTGTTACAAATCCAGAGGTAGTTATTGAGAAGTAGGCTTAGTGCAAGTAAGAAAATAGAGATGGGTAGATATCATTTTACATTGAATTTAAAAGGGAATCAAGTTATTAACATGCACCCATGGAAACACAACAGGCACCAGGTGTTTGGGAGTTCTATTATAGGATTGTTTCTAGGAGCATCATCACGATAGGGTATTGGTGTGCACAGACCATTAGAAGCACTTACATGTGGGTGTTGCAACTACATAGACAATGGGTGTCTAGTTCAACACTACAACTCAGGACACAAGGGAGTTCATTGACTGGATACCTCAATCATGCACACAGGGGCATGTTAGAGGATCAGGTGGATTAGGTCAAGCCACCACACGAAGGAGGAGGTTCTAGGTTCTAGATCTGGTAGATAGGGAGCACAACAACCACCACATCAACCTCAGACAATAACTACCAAACCACTACCTCTTCAACCACAATAGACACCTCAAGTTTACTATGAGATGTTTCTCCACTTAATAAGAGTATAAAGGTATTGAAGATGCAACAGAGTCATGTGCATAAGTGTGAATTTCTATGGTGTGCTAAGGGAATTACAACTTTAGATAGGAAGGCAATTCCAATTTTACTACTACGCTTCAAGGGTGCGTGCATAGCTGGTACATGAAGTATGACCCACATTAAGACTATGGTAGATTACAATGCTTTGCGCACTGCATTTTTGGCTGAGTTTCACATTTCAGAGTTTAAGCAACAGAGCATCAACACACTCAAAGATATCAAGACAGGGTTTATCTGAAAGCGTGAGGGAGTATGATGTGCATGTTTTAAGACCTTATTCTCCAAATTGTCTTATGAAATTCATCAAATTCAACATGCATAATGGTTTTTTGGGGGATTACCGACTTTGTTTCATAGAGCTATCTATCTCATAAGATGTATATTGATCCATGCGAGGCATTAGAAGAATCTCTGTGTGTATGAGGTAGTTGACATTGTTGATACTGCAGTGAGTCCATTCTTGGAGGCGTAGATAACAAATTATAGCCATGGAAAAGTAGTTAGAAAATATCTCTTGCCAACTCAGCAACATGAGATGCACAGTGTTATATGGTGCATTGATTGTGAGGTTGAAGGACATACTAAAGATAGTTTCCTGCACAAGTCATTGTGCATGCGTTGTTACTAGATTGTGAAATTTTTCACAAGGACCATGATGTTTGGAAATTTCCTCTCTTGCAGTGCATGTGATTCAGAAGAACATGTCCATGTATTTTAATATTTTCCATGCTCATACCCATGACACTGTTGATTATAGGACTATTGATCATATCCACGCAGCCTCTATTGAAGATAGGAGTGCGCCCAGACTAGTGTGGCTAGCAGATCAAAGGAATAAGAAGGACAACATAATGAAGGGACATAATAATGAGGATAATAGGATGAATGGAGATATAAATTCTGAGGTTATGGTGGTGGTAGGGGAATGTTCACTATAGTTGTTACACTTGTGGGTAACTTGATAATTATGAGCTGTGATTGTCCCCTAGAATACAACTTTCTCATGGTGTGGGAAGTAACATAAGTTAGAAGATTTCCTGGATCTATATGAGCACATGAGAAAAAATAAAAAGAAGGATAAGGGTACATGGATGATCAAGGTGCAACACATGAACTTTTAATCAGTGGATGCCTAAGAAGATGTCTGATCTTGATTTACAGACACTATTGGTTACTACATGCGTTAAGGCTACGCATATGCACGTGAGCCTCTGAAGGACAAGCGACTCATTACATGAGAGAAAAAGTGATACATGCTAAGTATCTAGACATGGTGCATCAAAAGGAAGTATATCAAGAGACCATGTGAGTCATCAGAGTATCTACAAGGTGAGATACAATGCTTAAAAGAATAGGCATGTGAGAGAGAGAACATGTGAAGAATGTTGAGCTCCCACAAAAGGATGTGGATGACCTGAAAGAGTGTGTAAGATGTTGTGCCAAGAGAATATCATTCCACTATTAGGGGAATGGCTCTGTGAAAAGGTACCATGTGCTGGAGTTGAGTGCAAAGCCGAGAGTAAATACTACATGCTAAATCTACCACCTCTGGATCATGAATTTGACAAGGAAATTACACTTGATGTAGTCATCAATGGATGGTTAGTAAGAAATATATTGATAGATACAAGTGCTGAGGTGAATGTGTTGACTCTAGATGCATGGAATCAGATGGGGAGACCAACATTGCAACCATCTTCAAATGTGTTGTATATGGTGAACAAAACTAGGGATATGCCTATTGGGGTACTGAAGGATGCATCCATTACCATTCAGGGAGCTAAGTTTACTGGAGACTTTGAGGTATTGAAGCTTGCTGAAGAAGACAACTTTCTGACATTACTTGGATGACCTTGGTGCTATGTGAACAATGTTGATCTATGTACTTTAATAAGAGATACATAAGTTTTGAGAACAAATATGAGCATGTGATCATACCTCTATATGATAAGAAGGCAGGATCCTTATGTTGAGCCCTTGAGTGAAGAGGAGCTTAATTGAATTTATGCATTTAGAAAATGCACAATCTAGAAAATTTAGAACCATCAAAGGAAGGTGTACTTCAGTGGGAAGATGCGTAGGTCTGTAAGTGACACTACTAGTGTTGCTTGTGATAACTGGGCTCATGGAACATATGAGACGGTCAGGTGTGAAGTTCAAAGGGAGAGTCACAAGGATGATCAGGCCACACATGGTTAGGCATCTAGGCTCAGCTCAGGTACTAAGGTATATTGGTGAAGGAAATCCCAATACATTATTGCGTGCCATGGAGTATCAGTGGAAGAATGAGGGGGATAGAAGAAACATTCTGGTCTATACCTTGCATGGGATAACAATGTGCACTGGTGGGATACACATAGAGATAGGCCTTTTAAAATGAGCAAGAAGTGAGAATCACCTTTTCCACCCGGTTTACTCAGAGAAATGTACATACACACATCTTTGAATTTTATGGGAAGAATCTAGCTTCCCATCCACATCCATAATTGTGAGGGAGACTATGGGCACAAGGCCAAGAGGATTTACCATCCATCCCTATGGGTACATAAGTTATACTAAACACAACTCTGCATGCACATGTGCACACATTTGATATGTCCATGAAAAATTAAGAAGGGAGACTAAAAAATGGTAAGCAGATGACTGTAGCTATGGTTTAAACTTTGTTATTACTTTTCTTACTAAGCCTCAAGCCCATGAAGAACTACAGGTCATGAAACACATCACATTTGGGGGATAGTGCGAAGGAGGTATATAGCTCATGTTAGAAATTGTTGGGTAAACTTGATTATGATGTGCATGCCTTAACCCTAAGGGGAACAAAATAAGAACACATGGGTCACTGCCTGGAAAGAAAAAGAAAAAGGAAAACTAGTCTATATGATTAACGATGAAGAGGTAGAGAACCTGTATGTTAGTGACACACTGAAGGTTGCACACGAGGTAATGGACACTTCTGCATATGAGAAGGAGCAAGTGCATACCATGCACCGATGAAGACTGAGAAGGTTAATATTAGACACTGAGGATGAGCCTAAGGAAGATGCCATCATTGGGTGATTATTGGTCAGAACAAGAGGTAGTAAAGGTTATTGAGATCTTGTGTGATTTTCAAGATTTCTTTCCAAGAGGCTATCATGAGGTAAATGGAGTGTGTCCTTCTTTAGGTGAGATGACAAATAAATTTTAAAGGTGTGAATGTGACCTATTAAGAAGAGGCCTTACATGATGAACCTCAAATTTACACGTTAAGGTGAAAGAAGAAATTGATAAGATGCTCAAGTATGGAATTATTGAGCCAATTTAAGAGTTTGAATGGGTTAGCCCCATGGCTATCTGTATCAAGAAGGATGGGTGGATTAGGATCTGTGTGGACTGTTGTCTATTTTTGCACCCCCTTGTAAAAATGGAGAAACTTACACAAGTATGTACTTGGCAGATGTTCAAGGATAGAATTAGTCAAGCTGTGAAGAAGTTAAGCATGTCATGGAAATCTGGGAAGAGCCGTGAAGATCTGACGATATATGCAGAAGGTTATGAAAAGCCACGCTACACTGGCAATGTCGTGGAACGAAGCAAATAGTTTCGGAAGCCGCAGAACAAGGAGGAGTACATGTTGATGCCGTGGACCAAAAGGAACAAGCCTTTCCACCAAAAAAGTTTCATGAGGGATTATACAAAGCCACGACATGAGTGAGAGAGCTCCGCGGAAGTCAAAAGCCATAGATAACCACAATTCTTACATAAGGCAAGATCATCATAATTCCCAATAGAACTTCAAAATGAAGTTAGTGGGCTCAACCTTGAGAAAACATCTTCAACACGCATAGGTGCAATATCAGTTGATTCAAATTCCCACATTTAATGCATTATGGGAACTCATTCCTTGTCCTATAGGGCGTGGCATGTGGAATTAGATTGGTAAAGGCATTTACTCCCTTTTTTAGAGCATGCAAAGAAAATAAATGAAGCTGGTTAGTTGGTGGAAAGAGAATTCAAATATTCCCCCTCTTTCTCCTCTCCTCCTTTCATATTTCTATATATTGTAAAGTGATGCCTAGTTTTAATGTTGGATACTTTGGGAATGCAAGGGCATCATTCTATGCTACACAAGTGTTCTAAGAGTTGCATTCCTTTGGCTATGTCTCTGTAAATGTTTTGCATCTTCCTCTTGTATCGTGATGATATGTGCATGATCTTTCAACAATAAAATCTTTGGTTTTGTGGCTTGCTTTAGCCTTAGCTATTTTTTTATTGAACTTTCTTGTCTCTCATTCATTTGTAGGTGTGTTGTATGCATTGTTTCAAAGATATGTGTCTATTGTGGATCATGAAGATAGAACTCGGGACATGATTTTGATATGTGGCTTTCATTTTAGCCCTTCTCATGGTTGTACTCTTCCATTTTCTCTCTTACTTGATTATTCATCCCCTTTATTTTGGTGTTATCACCTCTTTTAGTTTAGGTTTATGTTTTATGTATCTCCTTCTTACCCTAGTCCCTTGGAAAGCTAGAGTAGAACTAGATAGTTGCATTTAAATTCCCAGGAGTAGTTTAGCATTAGGAGTAAGTAGAGGAAGTCGGCCTTCTTTAGAGGTCTGTCTTAGTTCAAGTCCCACAATCTGAAGACAGTCCCATATTGAATCAAATCCCAAATTGTCTATGATTTGGGCACGGGTGCACATTTGAGCTCCAACAGAGACTGCAGAGACTTGAACGCTTCATGTGTCATAAATCCCTTTCACATGTCTTTTATTGAGGAAATTTTGGAAGGAGCAGCTGGGCGTGAGATATATTATTTAACAGATGGGTTCTCAGGACATCATTAGGTACACATCACGAAGGAATATCAAGAGAAGACAAATTTCACCACTGAACGGGGAATTTTTGCATATACAGTCATGCCCTTTAGATTAAAAAATGTGCCAAAAGTTTTCTCTTGTTGTGCAAGAATTTTATGAATTTATTCACAAGTTCTTGTAGGTTTATTTGGATGATTGGATGGTGTATGGTTTAGTAAAAGATAATTTTGATAATTTGAGGCTCATGTTTGAGAGGTGTAGTAAGTTAAGCATCTCTCTTAACATTAAGATGTGTATTTTTTCTACACATTTTGACACTTTACTTGGACACATTATTTGCAAAGAAGGATTATTGGTAGACCCAACTAAGATAATTGTTATTTTGGGTTTAGAAGAGCCTAGCAATCAAAGTGAAGTGCACAAATTTATAGGACATACTGGCTACTACAAAAAATTTATCAAGGGATATGCAAAAATTGCCATGCCCTAGAAGAATTTCTCAAAGTGCAAGGAAAATTTTATTGGGGTGATGTGCAATATCACACATTTGAGACTTTGAAGGAAAGATTAACCACTACACCTTTTTTGCACTTTCATTCATTGGAAAAATGATTTCATGTACATGTTGATACCTTTGACATGGTAATTTGTGCATTCTTGGCATAGCCAGTGGAGGAAATTATGGATCATCCTATTTGCTTTGCACATAGGAAGTTGACGCCCATAGTGTAGAATTACACTATTATTGAGTGTGAAGCCTTATTTATGATCTACGCACTGCACAAGTTTTGAAAATACATGTTGGCTACTCCATTTATTTTCTATACATATCACATGGAATTGAAGTACTTAGTCAACAAACTAGTTTTATAAGGGCACATCTGTAGGTGGATACTTATTTTTCAGGAGTTTGAATTTATAGTTGTTGTCAAGATAGGCAAGATCAATTCAAGGCTTGATCATCTATCGAGGATACATTTAGGTGAGGATGCATAAAACATTGAATATACTATGCATGATGTACAATTGTTTATGTTGAACTGCATGCCCTCATATTTGGAAGATATAGTTGTCTTTTTATGCAATGGATTGACACTCGAAGGGATGAATAAATTACAGAAAAATAAGCTTGCTATATGCGTGACCTTTTATCAGTTGATTGGTGGTGATTTATACAAAATGGGAAGAGATTATGTCTTGCACCGATGTGTACTAGAGAATGAGCATGGAGTTATTATGGCAGGGGCTCATGTTGGGATAACATGAGGACATTATATAGGTGATGCGATTGCATGCAAGATCCTTTTAGATGGCCTTTGGTGGGAAACATTATACAAGGACACCAAGGAATATGTGAAAGCATGTGATCATTGTTAGCATCTTGGAAATCCCAGACATAGAGATGAGATTCCCTTGAGACCTATTATGAGTGTGAAAACTATTGAGAAGTGGGATATTGAATTTGTAGGATCTATTGCCGAAGAGGTTGTGCCTATGAAGGATTGCACTACATCCAAAACAACAAGGTTCTTATTGGAAAACATTATTAACATGTATGATTGCTTAATGAGCTTGACAAGTGATAGAGGAACTCATTTCTTGAATGAGACAATCAAAATTTTATTGGCAGAGTTTATGGTGGCACACCATAAAACAAATCCTTATCATCCTCAAGCTAATGACACTATAGAATCTTTCAACAAGATCTTGGGACAAACATTAACAAAGATATGTGATGTTGGAAGGAAGGATTGGGGTGATAAAGTGTCAGTAGTTCTTTGGGCTTACAGGACCACCTATAAATGGTTGAACAAGGCCACACCCTTTGAATTGGTGTTTGGCATAGAAGTTGTACTCCCAGTAGAATACATATTACCATCCATGCTTATTATGTGCATAGGTGGATTAGATGATGAACAAGTGATTTAACAACGCATTGATAAAGTAATGTAATTAGATGAACAATGCGCCATTGCACATTGGAACTAGAAGACCGAGAAGGCATGATAGAAAGCATGGCATGAGCGACACATTAAGAACAAGACATTTGTAGTTGGCAATATGGTCCTTCTCTATGACTCCAAGCTTGTGCGCCACCTAGGAAAATTGAAGGTGCATTGGTTGTGACCTTTTATAGTAACCAAGATACTTGAATTAGGCACATGTCAATTGTAGGTGCTAGATGGCACCATGTTGCATGGTTACTATAATGGGAGTAGGTTAAATCCCTATGATAAATAAAGCTTCTTGGTGTTTGTAATAAGGTATTATTGCCACTTAGATTAGGTTTCCCTTTCATGTTTTTATTTGTAGTTGTTGCTTGTGTGTTGGTTTGTGTTTCTTTATTTTATTATAATAAGCACACTTGCACGCAAGAAGATGATTACTATATATTGAGTACATGCACATAGGACCACACATACTTTTAGTGTGGGGTGGGCCAGGTGCAAGTGCATGAAAAGGAGACCTTGGTGGTACTTGAAGGTGATCTTAAGTGGATAAAGATGTGCGTGTGATGGAAGATGGATGGTAAGCTAATTGTAGGGTGTGTGTGTATGAAAAGTGGAAAAAGGTGCCATTAGAAATGAGAAGGATAGTGATAATGAGGAAATTTCTCTCAGAATGAAGATAACGTGTGGAAAAGGACCGCGTAGTCTAACACGAGGTATGCAATGACATGAGGTACTACTTGGTATATGGCATAGAGGATTATGTACTATGGCACATAGGGGAATGCATAAAGAGGTTTGTGCCTTGGGAAGTAGTGAACACACAATAAGGTTATGACTACAGCACGCAAAAGGAAGACGGGATAAAGCAAAAAGTGAAAAAGAGGTTTTAATTTGGGAAAACACTTCAAAAACTTTAAAGCAAGAAAAACATGTTAATAGTAGAAAAGTAAGTCAGTGGAGTGCGAAAAGGTATAAAAGGAGGCAAATTGAGTCATTTGGGACCTTGCATCTGAGAAGACTTGATCAATTGAGCTACCGAGTGGCTTATTACGACAGAGCAAGAGAAGTGACAAGAAAATCAGAATAGTGTGTGTAAGGTGTTTTGTGTGGATGCTTTGTGGAAAAAAAGAAATTTGAAGTTGAAGGTTGAGTAACAACTAATGAACGAACAAAAAGGGTTTGTAGAGTTAGATTATAAGCACCTATGGTTCACAACACTCGGGTATTGAGGTAAAGTTGAGGGTAATGGTAGCATAGAAGAAGGATAAAGAACGTGAAATTGAGGGCCTAAAGAAAGATATCCAAGGATTGTAGAAGTGCACCGAGGAAAAGTATGATAGAGTAGACACGTTGGTGAAGTATATTTTAAGTCAATACCCAACCTTGGTGAGCTAGGTGTGGAGTGACTACAATGACGAGATGAAATATTTTGAGGACCTGGTGGGGATGCTTCTGGTGAACATAAAGAGCGGCACATGGCCAATAGCTGAGGAATTGGCCAAAGAAAATGAAGCAAATAAATAAGCTTTAAAAGCTAGGATAACTGAGATCCAAGCATTGGACACACAAATTAGAGTAACTATCACTAAGGTGAAGTTGAAATTCGGTAGATGTCAAAAGAGTGAATTTTCCTCCATGATTTCTATTTCCTTAATGTATATATTAGGAATAAAGTGTTGTTAAGTATAGTTAGTAGTAGCATCCACTAGAAGATAACGACATGCTGCCAGTACGATGCCACCAATAAAGTATAGTATGGTAACAGTCAAAGTACAATAGGAATGTTGTGGTAAAAAGTAAATATTTGTCGTAAGTGGTCTTGGTAATGTTAAAATGTCAAAGTTAGGGTAAATGGATAAGTAGGGTCTACATGATTTAGAATTAGAAATATTATATTTGTAATAATGACAAGGAGTGATGTCATAAATATTTTGTATATTAAATTTGTGTAATATCTATAAAGGTGGAACCCATGTGAGATGATAAGGTATATCTTATCTTAAAAGATAAGCCTACATGTAAAGGTAAGAGTTTAGGCATGGAATATGATTAGCTGGAAGATATTTCCTAGAGATAGGGTGGATAAGCCTGAATTTCTATAAATAGAGAGGCCACCCCCTCTCATTTATCATGGAATAAAGTTGTAATAATTATTTTATGAATAAAGGATTCATTGTGAAGGTGTGTTAAGGAAGCCATCAAGATGAGTAATTGTGAAGTTTCTCCCATAACTATTGTTGGAAAACAAGTGGAGTTGGTAACACTTGGAGTAATTCATGGGTGAGATTGTAACAATTTCATGTTAATAATATATTTTACTGTTGTATTTCATATTTTTCATCATTATTTTATGTCATAGTCTGTGGTATTCTTGTGTTATGTTTGCTATTGTGTTTCCAGATTACTACCACCAAACCAAAAGTTGTGCATTACTGAAATAATCATAGCACGAGGAGTTCCCGGTGAAATATTATCAGAGTGCCAGATTGGTGTTGACATTTTGGTTCCGTTGCTGGGACCATTCCTTGTTGGTGGATTTTCTGGAGAGATATTCCCACTTAGTCAGAAATCATTTGGAGGGTAACCTTGTTTTTACCATGCATAGTAGTTACCATAGTAAAGTCACTTTTTACCATGCATAGTATTTACCACAGTAACTTCACTTTTTACCATGAATAGTATTTACCACAGTAACTTCACTTTTTACCGTGAATAGTATTTACCATAGTAACTTCACTTTTTACCATGAATAGTATTTACCGCAGTAAGTCAAGTTTTACCATAGTAAATGTAAGTTTACTGTGGTCATTCCTATTTTGTTGTAGAAAGGTGTAAAGTCACTTTCTATTATGGTGATTCCAATTATTTGTGCACATAAGTCTTACTGATTGTACTTGTGGGTTGGTATTTCACTGTGGTTACTTTTGAAAATGGGAAAGATTCCTATTTTTTCAGCCCAATCTAATGAAGATGCTCCCTCTTTCATTCAAGAATTTAAATGATCTTGCATTTGTAATGGCCTCATAAGAAGGGAATAATGGACTGAATTTTTTCCTACCTTTTTGGATGGTTCAACCCTTAGGTGGTTTGAAACACTAGGTGATAATGTTAAAAACTCATGGGATTTATTAACTGAAAGTTTTCTTGAAGAATTTGGTGAACAACAAAAATATGCAGATCTCATGATCGAGATCACAAAGCTAGCCCAAGGAGAGAAGGAGAAGATAAGGGATTATCATGCTCGTGTTCTAGAGCTAAGGAGGAAGCTCGATGCCCAGATCCGGAAGGAAGGATTAGCAGATGGGTTGATGAATGACATGGATAATCTCCTCTGTAAGCACTTCATTCTTGGGATGAAGCCAGAGATCAGAAAATGAGTGAAGTATGACCACCCAACAACCCTCGAACAAGCAAAGGAGATTGCAAGAAGGAAAGAAGAAAGCATGGAAGAGGAGCCAAAAGAAATTGTTGCTAAGGTGGAGCCTACACCAACACCTTTGGTCCAGAAGCCACAACCACTCTCGGTGAGCACAAATATTCCCCTAGTACATCTACTGAGTATGAAGATCTCCTTAGGAAGATGGGCTAGTTAACTATTAATCTTCTTCAAGGAAAGGAATTTAGTTCCCAGGGAGGAGATAGAGGTCCAAAAAGAAATATATCTGAAGTTGTATGTTATGGTTGTTATAAAAAGGGTCATTATAAGTATAATTGTCCAGATAGAGCTTCTACATCTGGTACAAGAGATAATGATAAAGGAAAAACACCTGTGAATTCTTTTGATGTAGTAGATAGGAGCATAAATAATGAAGCAGATGTGTTTGTAACAAAAAGAAAGAAAGAAAAAGATAACCAAGATGGAAATGATCCTAAGAAGATGAAAGGAGAGACTAGTAAGAAACATAGGAGAAGAAAGTTGGGTGTGCAAGATTTTTTTATTTCATAGGGGCAAGGACCATACTCCATCTTAGAAGATCTTCCAAAAGGCCTGCAAATATTACATATGGTCAACTTCTTGCTATGTCTTCTGAGAAGAGGCGGGAGCTGTGAAGTGGAATCAATGCTCGACGAAGGAAGGAGGTTGAGGTCCCTGTTTTGGAAGTAGAGGCGGATCCCTATGCTCCACAAGATGAGGTATTATGTAATGGTATTTCAATTCATGATGTCTTAGTAGATGGAGGTGTTGCAGTTAATGTAATGACCAAGTCTATAATGAATATGTTGGGTTTAAAAATTGATCGCCCCTCAACACTTATGTTAAGGTCATTAAATAAGGGAAAAACTAAACCAGAAGGTGTTGTTTCAGATGTGGCAATATCTGTCATGGGTGTTGTATGTGTGGTAGACTTCCAGGTGATGAAGAATGGTACTGTTACATACCCAATGTTGTTGGGAAGGCCATGGCTAAGGAGAGTTCATGCAAGAAACTACTGGAATGAAGGCTTCATGACACTTGGACGTGGAAGAGAGAGGGTGAAGATAAACGTGATCCCTCGACATCATAAGGAAGAACCTGTGGATTCAAGTGATGAAACTGATGATTGGACATCCTCTGATTACTCTAGTACCAGTGAAGTGGACACAAAAGATGAAGAAAGTGAGGTTGATGTGTTGGTCATGGATATCCTTCTAGTCACACTGACTCATGAACCCATAAAATTATCTGAAGAAGAAATTGATGATCATCTCCAACAAATAAAGATTGGTGATGCTGTGATGGAGAGTGAGAAAGAATCCTACCTCCAACTCTTTTGAAGGTACATGCACTTATTCACTTTTGATTACAAGGAACTCCTGTCAAGTAAGTTGGGTAGAACATTCTATTGAGTTGGTAGATGGTGCTAAGCCCATAAAGCAAATGCCATATAGAATGAATCCTAATTTTTCCAAGACTGTAAAAGAAGAAATAGATAAGTTACTTGATGCAGGATTCATATTTGTTGTGGAGAATTCAGAATGGGTTTCTCCCATTGTGATCTCAATAAAAATAATGGGAAGCTACACATTTGTGTTGATTACAGGAAGCTCAACAAGGCAACAAAGAAGGATCATTACCCTCTTCCATTCTCAGATCAGATCTTGGATGAAGTAGCTGGCCAAGAGTGCTATAGTTTTGTAGATGGCTATAATGGATACAACCAAGTTCGTATAGTGGAGAAATATCAGCTGAAGACTATGTTCACCACTCCTTGGGGAACGTTTTCTTATAGAGTTATGCCATTTGGGTTGTGTAATGCTCCAACAACATTCCAATGCTTGATGAATAGGGTGTTTGAACCCTACATTGGAAGCTTCATCAGAGTATTCCTGGATGATTTTTGCATCTATGGGAGAAAAATGGACCACCTGCACCAGATGGAGACAACATTTCAAAGGTTAGATGAAGAAAAAGCCTCACTAAACCCTACAAAGTGTGTCTTTGGATGTTCTAAAGGTGTTTTGTTAGGGCATGTTGTATCTAGAGATGGTATTGGTACCGATCCTGATAAAGTTTCAAAAATCAAAGAGTTACCATTTCCTATGAATAGAAGTAAGTTGAGATCATTTTTAGGCCATGTGGGTTACTATAGAAGGTTCATCAAGAATTTCTCAAAGATTGCATAACCACTAACCCAGTTCTTGAAGAAGGATGTTACTTATGAACCAGGAAAGAAGGAGCATGAAGCTTTTGAACAACTAAAGGAAGATTTGGTGTCTTCACCTGTTTTAAAGAATCCAGACTAGAGCAAGCCATTCATTGTGTATACTGATGCTTCAGATGCAACACTAGGGAGTACTCTGAGCCAAAAGGATGAAAATGGGAATGATCATCTAGTTTACTTTGGGAGCAGACAAATGAGCAGTGCTGAGGTAAATTATACTGTAACTGAAAAAGAGGCTCTAGCTATCATTTTTTCTGTAAAGAAGTTTAGAAATTACTTGCTAGGGTAGAAATTTATAGTTGTAACAGATCATCAGGCTCTAAAATATATTGTAAATAAGCCTAACCCATCAGGAAGGATAGCAAGATGGATAATTTTGCTACAAGAATTTGAATTTGATATTATAGATAGGCTAGGAAAGAAGCATGTCAATGCAGATGCACTCTCTCGAGCCTATGATGGTTTAGGTTCATCTTGTGATGATGATGATTTCCCAGATGCAACATTGTTGTCCTTTGACACAATCCCTAGTGAATACATAGATATTTGGAATTATCTGAATGATTTCAAGTTTCTGATGGTGCCAATGCAAAAACTAAGAGGAAGATTACTCAAGCCATTCATCCATATTCTATTTTGCATGGAGTATTATTTCGGATAGGGCCTGATGGACAGTACAAGAGGACAGTTGGACATGATCAAGGGAAGGAGCTAATAGAAGAATTCCACAATGGTACATGTGGAGGACACTTCTCTAGACAACTTACAACAAGAAGGATCTTGGATGTAGGTTATCACTGGCCACTCTTTTTAGATATTGTTATAATTATTGTAAGACATGTGATATTTTTCAAACACATGGGAATCATAAGACTTCATCAGCTCCATTATGCCCTATTCTTCCACTTGGTCCCTTTGAAAAGTGGGGAATAGATATTATAGGTCCACTTCCAACTACCCCATGCCAAAATAAGTATATTGTAGTTGCCACATATTATTTAACCAAGTGGGTTGAAGCTAGGCCCTTGAAAAAAACTTCCATGGATGAAGTGGCAAGGTTCATGTATGAATGCATTGTCACTAGATTTGGTTGTCCATTAGAAATTGTAACAGATCAAGGAAGCCACTTCATTAATGAGGTGGTAGAAGCCTGGTAAACAAGTTTTCTATTAAGCACAGGAAGGAAAACAACTTACAAGCCAAACACAAATGGATAGGTGGAGTGAAACAAATTATGTATTGTGTCAAATCCTAGCAAAAGATGCAGCTTTGTAGGTACATAAGTGGGATAAAAGGATTCATGCAACATTGTGGGCATATAGGGAAACATCAAAGTCAACAACAAGATACTCCCCATTTCAGTTGGCTTATGACATTGATCCAGTTCTTCCTATTGAGTTTGATATTCCCACTGTGAGAGTTATGAAAAATGAAAGGATGGATGAAAGTGATTTGGTAAAGGAAAGGTTGGTACATCTTCATTTGCTAGAGGAAATGAGGGAAATAGCGAAGGATACAAGCTATAAGAAGAAAATGAAGCAGAAGGAGTACTTTGATCAAAAGATCCTCTGGTCTCCATTTCAAGTGAATGACTTGGTCCTAGTATATGATTCCCGATACAAAAAGAGGAGGCATAGAAAACTTCTTCCCAAATGGATGGGGCCCTATAGAATAGTAGTTGTGCATGAAAATGGTACATATCAACTGGAGGAATTGGATGGTACTCCCATTACGAAATGGGTCAACCATGACAAGTTAAATATTTTCCAGGCACCAGCTTCAGAATGTCCATAATAGTCTACTCCGAGGATGGAGTAGAAGCTAGGGAGGGGGAAGATGTCGACACTAAAATTTTCCTCCATGATTTCTATTTCCTTAATGTATATATTAGGAATAAGGTGTTGTTAAGTATAATTAGTAGTAGCATCCACTAGAAGATAACGGCTTCCAGTATGGCACCGCCAATAAAGTATAGTATGGTAATAGTCAAAGTACAATAGGAATGTTGTGGTAAAAAGTAAATATTTGTCGTAAGTGGTCTCGGTAATGTTAAAATGTCAAAGTTAGGGTAAATGGATAAGTAGGGTCTACATGATTTAGAATTAGAAATATTATATTTGTAATAATGACAAGGAGTGATGTCATAAATATTTTGTATATTAAATTTGTGTAATATCTATAAAGGTGGAACCCATGTGAGATGATAAGGTATATCTTATCTTAAAAGATAAGCCTACATGTAAAGGTAAGAGTTTAGGCATGGAATATGATTAGCCGGAAGAGATTTCCTAGAGATAGGGTGGATAAGCCTGAATTTCTATAAATAGAGAGGCCACCCCCTCTCATTTATCATGGAATAAAGTTGTAATAATTATTTTATGAATAAAGGATTCATTGTGAAGGTGTGTTAAGGAAGCCATCAAGATGAGTAATTGTGAAGTTTCTCCCATAACTATTGTTGGAAAACAAGTGGAGTTGGTAACACTTGGAGTAATTCATGGGTGAGATTGTAACAATTTCATGTTAATAATATATTTTACACTTGTATTTCAGATTTTTCATCATTCTTTTATGTCATAGTCTGTGGTATTCTTGTGTTATGTCTGCTATTGTGTTTCCAGATTACTACCACCAAACCAAAATTTGTGCATTACTGAAATAATCATAGCGATTATTCTCCGGTATTCTAATGGTAGTTATCTCCATGATTCTAGGTGGAAGTTACATTTTCATCCTCCTATATAGTACACCTCTTGTATTGTTGATTTATGAAGATGAATCAACATTATTTGTTGATTTAACATGTTTTGTATTGTTATAAAATCTTATATTTCTCTCACACAACAACTTTCTCATTTTCTGATATTACTTTGTTCAAGATTCAGTGCATTCATTATTTCATCTGCATTTGAATAGGTCCATTTGACAGAACCATGAAGACTATCACTATTCAATTGCTCATAAAAGTAGAAAACAAAGTGCTCAATTAGAACGACCATGTTTTCCCAATAGCCAAAATATCATTATGGATAATTTCTTCTCCAATTTATAAAATTTCCCTTTGCAAAGGTGCACACCAAAGGTACTTATAATATTATGTCCAAAGCAAACACAAGCTAGAAACAGACCATTTTTCAGCACTAAGTGAAAATAAACCATCCACCAATGAGAGGAGAGATAAAAACACATTTGGGTCATTATTTCCAAATAATCATGGAAATAAACACAAGTAATCTCTGAAGCTAAATCAAATTTGACATAAAAATGACACTAAAAGAAACACAAAATGGAAACCCTTAGAGTGAGCACATGTGTAGCCTTGAAGTTAAGGAAATGGATGGACATCAGGTTTTCAGTTGGATGAGTAGATTATTTTTTCACCATTAGATCACTTTGATAGTTTATTTCTCTAATTTATAGCTTAATTAACTTCTTGATACATTTTGGTGTACACTTGAAAGGATAAACAACTTAAAAGCATCTTTTAGAAGAGGTAAAGACCACCCAAAAACTTCATAGAGTGATCTAGGCACAATTAGACTGAAAAATAATGAGAAAAGAATTTTTAAAACTATGTTAATAAAATATCTAGGATTTATTCACCATTCACCATGAAATTAGGAAAAATGAAAATCTCTCTCCAAGACCTTTCTAATGGTACCGAATAGAGGCGATTTAGAGCTATCAGTAAAAAGATATGATAAAAAACTAGAGCTTAGTCATTTGTCATTTAACATTCCCAAGATTTGTTTGACTTAAGGTGAAGTCATCAAATTTAACCCCATGAAAATCTTTATGACAAATTTCTTTATGGCACATAACCCCCTTCATTTTATGCCTCAAATATTAATTCTTATTGATCTAATACACATGACCTCTATCAATTTCACTGTTCACCACGGGGTATTAAAGTTATAGGTTGGTTCATATACCTTGAGCCAGCGATGAGTGAGACATGGCCTCCATCACTACCATCCCTCCGTCTCGGCCTTAGAAACCTTAGATTGTGAATCTCCCACTTCATCAATCTTTGACACTTGTTCCCCATTGGCCCTCTCATTCTTCATGAGTTGCTCTGGCTTTAGCCTCTATGATGATTCAACTTTGGTAGAGCCACCTCCATGTGTAGATTCCTTTGGAAATCAAGATATTGGGTTCACATGGTATCTAATTCCCTCTCACTTTGATATTTTTACTCTCATGAATCCATTTGGCCCGTGATTATTCCACTAGACCAATCACATGTTCTCTAGTTCACGAGGTTACAACCTTATTCTTTATTCGATTCTCAGGTTCTCAAAAATAATTATCCCTATAATCAGTGAAGGATTTCTTTAAGCTTATATCAGGATGTCAAAACCCTTGGGTTATAGAGGAACTTTACCTTGTTCCTTAGCCAATTCAACCCACTTTTCTCAATTTGGGAACCTCTCAGGGTTCACGAGGGTTTATCCTCCTTTATTATAACCTTATCTAACCCCCAAGACCTGTGGTTGGTGCCATTTGGAACCATTCATGGGATTTTGTGCTCACATGAATTCTCTTGTCTTAGTCTCTTTTCCATATTTCTCAAATCCTGGAAATGTGACATGTGTCTTTGGGTAAATCCTCCTACATCTAACAATTGGCCATTTCCTTTGCTTTACCCAAATGATAATGTGAGCAAAGCCTTTGCTCCCATTAATCATCCTAATTTTTAAAAATACAAAATCGATTGCCTTCCTTCTCCTTTAAAATGTTGGATAAGCCTCCAAATGTAAAACCAAACATGTCCTCTATCTTTCAAACTGTGAATGCACAACATGGATCAAGGGGTAAACAAAAATTTCATTTTAGGCTTCTTTGTGAATGGAGAGCTTGAAAAACACAAAGGCTTGAATCTAGATGTGATCAAAATATGAATTTCACATAGGGACAACTATTATACACTCTATAAACACTCCAAATACATTCCAAGAAAATTGTATACTCTATTACATATGTCATAACTTGCTCAAAGAGACTTATAAACATTGTGCAAGTTGGGAACCTTCTCAAATGAATTCATTATTAGGAGAAAGAGCTCAAAACACCCATATAATAAATTTGTTTGACTTTTATTCCATCTGTAAACCATAAAATGTGCAAAAGAAACATGGAAATGTTAGAAATTAGATGGAAAAAAGGTTGAGTGTGAGTTGGTTGGTCAACAATGGGCATGAAGCTTATTTAGGCAACATCATAAACCCACAAGTTTGACCATAAGGCCCCTAAAATTTATGTGGAAAATTTTAGGTGCCAACATACCAAAAATATATTTACTACAAATTTTTTATTCCATATCAAGAATAAAGGAATATAAAAATACCACCTTAGGGATTTCCTTCAAGAAAGTCACTAGAATTTCATCAGTTCTGAGTTTAAAATGAGGAGGTGACCAGTCAAATGGATTAGGAATAGACCCAGGATGATTAAATCCATGATAATTGAATTCAATAAAGGAATAACAATGTTTAGGTGGAATCCCAAAAAAAGGTGGGAGCTAGATTGAGGGAAGGATGGATCACATACTTGTAAAAAATCCCTGTAATTGTGAATGGGATTCGAACTGTTTGTGTAATTCTTGTAAATATGACACTGTTATATGGATATATTAAATGAACCTCCTAGTTAAGGTTGGGCATGGCAAAAATTAATGAGGTAACACAATCAAGATCTGTATACTTTGAGCATATTCCTTCCTCTTATCATCAGAAACACGCCCAAAATTAGAAGTAGCAGGAGCAGATTAACTAAAAGGAGAAACCTAAGAGTGGCGACCAACACTCCCACTCAAAATCACAAACTCATCAATGCTCACATACATAAACACCCTTAACAATATCATTTGTTTGACTCACAATATCGACCTCAACAAAGATAATAGGGGATTTATGTTTACTAGTAAAATTACTCTTAACAAACCTTTGTTAATAAGTCGAAGTCTACATGATACAACTCTGCTTGGGAAACATTTTCTGCAGGCTTTTTTGAACCTCGTGTGCAGGCACACCCTAGTAATAGGGAAAACTTTAAGGAACCCCCCTAGAAAAAAACTTATAGAAATCATGATGAATATCCATGTAACCATTTTCGTAGTTTTGGTGAATGACCCTGTAACATGTTTCGTTCTTTTGGTGAAAATGGCAAAAATATAAAAAATAGTTAGAAATCGAATGGCTAATCTCCTATAACTAGTTTGGAAAATAGCCTCTGTCAAATTTAAATGGAATAAGGCCCAAAAATTTTCATTTCAATTTCAGGTGTTGGCCCGTCGGGGATTATTTTGCATGTCTTACCTTTACGCTCAAGTGTCTGGAATGTGTGACACTTGGCCGCTTGAAGGAATAGGAAAACAACACATGGCATCTTTTGACTGTTCATTTCCACTCTGCCTTACCTCACTAATACCAAAAACCAAAAAATTTATTGAATCATTTAATTCCACGAGCTTGGAGCCTGGGGAATGCATTTTCCCTAAGGAGGCCCAGAAATCTACCACATGGCCATCCGATAAATAATTTGCATTATTTAATAGGAAGAGGAAAATAAAACGTGGTATATTCTGATTGCTCACTATGATTCTACCTTACCTCACTGGCACCACAAACTCAAAACTTTATTGAATTGGTTCATTCCACGAGCTTGGAGTCTAGGGAATGCCTTTGCCTTGATGAGGCCCAAAATCCTGCCATGTGCCATTTGATAAATAATCTACATAGCTCCATATATTAAGATCTATTGGTACCCAAATCGGTTCTCCCTTTGAAGTCAAGAAGCATCAACAGGCTGAGTGGGATGCTTAGAGAAAGATAGATTAGAAGTTGAATCATTTGGTAGCCGAGGAAGGATCTAACTATCTCTTTGTTACTCGAGCTTGGGAAAATTTGGATAACACCTCACTAAGGGTATGAGCTACCCCGCTACTTTAGGTTCAACCTACAACCAAGGTGAGAGGATGATTTGTAACCTGTATTTTGTGAAAAGATATGGATGGAACAATAATATTTGGAAGTCCAATACATAGGATTTTCACAAAACTTGGAATTCAACACAAAATTCATGAAAAACTCTCAACAAATGCTAACAATCTTTGATAAAATACATTCTAGTACATCAGGAACCAAATATCTCAAATCAATAGATATAAATTGATTTTAAAATTGTTTACCACATTATGAAGGAAAGCTTCCATCAGTCACGTAATTGCAGCTACCAAATTGTCACTACTTTTAACTAAGGATTTATGTAATTGTAGAGAGATTAATTGCAAATATTGCCCAACAGAAATGCCTTAATTGATTCAACATAATATCTTGGATAAAGTAGCGATGCTTGTGAAACTACACAACAAATTGATCAAGAAAACACAATTCTTCAATAAGGGGGACAAAACAATTATAACCACAATATTTTCCAATGATGATAGTGCAACTCTTGGTGAGAAGGCCTGGGAAAAATGAATAACAACTGGTTATCTCAAATTGGCTCATTTTTTTGGCTTGGTAGAAATTCTCATGGAAGTGAAAATGGCCTCAAGAAGACATGGTCATTACAACATTATCTAACTCTCACAAGTTGTCACACTAGAAAAGTAGATATCTCTCTAAAGGAGGCTCAGGTACTAAAGATAGTCATAATTCCAACTTGCATCTGCATATGTTGGATAAAGGATGGGTAAATTAAACAAATATCCTTAGCATTTATTTATAGACAGTGCAAGTAGGGGTAATTCTGGTGGATCTTATGGTTATTAGTTGTGTTTTTGATGCATTGTTGGAAAGTTAAACAAGATAAAGTTGATTATACAGAAACCTTAAATGAACCTTACAAATACTGCAGACAACTGTTCTTAATGGAAAATTATGGATCATACAGTCTAAAACATTACTTTAACCAGAATTTTTGTGTTTATGGAAGTCCAATAACATAGGATTTCACACAAACTTGGAGAATTCAAACACAAAATCTCATGAAAAACTCTCAACAAAATGCTAACAATCTTTGATAAAATACATTCTAGATACATCAGGAACTTACAAATATCTCAAATCAAATAGATATAAATTGATTTTAAAATTGTTTACCACATTATGAAGGAAAGCTCCATCAGTCACGTAATTGCAGCTACCAAATTGTCACTATTTTAACTAAGGATTTATGTAATTTAGAGAGATTAATTAGCATAATATTGCAACAGAAATGCATATAATTGATTCAAAATAATTCATCTTGGATAAAGTAGCGATGCTTGTGAAACTACACACAAATTGATTCAAGAAACACCAATTCTTCAATAAGGGGACAAAACAATTATAACCACAATATTTTCCAATGATTGTATAGTGCAATCATCTTGGTGAGAAGGCCTGGGAAAAAATGAATAACAACTTGGTTATCTCAAATTGGCTCATTTTTTTGGCTTGGTATAAATAGGTTCTCTCCTTTCTTTTCTAAAGCTTAGAAAAATTTAACCCCCCCATTATGTAAGAGTATTCTCATTACATTGATACAATCTCAATCACACTCACTTTTATGTTCCCCCCCCCAAAAGCTTGAATTTTCCAAGGAATATTTTCCTTTGTGGCTCGTAATCTAATCCATTCTTGTTCTTTTGCAAATATTACATTCTTATGTTGTTAGGTAGAAGTATTACTAGTGACTCACATTCTCTTATTTTATCAGAATGAATAGGATGCCAAGTCACCTTTTCTATCTTCTCATTGGTAGAACATGTACACTCCTTTATAACATCTCCTTGAACTCCTCAAATGGCTATGATGTGACCATTGTCAACCTCTAGCTATCGAACACCAATTCTGGAACATGTGCAATGATCACCAGGTCTCCTGATTTGAGTAGTTCCTGTACGTACCCAAAATTGTAAGGTACTGTACTGCGGAACGGTGTAATAAGTGCCCTAATGATGATACAGGTCTCCTCGCAAGGTGTTCGGGATCTGGAAAAGCCCTCGGAGTATGCATTAACATCCCGCATGCCCTGCTTAGCCCCCGCGCCCTTTGTTTTCCCTTTTTTTCCCTCTTTCCTTGGCCTCTTGACCTTCAGTGACGAAACCGCCGCCCTGCTCAGAGCGGCGGTCTTGTGCGTGTTTTCCAGAATGCTCTTTTGACGCGACCCGCGTGAAATATCATGACTCACCAGCTTTCCTTGCCGACTTGAGCATGCATTAATGTTTTTGGTCCCCTGGAACAGTGTTTTTCCTTTGTTTATTGTTTAGGAGTTCAATTTGATTTTGGTTTTTTGAGTGTTGGAATTCCTATAAGTGCATGGTTTTTGTACATGTAAATGGCTTCTGATTTTTGGTCTGATTTTGGTCTAAATTTTGGCTGAGTTTGTGTGAAGAATTTGAGCTGGAGTTTTGATCACCATTTTTCCTTGTTAGAGTCTTCTGGTTTTTAGTACTTGGTTTAGCATTGCTCAGCTGTTGGTAAGCCACAGACCCATCTTGTGCAGGCAGTGCTGTTGCTCCATTCAATCCGGTTAGAAGCTTGCCTCTGAATTCCTTTTGCTATAAATTTGTTTTACTGTGACTTAGAGTTCTTAGTTCAAATCATTGTATACCTGGTTAGCTTTATTCAGTTGTTAGTAAGCCACATATCCAACTTGTGCAAGCAGTGTCTTTATTTTGGAACAAAATAGCTTGGGAAGCCATTAAAGTTGCAGGTTTTGCTCTTTGTATAGGATAGTCAAAGGTTCTGGTCACTTCACGTTGCATGACTCGCAGTAAAATCCCGCTAGGAAACGCATAAGCCAAGCTCTGTACTCTTGCGCTATCCCTCTCCTACTCACATTCTCGGTCTGCATTCTGAGTTGTCCTTGTCCCAAAATCTACTCCTATCGGTGCTAGCATTACACTCTTTTCTGGATCCAAGTGAACACGAAAGAACGAGAAGATCATACTGAGGGGACAAGATCACATACACCATCGGATTCGCCACTGTTCTGCGAAGTCCAGGTTTTAAATTTCAAAGTTCTAGTCAGATTTATATCAAATAGAGTAGTTAATCGCTTTGTTTTATTTCATTCTATTCTCGATATTGCCAGGGAAGCTGTGGGGATTGATAGTTTCTGAGAAACTATGATTCACTCCTCACTTCTGAGGAAGGATCGAGAATCTTGAAGGTAGATTAGACAGGCTATCTTATTTATTTAAAATAATTCTACAAATTGCATAGGCAAATAACCACACTCGGTTATCTTGTCTGTTTTAAATTATTGTTTAATTATTATTTCTAGATACGCTTAAAATAGTTTGTTTTCCTTAGAATTGTTAGAATATTTCTTAGAAAGATAAAGGTTATATATGTTAGGTTTATTTCACATAGTTAGAATTTATTTCATTACAGTTAGATTACATTTTGTTTTGTATGACAATCACAGGACTGCAACAACCAAGAGTTTATGGTTATGATCCATAGGTCCCACAGCCCAACGAATCCACAAGTCAGTTAGATATAGACACGGGCCTACGCACACTAGTATTTCAGTCCACTCCACTTCCACCTATCATCGTCGAACAACTGTCCTTACTAGATATAGCGGCTAACGAAGCTAGGGAATTCTAGACTAGGCCAGAAAATCGTCCATAGAGTCGACTATTTTCATCGTCTGCCATATGACCTTATCAGGAGATATATACGAAACAATCCCAGGTCATTTCCCATGTATTCCGCAGCCCATATATCGAATCACGCCAGAGCTCGATATTGATTGGAGCCTTCGAGCAATCATCCTTGCTGATCGATCTATCACACCAGTCCAAGTTAGAAGGGCCTTCTTTGCCTTAGATTCGTAAATTCCACTAGTGCGTGTCGAAGACATTAGACTCCCTAACTAGTTTGTCTGCATATTCTACCCCCACCGGTTGTCTCGGCACGACCTCGGGAGGTCGGGTACGCGGAAGAGTCACTTGTTGATTCTCACGCTCGCCTGTTGCTTTTCCGACGTATAGTTCCCTATGTGCAATTTTTTTTCACTCTTAATCATCTCTTATATCAGTCGATAGTCAATCACTTCATTATTATTTCCTTCATGTGAGCTAAGCAAAAATATCTATCCATTTTATGGCAATGATTTCATTCAATTCAATTCACCTGCACCATTTTTACAATAAGTTTCACTCTTATTTCCTCCCCCATATGCATCCTTTTCCAGTCTTGAAAGTGAGAAACTATTACAAAGCTCCTTATTGGTATAATGAGGGTAGCTGTGGCGAATAGCTTGAAGGAAATATATTCAGAAGATTTGAATCAAATATTTGACTTAACATGCCTAGATGAAGCATTTGTTAGGGCTCTATTTGAAATTGTTGACCTAGGGGATAGTAAAGGGCCCCTGACATATTGGCAAGTTCGGCTCTCACTCCTTCTAAGATTGATCAAGATCAATCTTGTCTTCACAGCCTTCCAATCTATGTATTACTATATTTTTCGGTGGGAACATTAGAAAGCTCCACAAGATTTGAAGAAATTTTGGATTGAGAGGAGACTTTCTGTGACATGCATGGTTGAATACAAGTGTCCCTTTTTGTGTAATGAAGAATTTTTACTGAAAGATTTTCCCAAGGAGTCTTATGTACTTTACAACAAATATTCCATTGATACTATACCTGCCATTTCTCATAAGGTGGATGAATTAGAAAAGAGAATCACTTCTCTGGAAAAGGTTCAGGAAAGACCTGAACCATCCCAACCATCCACCATACTATCAATATCCCTAAGAAGAAAAAGAGTGGAATCAAGCTCTCAAACCCCAATCATTATTTTGGATGAGGAAGAAGTAGGACCTTCATATCCCCATCATTCCAAAGCATCATTATCTACCACTCAAGGGGTAAGGGCAAGTCTGCTCTCCAACCTTCTATTCAAATGCAATGAGCTTCTTTAATGGAGAAAACATTATCAGTACCTCCACCATTTACGAGGATGAAAAAGGGTGGGTCTAGTTCCAAATCCCTTGCTCCATCAGGTTCCCAGCTTATAGTACTTACTCTTCCAACCACTCTAGATGTTACTTCTTAACCTGCTTATGCTCAACCCACACCAACTAATTTTGTTCCCTATAAGGAAAAAGGGAAAACAACATTTCCTTGTGGTGGTTTAGATCTTCTGGACTAGATGTATTCTTATCAAAAGAAGATTGAGTTGATGGATATCTTAGATGGCCCCAAGATGACCGTTAAATCATTGAGGGACATGGGGATGTCTCAGAACTTGGTGAAGTTAGTTGTGTTTGCTCAGAAAGCTCAGGGTTCAAATGAATTCATACCTAGGAAGAACAAGTTGTTGAAAAAGATACCCCCATTTGTAGGAGATTTTAAGGTAAAAGCGGAGGATAATTGAGCATTGTTTCTCTTGTTGTGCCCTTTTGACATAATTTCTAGAATGTATGTAATATTTTTTGGGTAGGGCCCCCTATATAATCCACTTGTTTTCTTTTATTCAAAACATAGGAAACTCAAATTGTCACATCAAAATACATGCTTGATAATGGATTTACAAGTCTATCAAAGACATATAAAATTCTAATGTGTCACATCAAACTACATCCATGTCTGATAACAATAATTTCAGACTGATATTCAAATTTTTATGAGACAAGTGCAATAATCAAGATAATATCAAAAGAAAGTTTCGAAGAAAAACAAGCCTAATCCTGCTCATCAGTTTTTATATCTACATCTTTGTCTTCCTTCATATGAGTCTGTATGGTTTTGAAAAATCAAGGTTTTCCTGTTCAGAGCACCCTGCACTAACCCATATTTTGTTTGTGTTCCCAGGGATTTGAGTGTAACTATGCAATCCCTCTAGTCTCATATCAATGGTGAACATTATTTTTTTAACCCACCACTTTTCTGTCTTCATTCAAGAGCCTCAACTCTGATTTTCAGCCACGTCTTTAGTTGTATGCCTTGGGACCCAAAACTGCATTAAATCCTCCAAAGCATCGGGTCTTTTACTTCTTTGTTTGGTTCTTTTGACGGTGGTAGCTACTTTGCATGACACATGGATACCTTGCACATATTTGGGACTTCCCTCTCTTTCTGTCTTCTTCTGAATTTGCGCCTAGGCGACAAATGAAGGCCTACGAGCCCTTCTTCTTTACTTTGGCTTTTCAGCCTTCCTAGGTTGCCTTGTTGTCCTTCTGCTACGTGGTTGATCCTTGCTTCTCGAGAGTCTCTAATTCTTTACACCTTTCCAAAGATGCACCAAAGGGACACGTGGATACCTTCCACATCCAGCTCTGCCCTTAGGCAAAATTAAGCCCTGAAAAACACAAAATAACACCAGAAGGAAAAGAGGGGCCAATTTTCATAGGGATTTTTAGGGGCAACATAACTATTATGTTCCTGGACTAAAAAAGAGGATTCACACCCTAAACGTAAAACTCACATTTGCATCCATACCAGTCCTATCTTTGAGCATAAATTTTAAAATATGGGAAAATTAGTCAGAGAAAAATTTTCGAAGGCATACTTTGGATAAATAGGGTGAGATTTAAATCGAGCACCAACAAGATCAATGAAACATGCTCTATTTCAGGACGAAGGCCTAACACACTCACATTTTGAATGGAAGTGCCCAAAATAGGCCTAGTGAAGTGACAACTGTCATCCACTAAATGGAATTTGAAAAGAGACTAAATTTAACAATAACATCTACAGTGAAAGACGTAATCATTCACAGTGATGTGCTACTACTTGCGAGGTGATATTTAAAGTCCATTGAAATTCTTTTTTATGGAAGGCATACTGGAAAAAATTCAATAGAAGGTAGAATAGATTCATAGAAGTTGTGGACTGTGTAAGACTCAAAATATACATTTTTCCAAGTACGTGTCATCTTGTATTTGATTCTTTAAATATTACCATTTTATAAGTAACACTGTATAAGCCTTTGCTTTGAAATATTTCAATATAAGGGTTGACAAATTAGGGTTGAGGGTTTCCATATTCCAGAATCCAAAATTCCAAGCATGTCTACTTCCACAGGAGTCCAAAATAAAAGTAAAACCCAAATCCCATATGCCAAACTACTTAAAACCCCTAGTTTTATTGATGAATATCATGATATTTATGATCTTGTAATTGACATAAGAAATTCACAGCTTAGATACATATATAAGAATAAGGAAAATGAAAGTAAACGGTTTGGACCCATCAGGTAAACTTAAAGGTTGGATAACATGGGGGTTGGATTGGGATGCATGATGCTCCATGAGGTTTTACCCTGCCCTGAATTTTTCATTCTATGTGCCCAGAATTACGATAGGGAAAAAATCAATTATTGCAAATGGCACCAGAGAAGAAATTTTTTCCATTATGGAGGTAAATATTGGCCATGTACGTTGGGGATTGAAAGTAAATATTTAGGAACCGTCAGCATAAACCTAGAAAAAATTGCTAATGATTATCATGCCACCACTCAAAATGACAGAGATGAGTTTTTGTGAAAATTAACACTTGATGGAATGATACCAAAAGGGAAGCCTCCATATGCAATTGAGATGTTTAAACATGGGTTAGGAATACCATTTATATGCTAGTATTTTTCCTTGGATTCGATAACGATGAGAAAGTGGATGAAACCCTCCTTGAAATGGTATACAATATCCATTTGTTTCTCCACCTTGTGCATACAGATTTGTTGAGAACATTGCAGAATCTATGCATAAACAATTCTTAACAATCAAAGAAGGCTTCGATACTAAGACCTTTAGGTTCACTACCTACTTATACTATTTAATTCTATGGTGGTTTGGTGAATGGTTTGGAAAAAAACAAGCTTGCAATTCAGCCCTACAATGATGTTGAGGGCCAGCCAAAAGTGTTGTTTCCATTAACTGAGTGGACCCCCAAGATAAGGATGTTTGATAATCAAAGGGACTACAATCAATTTTTGGACTACTTTTGGAATCCAATTTATCAAGCAATTTCAAAAAGTACAATGCCTAGATTTCCTATGACCTGTAGAGATTGCATTCAATTGGGATCAAAAATACAGTTAGTTGACTGGTACTTCATGGAGGAATATATTGTGCTAAGGTTTTATGGATCAAGATTACAACCTTACAAATTACCAATACATGTGACAGAGAGGGTTTTTTCCTTGGATTATATATGACAAAATGGAAAGCACAGATAAACTGTATTTTGTTACTTAGCAAAAGAGGAACATATTTCCTTCCTTACCATTTTCATGTGGAGGGTTCACATTTGAGAGAAACTCATTCAATGTGGCACATGAAATTTTACAAATTTTTAAGTTTGATGTTGACTCTCATTGGGTGTATGACCCATGTGAGGTGATTAAAGCAAGGGTAGTGCAAACAAGAACTTTGCCACTAAAATTCAACATGAAAACAAACCCCTGCTAGAAAAATTGAAAAACAAGAACTCTTGGGATGAAGTAAAAAAAGTAATGGATGAAATTATTATTGAGAAAGGAATTAGTTTTCAAGAGTTGTTCAACACAAATTATGGGATTGCCTCCACAAAAACAGGCAGAGGATTTTCAATGCCAAATTTTTATGCAAAATATGATAAAAAGTCCTTTAAAAACATGCCAAAGCATATATATCATGAATTACAAGATAAAAATTGGACAAGGCCAAAAATTAATTCCTTTTGGTCTATGAGGCAGGACCTAGGTGATCCAAAATCTGTTTCAGAGTACGGTTCTATTCCAGAAGATGTAGATTTCAAGAAAATTGTGGAATGAAGCACATCCTGCAGAGGTAAGTAGTGATGATGAGACTAAGTCTAAGGAATTACACACTCCCCTTAGCACATATAAACCAAGTCTTGATGAAAGCTTGAAAAAAATATTCTACAGGAGCAGTTATAGCTGAAAATATGGGTTTTAGTGGTGGTGGTTTGGGTTCAATAGGACAAGGCATTTGGCTTCCACCAGAGGTACATCCTAGAAGAGGTTCTGATAGGTCAGGCCTTAGAGATTTGCCTTCGAGAGAAAGGACCACTGCATACAACAACTACAAGTGGTAATCCAATGCATTTTTCTCTGGATTCAAATCCTTAGCAAACGTTTCAGCCATGTTGAAAATACAAGAGGAGAAGTTGACAATGAATCTATTAGTATTGCTATTGTTGGTGGTTCTAGTGATGATGGTAGTAGTGGTCAGAAAGTACCACAACAACAAATTATTCTAAAGAGGCCAATACAGACAGTTGAAGTTCCTATTGTCCAAAAGGACCCGAGAAGAGGAAAAAGACAGAGTCAGACACATATACAGTTACTCTTGCAGAAGGTTAGCATTGCCTCAAGGAAACTAATTATAGAAGGTGGTGCCACCCCTCAACAAATTTCTAATCCATAGGGAAATTCTCCCCAAAATTCAATTACTCCTCCATTCAAGGTGAAGCAGTTCATTCCTACAAACACCTCAGGTTTTGATTACCGAGCTGAGTTTTCCCATAAATCAGAAAGAGATAAAAGAAACAAGAAGTAAATGCTACATGCTACTATAACTTCAGATCCTACCACAATGAGGGTATTTCCTACATATAACCCAATCACAAATACCATGGAATACATGTATGTTATGCCCAAAAGTTGTAAAACTAGAGAATCAAATGGTTTCCAGTGACTATGATGTAACCTCCCTTCAAATGGATTTTACCAGAATGAAACCTTGTGACAAAATAAATGTATCAAAAAAGGAACAATGATGTGGTATACACAAATTTCTAAAGGTAGATAGAGATAACAATAAGTTGAATAATAAAATTCAAAAGTTAGAGGCAGACCTGACAAATGAGAAAGCAAAAGGAAAAGTGACACTTAATAAGACAAGTGAGTTGGAGAGGAAGATAAAATCATCTGCCTCTATGACTGTAGTCGCTGCGAATGAACATACACAAGTGGAACTGGAATAAGTGAAGAAAAAGTTACATGAATTGACAAGTAAGAATAATAGATTAGAACAAACACTGGGAGAATTGTAAGAGGTTCTGAAGGCAGAGAAAGAAAAGGCCAAAAAATGGGAACATAGCCTAGATGAAGAGAGAAAATTCAGGGAAGATTGCAGAAGGAAGAGAAAAAACAAAATGAAATATTGCAACAGGAGTTGGTGAAAGCACAAAAGGAAATACAGTCTTCCAACATCAAACTATCTAAATTTTATAAAAAGGACATTGATTACTATGACGGATAATGTTTGGGGGGAAATAAACCAAAAAATTGATGATTTGATTAGATTGTTTGAATTCATGGCTGATCTACAGAGAATCTATGATAAGCTCCATGAATACATAACTGGTAGTAGAAAAGTGATGGCTTTAAGAGAGGATACAACAAGGAAAATTTTGGAAGCTATCTACAAATTCAGTGACACAAAAATGACATCTAGAGGAATTCAAAGCCGGTTTGATTCCTCAATAAAGGTATCATCTATCATTCGGAAGTGTGTGATGCTAGGTGAAGCACATGAATTGTTGAATAAGTGTCAAAGAATGTTACAGGAGCTGCATGGAAAGGTACAAGAGTTCACAAAGCTTGGTTTACCAATGCCTTTTGATCAAAACACACCAATTCATTAAGAAGGATGCATTCCAGAAGAACATGAAAGAAAAAATGATGCAAGAGAAGAACTGAATTCCTGAGAAGGTAGATGAGACAATTATTTTTGGCTTCGTTAAACCATTGATAACCTTGTCAGTAAGTTTGCATACAACAATAAAGGAAAGCTCCACTCTCAGTTATGAATTCACTAACAAAGTTACATGTCAGTCACTCTGATTTACAAAAAATTGTAATTCCAACAGATGAAGAGTGGGATGCATGTTATAGAAGATGATATAATTAAGAGTATTTTAATTTTGAAAATTGTTCCATTTGTTGCAATCTTCAATTTTTTCATACAAGGCATGTCTCAAGCAAGTTGAATGAGGAATAGTGTTATTTTTAAATTTTCATTTCAGTACATAGTGGTTCACAAAACTAACAAACCTTTTATGTTAATGCTTTGTAATTATAGGTGTATGAGAAACATAAGTGTTTTTGAATATATTATATGAACATCTATATCATGTGATATCCATCTCATAAGTGTTTTTTAAACAATGTATTTCTATTTTGAAGACAACAAATAAATGCAATGTATTTCAAGTTTCATTCCAAAGACTACAAATTGACACAATGTTTTAAAAAAATACAAATAAGGAAAAAGATATTATCATAACAATGTACTGAATATTTGAATATATTAATTATTATATGAACATCTATATCATGGGATATCCACAAATGGAAGCTTCCAATTTGATGGTGGATCATCTCTATCATTTGATTCACCAGATCTCTGACTCTCACTTCATTGACGGTCAATCAACTGCAATAGGGTCATCTGTTGTATTTGTGTTATTGTTTTCAACCCCTCTCCTTTCATTAACCGACTTCCATACTGCCAGAGCCCTATCATAGGGAAATTTATCTACTTTGTACCGTGATGTGTAAATTCTCAAACAATTTTCCAATTTTTTGTCAAGTTTGTTTTAATTTTGACTTTATAAAGGTCAAGGCACTGAAAATTATCTCATCTTCAACTGAACCCAAAATCATTGTTTGACATAGATCAGCCAATGAGAAAAAAATAGACATGGTTTGCTGCAAAATAGTACTTAACCCAATTTTTTTCCATAGTCGGGTTATTGCTCCACACTCTAAGGGATTATCCAAACATTTGAATTGCTCAATCATTATAGAGGTGAATTCATGGGATTGATCAATCAAACTATCCTTGCTTAAAATACCTGGAATATTCATTCCATTGATATCAACAAGGCTTACAAAAATGTTGAATCAATGTAGTCAACCTCTTGAAGTAGTCTTCCTGCAAATATCTTTCATTTTGGACAGGATTCCAAAAGGTGGAATTTACTACAACCATTGCTTCAAGTAAAACATCTATTCTAAATTGTTCCCTTATTTCTTCTAGTAGGGACACTGTAATTTATCTTAACCTCACCCTTGTTGATGATACAATGTTATCAAACAACGACCCTGTGACATTTACCTTCTCAACCTTACCGACTACTACTTTAAACATGTACATTGGTATCTCATATCCACTTACAGAAGTAAATAATTCCCCAAAAAATTTGAAATTCATAAATATACTTTGCATTTCCAATATTTATCAAATTATTCCAACCATCAAACTTTGGACTTGTAAAAGTAGTTTCATTGACAAAAAATATTCTAGTTCCAAACAAATTCGTTTCCTTAAACTAGAAAAATCAACAATATAGATAGTTATTTCTTGTGCTTGTTTAATTAAATGATGCATTTCATCCAACATGGGAAGGAGACCACACAACATCAATAGTGACTCTATATCAATCAAATGATGTATCAAATCTTGGGCCTTGTCTACTTCCATGTAATTCTGCCACATCAATCCTAATAAGGATTGATACTCATTGTACACCCTACGAACCTATTGGTACACTAAGATCCACCTAGTGTCGACATATTTTAACAGTTTAGGCCCATTTGTTCATCCTTTTGAAAATATTTGGAATTCCATGAACCTTTTAGGACTACCGAATAAATAAACATGCACCTCTCAAACAAGGTCTTCAACTTTTGCTACATGTTTAAAGTTTTCCAACTATTTTGTAAGGTTCATTCTATGATCCATAAAATGAATGTCAATCATATACAGGTAATGAGATGTTTGGATTCTTACACACATGCCATTATGATGACCTTTGCATAACATATGCCGTATCTTCCCCGACACATACCAACTTTGATGCAATTACAACATCATCCATGTCACTGATCTCCTTCAAAACGTTTTATCATTAACTCACAAAGGTTTTCAACATTGGAGTTCTCTCTCATCTTGTGAATGAAAAGTAAATGAGGCTGTATCAAATGATTCTCAACAGTATACACATGCATATAGACCCAAACAATATTATGTACTGCTGTAATCTCATCAATAGACAAAGATATGTATCGTGCAGACTTCAGTTTCTCTTACAACTCTTCTTCTCAACCATAGCTAGGAATTTTGACCAATCACAACCACTAATTTTTGACCAGTGAGAATGAGGAAAGTGTGGGACACCAAAAAAGAAAACATCTTCTTTTGTTTAGGAAAATCTGTTATAGGATGACCTCTTTTCAAAATGGGAAAAATATTAGCTAGCTGAACTGTTTTACCTAAAAGTTTGTTTTGAATGATATAGTTGAATTAAGAGGTAATTGTTGCTACATTCACTGCAAATATTGTTTCAATTCTCTTTTTCTCTTAAAATTATTTTTCATACCTAATATGTAAACAATCATCTATATATTTTCCATCTAGAAACATTATTCTCAATGCCATCTACAATTGTCTTTTCATATATCTTTCCTACATGCTTCTCAATAGTATCCCACTTAAGTTGCATTGTCTTGTCCCTGCCCAATTTCCAGCTACAAATCATACATTTTCATTCTTTTGGAGGTTAAAATTTATTCTCATATTCAATAATTTCAATAAATGGAAACTTAGAAACCCATTCTAACCTGAAACTCCTTCCCAAGTCCCATTTTCTTTCCTTTCTCTTTCTTCCAGAACTGCCAAAGAAGGGTCCACTGAGTATTTTACATGGTGGAATTTAAATTTTGTTGAATGCTAGAAGTTTCACCTCCAACATTAACTTAGGTAGGTGATGTAGTGTCATCTTCATTCAATTGGGTAGGTGGTGCAATTTCAAACTCATCATCATTCAATGAAATGTCTTCAAGGGGAGGCATTTCATTGTTTTCGTCATTGACAATGTCAAACATCAAATCAAAAATAAAATCATTCTAAGTTTCATTTTAAATGTAATAATTATTCCTTGATTGTGATGGTCCTGCTAGAAAAGGATGGGGTTCCTTAGACGGTTTCTCTATTCTCAAAAAAAGATGCTATTTTTTGAATGGTAGTACCACTACCGGGAGGGGTTAGAATAGCTTTTTTTCTTGAGCTTCCCTTTTTAGTTGCTATTTTCTTGAATTAGTGAATCCTGTAGAATTGAAAGAAAAAAAGATACATGTTAGATTAAATGATATTGTATGTGCACATACATATTAACATGAGAAATATGTATAGAGACAAATATTACACATGTAAATGCATTAAGATGAATTGATTTAGGTAGAAAGAAAACACAAAGAAAAAATTCAACGTGAAGCATCTCAAAGGCACCCTCATTGAATGATTTCTAATGTTAAAATTGATTATAGAGAAGTGATTTCAATATCCATATATCATGTTCTCAAAACACTAGATGGTGCATCTAAAGATGTAATGGATGTCAATTGACAAAAAATACACAAAATAATGTCATATGAGAAGAGAAAACAATCAACATCGCATCTTACAAGAAATAGAAAAATAGAAAATAATAATTTAAAAGAAGAGTCATCATGGAAACCTAGAAGAAGTTTAGATGTAAAATTAAGAAATTTAAGGAGAACAAAATGTAACTAATCCCACTGGAATTCTTCAAAGAGATTTGAATGATTTTCAAGTGATTTATGACATGGTCTATATAATATTGTGTCAATTAACATGTACTAATTTTTTCAAGAGTGTTACCTTAGTATAAATGTGTCTCAACCACCTAAAGGGCCTATAATCAATAGATGTCAATAAGAGAAATGCCACCATTAATTTTCAAAATCTAACAATGAAGATCTTGAGAAAAACCACCAAAAATTACAAACTAAACATAAGGCATGGGAATGAACTTCCTATGTCAAAATGAATTAAATGATGTGGAACTCAAATTTAGAGTTAAGGTGGACCTAAAAATACTGAGGTCAATAAAAATATAAAGGATACATAATAATTTCTTCATCTAGCAGAAAAAGAACTCACAAAAGTTTTTCCACAATTTTTCATGGTGGCTTGATTGACATGTTACATCAAATTGGATAAGGATTTCTTACCATTTATTCAATTTCAATGCACTTGATCTGTATTGGTATGATCTACATGTTTTAGTACAAAAATCACAAGGTTTGAATATTTTGAAATAAAAAATTGATATAGAACAAAGTGAAAGGATGAGGTGATATTTTTAGTTATCTCTCAAATAACTTAGTTGGAAGGAATAAGAATATTACTACAGTCAGAATTATAGCATACATCAAGAAAATTGAAGATGTATCAAAGGTTTGAGAAGAGAGCAAACAACTTAGATGATTTGTTGAGCAGCCAAAGACAATCTAATGATAAGAAGTCTCTGTTGTAGCTAATCAAACATGAAATAGGTGATCTCAAGGTTTGTTCTCAGTTTGAAATTAAAGTATAATATATATCTACTCATGAAGGACTCCGAGTTCATTGATTCATCCAAGGTATGATCTGTCTTTAGTTGATTAATTAAGGAGTCTTGATGACTGAGCTCTATCATAATGGCAAAAATAAGAAGGTTGTGTATACATGAAAGTTGTCTTTAGTATCCCAGTGGTTTTTCCTGTTGTATATAGGTTTTAAATGTGGTCATCAAGCCAAATAAGGTGTGCATATTCTCATGAAGAGATTATTGATTCATTAGAGGTATGAGGTTTTTCATAAGAAGATCCAATTACCAAGAGTGTTCATCATTTCAAAGGAGCTGAGACAAAAATTAGAATATATGGTCTTCCATCTAGGACTCATTGTGGTATGCAGCTGCGAATTCAAGGTTGAGAATGTATGAAAGATTCTTTTGCTTGACAATGAAATGTCAATGTGTCAAAGCTAGCTAAATTTTCATTAATCTTGAGAGAATATTGAATTATTTGATCTAATGTTTCACATATGATACAACTATGATAAGGGTATTATTTGTATACTGTCGTCTTCCTACTTGGAGAATGTGTTCAAGAAACTTGAAGGATATTGTCATAAAGTAACTATGATAGTAACATGTGCAAGCTGATTGCAATATTTTGAAGAGCATAGTCTAGACTGTAGATAAGGGATCAAGGTTTTAATATAGTCACAAGTCATGAAGCTATTTTTGTACCAAGGAATAATGCTATAATTCTATAAATCTCTTGCAAGTTTGTATACCGCTTGAGTAAGTAAAATTAACAACTTGTATAAGGCTTGATTCATTCATGAGGAACATAAAAGAAATATGTTGACTGTATGATTAGGGAACTTTGTGTCTTAAATTTGAGTATGAGAGGCTTCATGAAATCAAGAAGGTGAGAAAAACCCTTTTTAAATTCATAAGTGTATTATTGAAATATTGGCATAGTTAAAAGGAACAGTCAAGAAGCATATCATGTGGATAGTAATCAAGCTGACAAGGTTGAATCTTGTATCATGATGACAAGTTTATGGTTTGATCACCATGTAGGAAATAACACAATGTATAGAGACATGTTGATGAAATCTACAGGAAAGTATCTATGCAATATGAAGGCATGATCATAAGAATAGAAACAATGGATAGAGTTTCAGGGTTTTAAGGAGATTCAATCATTGTCATGAAAATTTGTTGAGACTAGGCCATGATCAAGGTCTGTGAGGATCTTAAGAAATACATAGAAAAGTAATGTATCATTAAGAAATTTGTCATGAAAACCTAGTGACAAGATAAGAGGTACAATATGATTCTTTTATAAGTCTATAAGTATGGTTGCTTAAAAGTACTCATAGATAAAGGAACAAAGTAATCATCTCAATATTACTACCATTTACATATTAACACTATGAAATATATTATGAAAGGAAAACTAATTTCATTTAACAAAAGGCTAAGTAAGTGAGATTGAAGTACTTAATAAGAGAAATAATGTCATCTACTTATTACAAATTTCATTGTATGATTTTTTTATTTTGTGTAATAAACATGACATATTTTGATTAATATTAAATAATTATTGATTTTTCATATTATATTATCTTATAATTTTATATTGCACATTTTGATGATTTTTAAATGCTTCTCTTCCTATCATATAATATCATCTCTATCATTAGCACTATTTACAGAAACTCTTCTTTTTGAGCTGGATTATCAAAATAATGGTACTTATGTTCTTCTGTCAAACATCTATGCAAAAGGGGGTAGGTGGGAAAAGTTTCACATGATGAGGAGATCGATGAAAGATGCAGGAATTAAAAATATCCCCGGATGTAGTTGGATTGAATACCATAAAATGGTACATGATTTTTGTGTAGGAGATGGATCACACCCAAAGACAAAGCCAGATCTATGAAAAGTTATAGAAATTGTCATCGAAGATGAAGGTATTAGGGTACTTCCACTAAATTTATTCTTTTAAAATAAATAAGGACAAATTGAAGCCACATTGAAATTAATGGCTCTGTAATCTTGTTGAAATTAATAGTTTTGTAATCTTGAGCCACATGTCAACATTCCATTAACCTCCCAAACCAAATCCTCCCAATAGATGTGAACCCCATGGAATGAGCCATAGTTGATAAGTTTTTGGTTCTGGAGTGGGAGGTCTATGCCACACGTCGACCATTCCATTAGTCTCCCAAGGAAATTCCCCTGAGGACGTGAAACCTACATAAATGTGCCACATTTTATATATCCTTCGGGTCCACTGTGGGATGAGGTAGTGTCAGCGGTCAGTGATCAACGGTCCAAGGTGGGACATGTGGCAACATTCCTCCACACTTCACAGTGATGGATTCCGGTGGACGTGATGGTCGTGGAATAAACCCATAGTGTATATATATAGTATATATATAGTACACACAAATATATACATATGTAGAAGTGCGTGAAACAAAAATATTCATGTAAGATACACTGTATACAACAAGGAATATACATATAGTGTAGCTCGTGGAGATATATGAAGTATTTTAAATACTTCATATATATGTGTGTGTGTATATGTGTGTGTGTGTGTGTGTGTATGTGTGTGTGCGTGTACACACACACACATACACTGATACACACACAGGACACACACACACATAATAACGTGTGCGTGTGTGATATATATATAATATTAACATAGATGTATCTAAGATAGGAAAACTATTTATAATTCTCTGCATGTGAAGGACTATTCTAGATGACATAAAAAATCATAGTGGTTATGAGGATGAGGATTTTCAGGATTTGTAATAGAAAAAAATGGAACATGATTTAGAAATCATATGTAGGATACATTTTATGAAAATTATAGCATTGAAATATATACTTAGTGCACTATAAGGATCAATTTTTGAGTTGACAGAGCTATGGGATGAAAATTGACTAAGGCATTGCAGTGTCATGACATTCACGATACCGTAAAATAAAAAAATGACATAAATAACTTACAAAGGCTAAATCATATGATAAATCAATGTGACATGAAAGAAAAAAATGTCTAAAATAGAATTTTCACCTTCAGTAAGTGCCTTTGAGATGTAAACTGTCAATCATAGTAACCCACTCTCCTTGACAATGCCTTGATTTATTTGAAATTTTGTAATATAATTACAATATGTTGATTCATAAATCCCTTTCTACTACTTCACAAATTCATAAATTGGAAAGAGTGGAGAAACTATTATCAAGCATTGGCGTGTATGTGTTTAATCATGTACATAGTTATTATGTCAAAATTATGTGTAAACATATATATCATATATAGTGTGTGTGTGTACTTTGGATTGGATCATGAGAAGATCCCCCTTTCCCTGTATGCATATATATATATATATAGAGAGAGAGTTTACTAATGTTTTGTCCAATGTTTCACAAGGACCAAGATATCGTTATCCATATGGACCCTTGCTAAATTGTTCATTCTTTTGACATTAGATTCCACTATATCACTTGCTTGTAATATTATAAGGGAATCTTTGACAATTGTGCTCCTTGGAATACAATTATATCTCAATTATTGCTTGTTTAGTTCCCCACATTACTTTTAAATAAGACCATATGCATTTCAAAACTTTAGTATAAGTGCATGTCTTTTTCAGAGATAAATATTATTTTCTACACACTTATTAATGCTAATGGATTGACTTCATAATATTCGTGGCAAGGAAGAGACAAGGAGAAAATCCAGTGGAGCACATCTTGTATTCATTGACTTAAAATAAAATCTAAAGCAAGGAGACGAGGGTAAAAAATTCTAAATTATTTAAATATTTGATGGTTCAATTGAGTGCTTATAAAAATATGATTTTTTCTTTCTCCTTAACTACAAAAGAAACATTTTTTTTTTTTCATTTCATGGAAAAGTCAATAGTAATGGCAATGATGGAGCAATTTCCATGCAAATTCTATATTTTGCATGGACCAATTTTGCATGCAATGATGGACCCAGTCCTTTTCTCATACGTGTCAAATTTGAATGGTATTTCAAAAGTATATACATTTCAATTTTATTGAGATTTAGAGGAACCTAGGCCAAATATGTCAAAAGCATTTTGTGAAGGGTGTTTCCAAAATTTCCATGTGTGAAAAAAATTGTGTGCAAGTCAAATTGTGTGCAAGTCAAGAAAAGATTCGCATAAGATATGCAAGATAATGTATTATATTATTAATTTTGGTCTCCTTTTCAAGTTTTCATATTTACCTATATAAAAAGTAAAGGAAGAAAAGTCACTATAGTAACATTCAAGATTCAAAAATCATTACAAAACAAAAACATTAACTATGAGAAGAAAAGTCATTTTACCTTGAGAAGAAGAAGATGGGGTGAATGTGACCTTCATCTCTCTTTTTCATTGCAAAACAAAACCATCTAATTTTTACTTACCAATTGAGAGTTTCCGTGATAAAGTACAACATGGAATTACAATTATATGCAAGTGTCATCCGCACTTTCAAAAAATAAATTGATAATATAGAGAATTTACTATTTAAATGTATTTTTTGTTTTGTTTTTAATTATATAATTTTGATATCATCGTCTCTTCTAATTTATAAGTTTAAAATATGATGGTTTATATATAATTCTTAATATAAATAAAAAATATTTATTACATTTGTATATAATATTATTGTTTTGTACAATTTAAAGTATCAGTGAAATTTTAAGTTTAGGTTTATTTATTATGAATATTTGTTGGTTGATTCGGTTAGAAAGTATGTTTTAGAGTCTGTGCAAACAATCTCAAAATAAAGTCCTTTTCATTAAGATTCCAAAACTATTGATATTAGATGCACGACTAATATTCCTTTTCATTAAGATTCCAAAACTATTGATATTAGATGCACGACTAATATATTAGACTTTCATAATATATTTACTTGATCATGAATACACATTAACATTAAATAGTAGTGAAAGAGAAGATATGGTGAAAGGATTACACCAACTATCATTTTAACATTTACAATTAATGCTATTTATCCCAATATCTCCACATTATGAATCCTTAATATTTGGGTAGTACTTATATTGATTCTCGTTGCGATTTGGGACTAAAATATCAAAGTAATATTTACTTTTGGAAACATATAATTTTTTGACAAATATTAGCACATCATAAATCATAGTTTTTGGAGGTCTTCAGAGTAATTTTTGAATAAAAACAATTCGTAGAAAACCTTGAAAAGTTACTACCAACAAAATGGCTAGGATATCATTAACAATTCATTTTCTACTAGATCTCTTATTATTAGAAATTATCTTTTTCACATGCGTATGTATGTTGAAAAGATATTATTAGTTTTATTGAGCGTTAAAATAAAATTCAGGGTCACACGTCTATATATATTTGGATGTTATCTAGCGTTAAAATAAAATGCAGGGTCACACGTCTATATCATATTTGGATGTTATCTTTGCTTACCTTCAAGGAGTTTACTATTATTAGTTTTATTTAATTATAAGACACTGATTTACCCTATTGCAACTCATAGTAGACAACTAATATCTCTTCCAAAGAGATGGCTTTGTTTTCAATAATTTTTTTATTGTCTTAGAATAAAACTTGTTTATGAATCTTGAAAATACATGTCAATTAACAATATTAAATATTCTAGCTTTATTATGCAACACATTTATCCCTAGTAGTTGGTGTATTGTCCTTCATATTAGATCACTAATCTAGATCATACATTCAATATATTTGTGGTTTGAGACACTTGTAAATGCCAATAATTATCTTTTTTTTAGAAAATTGGACTAGTATCACATAATAGATTCATTTTCCCTACATTTTCACTTTTTCAACGAATCACAAGTTCACTAGGTCAACCTCATTTATCCAATATCCATATCCACAAAATCTCTTACACTCTATACATGAACCTCATACACTCTATACATGAACCTCATAACACTTATACAAGTCTATCTCCGTTCGCTATTCATGAATTTTTAATGTCCTAAATGGTTTTATTTGTACAAAATCTATCTCTTTTGGAAAATTTGTTTACAAAAGTATCCAACATCCATGAAACTATTTGCTACCCTTCCAATGATTAGTTTTTCAAATTGGGTGTCTTCATAGGTCAAATTAGGCACCACTTTTAGGTTGGCATTGAGCAAAAAAATGATGACATGAATCATATAAGTAAATGCCTTCGATCCTCTAAATCTATTCAACAATATCTTGGAAATCATTATTCAAAGGATTCACATTAATATGAAATCTTCTAAGAGTATCCCTATAGAAGTCCATGTGCCAAATTTGAAGTACAAAGGCCAAAGGTCAAAGGCCAAAGTTGCATGTTGCTAAGTGTCTCATGCCAAGTGAAGGAACAATATAAATCACATTGTCAAATTCATTATTTTCTACCATATAGGCCTATGGGCAAACTACATGCAGGTCTTTATCCTTCTTAGGAGTATTGGTATGTAATGTAGCACCTCACATGCATTGGGGCATGTTGATGTTAGTACAACACAATAATATCTAGGGCATGTGTCACACTAAATTTTAGTTCTACCACAACGTTGTCGGGCATGCTGAAAAATTACCCAGGTGCAACATGATTTAATAAAATCCAAGTATTTTACTAAAATATAATTTTAGAAATTGCCATAATGATATACAATAAGACACAAATGACTTAACACTTTTACAAATGCAACTATGTAAGCAAATGAAAGAGATATGGTACTTATATGATTTTTACTTATCCCGAAGTACCCTCGAACTGGAACAACTGATGAACAAGTTGGGAAAAGAACTAGAAATACTCGATCAAGATTTTGGGATTCATAGAATGGCCAGAACACAGGCGCCTGGCGGTGCCAAAGACCTCTTTGGGGTGCTGGAATCCACAGAAAAACGTGGAACCTGATTTCTTCAATGTCGCTAGGGTTTCACACTTGTTCACTAATAATTGTCTATATGTCACACTTGGATCACCGAGTTACATGTAAATCTGCAACACAAATAATCTCCTACAAAACCCCCGAACTACATCAAATCTTAAAAAAAGAAAGATGTAAAATGAGGAGGTCAAACTGTCCTCAGCTGCAAACAAAGTGAACTTACGACCAAACGATGCACTACATCTCAGACTCCATGTAGTTCTATGGGCTTGTGTGTACAATAATACTCTAAGATAACAAATGATAGCTAGATAGAATGCAAATGTGTGGGATGGAATTCAAAAACTTACCCTTCCTATGTAGTATATGTAGAGTAATAAGCTCAAAATGTAGTCCCTTTGATAGTATGTAGATATATAGCCCTTTATAAAATTTCCTGCCATTATAATGGTATGTATGATGTGTTTATATAGGGATCTCTTCCTTAAATTTTTGACACTAGTAAAATGACATTTCCGACTAGGACCTTGAGATAGGAGTAAGAAAACTGAAAAGACTGACCACAAATGTAAAACAATGTGAACAAAAACAAAGAGGAACAAGAGCACCTAGGTTGGACAGGAGCACCTGGGCACTAGTGTCCAGTCCTGGGTGCTGGTGTCCCGAGAAAAAACTGACGATAAATGTGAGAAAACTAACCAACATGGATCCTTGTGACATAACCAGAACTGGGTGTATGTGTGATAGATGTGAGAGATTAAAACAATCAAAGCAAGCAGATGGACTAGGAAGTGTGTCACCCACGAATAACTTTCTTACTCAAGATCCATACATAAAATAACATACTTGGCGGTATAGTAAAATATTCAAATAGCTTATTTTTCTTACACACCGTAGTTGCAACCTCCTCTTGAGGTTGCCATTGCACTTGCTAGAGAATCTAGGTCCCATGGACCTCTCAAATCTAAAGCACAATCTACTCCTAGCTATCTTATTTGTACCAGACCTACTCAGTCTCATCGGTCCACTAGTCCCTCTCATCAGTCTAGGTTCGTCACTCAGGAAAATCCTTCACATAGGCATACATATCCTCTATGATATCCTTCACATAGGTATACATCACCTCAGACGGCTCTTTCACATAGGTTTACATCTCCTCCGTGATCTCCTTCACATAGGTATACATCACCTCTGTGGTATCCTTCACATAGGTATATATCGCCTCCTTAGTCTCCTTCACATAGGTTTACATTGCTTCTTGAGTCTCCTTAAAATAGGTGCACATCACCTCTACGCTCTCCTTCATATAGGTGTTCATTGCCTCCTAGGTCTCATACACATAGGTCTCATTCATCGATATATAATTTGTCTCATACATCACCGATCTCAGAGCATGGTCACAAGCCTTTATTTCCACAAGCATTGGGTGGAGTACCCTTACCTTTCACCTTTTTCAGATAGTATACTCATCCTGATACACTTGGGGGGAATCATGCTTACTTACCCCCCCTCGTAAAATTAGCAAGTGTTTCGCATTTCTACTATCACACTTCATGCTTCACATCTAGTATTTCTCACACATCTTACACATCTTGATACAATTATATCGTCATTACCCTATGATGCACTCTTATGCTATGGTTCAAACTTGACTGTTGAAGGTATACTACATCCATGAACCTCACACACTACACATTTCTACACTTGGCATATTCACGACACATATTTCTAGCATCACATTCTCACACATCACACTACCCTATGATAGACTCTTGTTCCATAGTTCATACTTGAATATTGAGGATCTACATCTGAAATGAAACTCACCACATTCACACTCTTTACGCTCTATGCTTCATTGATCTATCTTTCTAGTGCATAGCTCAAAAAATTTCCTGATGATGTGCTCTGGTTCTATGGTTCATTCTTGACTGTTGAGGGAGAATTTATAAATGAACCTCATCTCATCTACATTCATACACACCCACTCAGGAGGCTCACTGCTCCTATCATATTCGCTTTGCATTCCATTCCATTCTCACTCACAACATACTGTATATCTTGTTTGCACATTATTCTTACTCATATGTACACTTTGCTTATTATGCTAGTCATATATTTTGTATTTCATTATATTTTCTATATACACGTGCATGTTCACTTGTTCTCCAATTATGAATTCAACCTTTACACAATTTTTTCACCCTGTATGGATGCTTGGCATTGTACCTCTTACTAGTCCCACTGAGGATCTTGGGGGAATCTAATTTCATACACACTACATGTGCTATTATTTCATTTTATACTACTTCATATTCTTTGTAGTACACTACTCTATCAATATATACATGTCTTGACATACTTTTTATCTTTCTAACATGCTATCAGGTGCTTCATGTGCAACATTTTCTTTGTAGGAACTATTTGTTACCATGGTTGTCTAATACTTTGTTTGTTATTGTTTTCCATTATTTACCATTGTCTTTCATTGTTTTGAGGATTTTCCCTATGTCTTGCTTGTTCATTGCTTGTATGATTTTGGCCACTTCAGCCCTGATTGTCTTGTGACATTGTGAGTGATGTACCATGTTTGCAACCCAATTTTCATGTTCTAAATTGTCTTTTGTATTGCTAGATTACACACATTGTCTTCTATATATGTATTTTTCTTGTTTGCACTAACACATGTCCTATCCACTTTGTTTGTATGTGCCTTGGTTTCTACCATGCACATTCCCTTCCCCCAATAGGGTATTAGTTTCAGATCAGTGTATAATCCTCTACTTTGGGTCATGTCCTCATAACGATGTCACATGCATCCCAAATGAGAGGGGGGGGGGGGGCTTACATTGGGTGAATCAGTCACCCCATTCAACAACACACAGTCATAGTTTTGACCTTTAGAGTATATGAACAAAGTAGTCTTCAGTTACAGAAACAAGTGTTGTCCAAATTTCTCATTCGATATAAAGTTAATGCACCAGCTACTAAATAAATTAGCAACTCATAAAGGATAGAGGGTTTATATTACCTCAGATGCGATGCGATGGATACGGGTGCAAAGGTGAATGATATCTATACAAAACTAGAGAAATATTTGATTAGATAGACTTATGTAGGGGCTGCTATTAGGAAATAAGGGATAAAATATGTGGAATAATCCTTCACAGAATCGCAACATTAGAAACTAATATGCAAAAAATATTACAGATCTGAAATAAAAGTGTAGAATAAAAATAACACAATACAAAGAGACAATATTTAACATGGTTCACCCAATTTGGGCTACGTCTACCAAGAATCGTTTGCTCAGATTTTATTACAAGCCACCGCTCTCTCAATACAATACCCAAATCTGTTTGGAGCTATGCTCAACAAACTCTACAAAATTCACACCCGAATTCAGACACATCTGCAATGTTACATTATATTTCTACCATATACATAAAACCACATGAGTAGACAACTGATTAAGCAGGTTTACAAAACTGTGGGTATTAAAACCATGGGCCAAAACCATCCCATAAACCTATGAGTCAAAAATCCCGCCCATATGAGAAAAGCACGTTTCCCGGTATATCAGGGATGTTTTAAGGCCAATTTATTTTTGGGGGCAGCACCCCTAGACCCCTGCTCGGGGCCCGACTCGAAAAGACAACTGTGGAAAGTGTACATTACTCTTAGTGTACAATCTTCAACACTTTCACACATGAAAACAAGATCCACAACCTAATAGCTGCCTGGACAATGTTTGCTCCAAGAAGTGATTAGCTTCCTTGACAGATGTCAATCCCCATGTTTGATAAGATAAGATAAAAATGATAATAATAAACAAGCTAATATGTAGAATCTCAGGCACAAAAATACTGAAAATGCAAAAATATAAGGCACATATAAATCTGATCTAGATACTGTTTTGATTAAAATAAAATGAAATAAATGTACCTAGTCTGGGTTGACATCGACCTAGGTTGTCTAAAGGTAGGTCGACGGAGACCTGGATCTGGAATGTAACTAAAGTATGTAAACCCTATAAAATATGGATGTAACACAGATGTAGTAGAGGCTTGAGTATGCTGGAGTCAACTTGCGGAAGGGATTTGAAGGAACAAAAACAAGAAAATGATAGAAAACGAAGATTAGGAAGGGCATATTAGGAATCAGGACCTAGAACAACAATGACTAGGGTAAATAATAGGCTAGTTTGAGATAACGGAGGAGTAGGGTGATGAATCTGGTAGATTGGAGTAAAGACATAACATTAAAAAAGGCTGGAGAAGGCTCTAGGGATGGAAAACACAATTACAAAGAGCCGAGTTGACGGTGACTCGAGCTAGGTGATAAAGATTGTAGCAGAATAAGGCAAGGACGAGATTAGATTGACTGAAAAGGTAACCTCCAAGCATAAAAAATAGAATAACAAACTGATAACAAAGTCCTAAGCACTGATGAAGATGATGTAATCCTGTAATGTGTTAGATCCAACAAGACAACAATAGAAATGATATATGATAGCAAAAAATGCAATGTAAACCACCTGATGTTATGTATATGATCAAGAAGGGCTTTCAAGGGTAGCAAGAGGGTTAATGAGATGCTCTAGTTTGAAAGAGGAATTGTAGAATGCAAGAAAATTTGAGAGAAGACATCCTTGTGTTTTTGCTATGTTTTGGCTGCATTCTCACTGCGTTTCTGTTGTGTTATTGTTGTGTTTCTACTTGTCTATGTTTTTGGGAAAGGAAAGAACTTGGTTTTATAGGGTCGAGGGCGACCAGGCTGGGTCACCATCAATTGCGGGGAAAGTTTCCCAAAGGGAGGGGATTCTATGTTTTGATGAGTAGAAAAGTTGTTTTAAATAAAAAAAGCAGGAAGGGATGTGATAAGGATGAGTCGGGGAATAAAGATAGGTTAGGAAAAACATATAAAATCATGGGGATATATATTTAGAATTAAAGCCTCCTAAATAGAAGATTTGATTAGTGCATGTGGATGTGGATACAAATTAATTAATTAATAAAAGGGAATTAATTAATTAATGTGAATTAATAAAGATTAAATGATTAATTAATTAATGGGGATTAATTCATATTAATGTTGATTGATGAGGATTGGATAATGATTTAATTAAATAAGGGGGATGAATTAAATATATATGCCCACTCGGGTGATTACGGGTATAAATACTAAATTTAGGTCTCTACATTTTGCTCGTTTTTTGTTGAGTGGGTTGGGCTAACAAGCTATTAGACAAAAACAAGAAGGATTGGATGAGAATAAAGGATTGATGATAAGCCCCCCCTCAAATAGGGGATCAATGACGTTAAAGGAAATTGATGACGTGTTTGAAAAAAGGCATATGATGAAGGGCAGGTGGGTGATGAAGAGATGGGAGAAAACATAACCAAAGTAATATGCTCTAGGAAAAAAGGATCGCAATAACGATGGAAAACTATGGCGGTGACTCCAATATCACATCGGTAGGTGACGATTATGGTCTCAACAGAGATGAACAACAACATTCTATGGACCATTGAGTGGGTGAATATCAATGCATTATGGATGCAGGCCGGGATGACCAATGGGTCATGGGCAAGTCATCAAAATATATGCAACTATATGCGAAAAGTATGCAAAATCCTTTGTACATGAGGAATCGAGTGAATAGGTATGCGTCCTCAAGGGACAAGGATTAATGATATTGTGCCCAATAGGACACGGGAAAATACCAAGAAGGTGAAATGAAAAATTGAGTGATGAAGTCATATGTTCTAAAGGGAGAAAGCGTGAGCTAAACTTAAATATGACCCAAGTGGGGAAAGGATATGGCCACGAAATGGGATTCGTGTGCAAGTTGAATAAGCTTATGAAAGAAAATTCCCAAAGAGGGAAGAACTAAGGCCCGATAGGACTTTGAGAGTAGATTGAATGGATTTGGATATATAATTAAACACCCAAATGATGAATGAATACGATCGCGTATATGGTCTTTGAAAAGTAGATTGAATAAAATGCCCCAAGGTAGAATAGATTTGGCCTCGAAGGAGGACTTAAATGTGAAAATATGAAAAGAGATCAGACAAGGTGTGAGACAAAATGCAACTTTAACGATAGCTACCTGTCAAGGAACGTGTGAGGAAAATATGCCTCCAACCACATTGGAGGTAAACAAAAAGGAGATCTAGGTAACGCAAAGCACATGTGACCAAGACAGATGTTAGTAAATAACCAACAATAGTTAGTCATTCCAAAGATCACAAGGAGAAAATGGATGAAACTATCTCATAAACCTAATGTTGACATGAAAAAAGAAGTTTGAGATAAAACTTGTACAAAGGAAAGAGGGTTCTCCAAAAGCGGTGTTCCCTACACTATGCCCCAACTCTGGGAAGGGGAAAGAGGAAGTTGATCAATGTGGGAAGCTTTCTTAGGATGCTGATAAAATGGAAGGTTGATCAATGTGGGAAGATTTTTTAGGATGCTGAGAAAATGGATGAAACTATCTCATAAACCTAATGTTGACATGACAAAAAAAGTTTGAGATGAAACTTGTACAAAGGAAAGAGGGTTCTCTAAAAGCGGTGTTCCCTACACTATGCCCCAACTCTAGGAAGGGGAAAGAGAAAGCTGATCAATGTGGGAAGCTTTCTTAGGATGCTGATAAAATGGAAGGTTGATCAACGTGGGAAGCCTTCAAATGCTATAAGGAGTAGCCATCCTTTGAGGGTATGGTCTACTTTATACAATAAATAGATGGAAAGAATAATGATAGCCGTCCTTCGAGGGATCGGTCTATTTTTTATTTTTATTTTTATTTTGATTTCATGCTTTTGATTTGTTTTTTTTTGTCTTTTTTATTTTTGCATGAACATATTTCCTTCGAGGGATCTATCTATTTTTTGATAACTTTGATTTTTGATTTGAGAATCCATGAATTTTTATTTTACATAGGGGAGAGCTGGGACTAGCTAAGTAGATGACTTAAGAGAGGATAAAAAGTGTACAAGAGATACCGCTGGACCCTTTGCATGGTTACAATAGGTGTAAGAGAGTGATGGATGTGATGATCATGGATTTCCCACCAAAGGGGAGAACCTATCCATAAGGAATATGGTATGGGCAGAGCCATGGTGCCCATATTTCAGGTCACATATAAGAAGTGATGGAAGACCACATAGTTCCAAATCATCACAATGAGAGATGGAAGAGGATAAGATTGAGGAATGATCAAAAGATATGACTAAGAGAAATTGTAGATGTGCTAACAGTAGAATGGTCGTAAGTGCAAAGCATTAAGATGCTCAAATTCTAGTTTACCATCAAGGGAAGGAAAACTTTCCACATAATGTTCTGATTAAAGTCACATTCAAGATAGGATGAGAGCTTGTTGGGATGGGATATGATGAGATAGATAAGAAGAGGTAAAAAATGATGCGCTACCCTTTAAGGAAGCAAAAATATGGGTCTAAGATGAGACGAAGAGATGGTCCCCCAAGGGAAAGACAAATATGACCACAATGGTGGATTTAGGATAAGATGAAATGCTTCCCCCAAGGGAGGGATGCATATGACCACAATGGTGGGTTTAGGATTAGATAAGATGTCGCGAGACATATAAGATGAAAACTATGTGCCACCTTTCAAAAGTGAGGAAGTGAGAAAAGATATACATCCCAGTGAGACGAAAATGGCCACAAGAGTGGGCTTATAATGAAAAGATGGCACCCCCACAGGAGGTACAAATATGGCCACAAAGGTGGACTTTGATGAAGATGATGTTGTTTCACTATTTTCTTTATGGATTTGAAAAAATAGATAAGGGTATAGGCCAAGGAGGGATACCTATTGTAATGGTTAGTTTAAATGTTGTTGTGCGGGTTATGACTTCTTGATCCAATGCTGACTATGAGAGCTTCCTTTTGGCTAGGAGGAACTACCTGAAATACAAAACAAGACCAAAAAAGAGAGTTAAATAGTATATTACAATGGATTGGCTAACGTATGCTAGATCCGGGAAGTGTGATACTTCCTAGAAGGCTATCAATACACTGTTTATGAATCAATATAAAATAACTTAAACATGTAAATAAAAGAATCTAGTGCCAGCGTTCTGATTTGTGTGCCTTAGATTACTATCAGCATCGATCCGATTAAATACTAAGGTGTTATGTAGGTAAAGGTTTTAGGTTGGGTTGCAGGTAACGCAGGTGGTCTGTGGGTCACAGAAAAGGCCTTAGTAAAGTTGGGTAAGGTGTTTGGGTTGTTTTAGGTGGGGTAGGTTGGTTTTTGGTTTGAAGCAGTTCTATCAGACACAAAGACTGATGCTAGTTAGGGTGACCGATATTGGTCTAGGTATGGACGATACTAGTTTAGGGTGACTGATATCGGTCACTGTGGAAAGTCACAGGGAGTAAGGTGGAGGGTGTTTGGGCTCTCTTCTATCTTGGAACATAGAGTTGGAAAGATCTTTGTAGGGGAGGGTGAGGTGACAGGTCCAAGAGAGGTGTGATAAGGTTTTGAGTGAGGTTTGGGGTAGGATAAGGGTTGAGTTATTAGGTTGGGTTGACAGTCACAGTGACCGATATCGATTAAGGAGATCGATATCGGTATAAGACAGACCGACCATGGTTAGGGTTAACTGGTGTCGGTGACTGTGGGGAGCTATAAGATGTTGTAGACAAGTTTTGGATCCTCTCTGTGATTACACAAAGAGTTTGGAGGGTGTTTGTGAGTCTACGTGAGGGAGGCAGTTTTGGGATAGGTTTTGTGAAGTTTAGGTTGGGTGTGAGTGGGTGGTTGATAGAGAGAGCTGAAGGATAGATCTAGGTAGGAACAATGAATGGATGAAGACAAAGAAAGAATACAACTACAAGTGACAGAGGAGAAACCAACTTTCTTGGAGTTTAGAAGGGTTCTAAATGCCTGTATTAGTGGAGAGGTGGTTAGAGATGCTGGTGAAGGTTGATATGTGGAATGGTGCTTAGTGGCACAAAAATGCTTCCTAGAATCCTACCGTGAATGCAAATACCTTCAGATCAGTCTTGGTGCTGGCTATGGCTGTGTAGATGTGCAAAAGGGCTTTGGTTCTTGCTTGCATGAGAATCTCCTTCATTCCAAAACTCAAGAATGTGGCCTACCTCTCAAACAAGGTTACCAAAATGAATGTATGGTAATTGACGATGGTTTAGGGTGACCGGCGTCAGTTTAGGGTTGACTGGCATCGGTTAAGGTGTGAAATCCTAGGTTTACTAAAAATGATAGATCTTGGCAATCTTTTGGGCCAACTCAGTCTATCCTCGTGGATCAAAATGGAATGTTACGTTTTAATGACTAGGAATGTGGTTAGAGGAAGAATATGCATGTGATTTTAGGGTTGCACTAAGACTTAGTTCATTAAGGTAGGTAGGACTAAGTATTAGTTAGTTATGGTGAGTGATTATTGAGTCCTAGTAAAAGGGAAACATGCTAAGAATAGGTTTGTGATGAGGTGTCTAGGTGAGGTGGTGGGGAGAGGTGTCTATGATCCAGGCAGCAATTCTAGTGGCGCAACTTCCAGAGACCATAACTTTTGCACCGTAGCTCCGATTGACTCTGTTCAAAAGGCAACGGAAAGCTTGGAATGCGTAGAATGTGATGAGAAGGTGCGAACTTTGTTCAGAAATGTTTGACCCCCGAAATCCACGTTTAAGGGGCCCAAATTGTGATTTTTGTACTGCTGTCTAAAAATAGTAAATTCTAAAAATAATATGTTTCGCAAAATTAGTGCACATGTAAGTCTTGGAAGATGAAACACCTCATCTCCCTCGAGACTGGTGACCTTCCACATCGTTCTAGGTGTCCTTTCGTATTTATAAAATTATTATAAATACATATGTAACCGGAAGAAGAGATAGACATCTCTTGGCAGAGATAATTGATGTATTTTGAAATCTTTGAGTAATTTACATCTCTTTTCAGAGATAGTTGTTTTGCAATTCATTTGGCACATTTGTTAATCTGTTCCTTAAGTCTGAAACCCCTCGGTTTTGGATCAGTCTAGGTGGGGTAGAAATTAGTTTAATTAGAGTAGTTAAATAATGAATATTGTGAGCATGGGTATTAATTTAATTATAAATAATTAAACTAATATTAATGTGGGGTAAAACGGTCATGGTTAGGTGAATATGTTTAAGTTGGTTATTCAAAAAGGGACCAAGGGGAGTGTGACCCAATTTTGGTGTCTACAGGTTCCCCAAGAGAGGAAAAAATATGGCCACGAAGGTGGAATTTGAAATGAAAAATTAGAAATAAAATATGGTGCCTTAAAGGAGGCACAAGTATGGCCACAAAGGTGGAAAAAGATGAAAATATGGTGCCCCAAGAGAGGCACGAATATGGCCACAAAGGTTGAATTTGATGAAAACAAAGGGTATCTTAATGGAAGGAAAAAATGGCCACAAATGTGGACTTGATGAAACAGATGGTGCCCCAAAAGAGGCACAAATATGGCCACAACAGTGGAATTTGATGACAATAATGGTTTCTCAATGATGAAACAAGTATGGCCAAAACGGTGGGCTTAGAATGAAAATAAATGATCCGCCTAGGGGAAGACAAGTATGGTCTTAATGGTGGACTTCGTATGAGAAGGGTAAATGTTCTCCTAAGAGAAGGACGAGTATGACCACGAATGTGGACTTGAAATGAGATGGTCCCTCAAGGGAGAAATGAACATGGCCACAAAGGTTGAATTTAATTGAGATTTGGACTTAGATAAAATTTTAGATTAAGATTGGATGAGATGGATTAGATGAAATTTGATGAGGTTAAATAAAGTGACATCAAGAGTGAAGTCCCCTAGCATAAAAATGAGTTAATGTTGATGATATGCTCAAGGACGAGGGGAGGCTTCTCCCCTAGTGAAAGAGACTATGTTGCCTTTGGGTGATTTGGATGTGGATGAGCGCATGTATGCCACAGGGGATTGGATGGGATTGTTGATTATAGTTTTATATTTGGATTGAATAGATGGTCAAGGATCATGAGGGTGATTAGAAAAACCAATAGTATCACTAAACAAGGGAGGATCCTCTTTAGGAGGAATCGTAAGGGATGATGTGGATAAAGGATGAGATTTAGTAATTTTTGTGGATGACGATGTGGGAATTGGATTTGGATTGGTTTTGGTGGGTGGAGAAGAATGGTTCCTGTGAATTATGAAACCATCTTTCTCAATAAGATTATGGACTATAGCTTGAAAGGACTTACAATGCTCAGTTCCATGACCCAGACTATGATTATAAGCGCAAGTGTGATTGGGACTGAACCATGAAGGTTTGGGACTATTTGGATTAAAATATTTAACAGAGGGAAGTGTGATGGAAGATATTTGAGTTAGATGTCGAAGGATATCTGCGTAGGACCAAATTGAAGTGTTAAAAGGAAGATAATTCTTATGGGTTTTAACATAATGTTTTGGCTTGGATGTAGGTATGGATGTAGATTAGATGGGTAGATTAGATTTCTTGGAAGACAAATCAAGTTTGGTTGGAGGATTGGATTGTTTGTATTTGGATTTAGCATTGCGAGATGTTATTTTTTTGGAATTATTAGACTTGGATTTAGACTTGAATGTTTGGGATGTTGATGTATGAGCTGATTTGGATGGGGGTGGATTGCGTTGAGGTTTTGGTGTTTTGGTTTTAGTTTTAGTGTTGGTTGATGATTCAGGGTCGCATGGATTGGACTGAACAACTTTGATGGACAATTAAAGACCCTTTTTAGAAGAATGATCATTTGGAAGTGAAATGGATGTGAAATATCACAAAGAACTAGGGGAATTTAGAATTTGGATAGACGAAGTCAAAGTTGCGGATGTTGAAGTGTCAGGAAGAGATTGGTTTGGTTTGGGAAGAAGGTATCCTTCCTTAATAAAGGTATGAACAATGGTTTGAAGTGCTCTACAATGTTCAATATCATGTCAAGGGGTATGATGACATGTACAGATGAGATTGTAATTAAACCATGATGGATTCTTGTTATTTGTGTCAAAGGCCCTAATAGGTAGAAGTGTGATTACAGAAATTTGTAACAAGTGTTGGAATACCTCTGTACATGATCCAACCAAAGTGTTAGGAGGTATTTTGTCTTTGCAGAATATCTTGGTCCTTGAAGAAGAAATGGATATTTGAGATAATCCGGATGTTGAGGATAAAGTTTGAGCATGTTGATGTCTTGATGGTTTGAATTTAGTTTTGGTATTGGTAAATGCCTTAGGGTTGAATGATTTTGGTTTTAGCTAATGAAACATTCTTGATGAAAAGGTAGTCATGTTGGATTGTTTAGAGGTAGGAATGTCAATTTCTTTATAGGAATGTATAAGGGATTTTTGAGTTCATGTATTGATGGTTGTAGATTTTATTTGTGGGGCTCCATCCTTAGGAGGAAAGACAAAAATTTCCACCAGAGGTTCCAGAGGTGGTGTTAGCATAGGCGTACGAAGTAACATTCGTTTGATGGAATCCACAAAAATTGAAGATTGAATCGATTGCATTGATGAGGTATAAGGATCATTTGAAGTTTTCATAAGTCGAATTGGTTTCAAAGTTTCTTCAAATGATGTAGGAGGAGAGGATGATGTGGATGTGGTCTCAATGATTGATGTAGTAGGTGAAGGAATTGGGATTGGATCTATGAATGGTATTATGGGTAAGGATGAAATAGATGTGGATGGGTAGATGTAGGTGTGGAATCAATGGTAGATGTAGGTGTGGGTACTGAAAAAGGTGTTTGATGTACAATATTAATTGAATAAGGATTGAAAATCGTATGGTGTGGATGATAGAAATCTATCTATCGATGGGGGATCTGGGAAGGTTTGTTTGAAGATATCCAGAAGCAGAGACTGAGTTGGTTAGGGGATTGTGTAATATTGGGAAGTAGGTCCATCGTAGGATGGATGATATTTTTGAGATACATAAAGTGTGGTAGATGAAGCAGGGATGTCATTGGCATAAGGTGACAGGGATAGAGTAGGACCCTCTAGTTGACATAATTGAGAACCAGAGTTATAGTGAAAGTATTCGTAGAGAGGGCTAGAAGGAGATGAGCACGAGGTATTGATAGTGCTAGATGTCTGAGGAGTGGTGGTAATTTATGTGATAGGCATGAGGGTTGTAGCTATGGTTGGTGTGGGTGTAGGATAAGTGTTGGATGGCCTTGGTTGTAAAACATAAAAAATGGATGGATAAGGATATAAGGAAGCTTGATGTGTTAAAGCTAGAGGAGATGTTTGATAGGATGTTTGAGGTTGCATTAAAATATTTTATCTTTGGAGCACACAAGAAGTGTGAATGTTGGTAGATTGTGGTAATTGGATGGGTATTCCATTGGTAAAACCGATGGAATTTGGGATAATGTTTACAGGATAAGATGTAAGTGGAATAGAATCATTTGATTGAGTAGGTTGATAGGTTTGAGAGATTAAGTAAAAATTCATAGATGGGGCTAGGGGGAGGATTAGAGGCCTCTAAAGGAGTAGGAGGTAGAGGTGTTTGAGGTATGGTATCAATTGAAAATGGGTTATATTTACTTGGTGTGGTTGGGGAGAACAAATTTATTGGTGGTAAGTTAGAAAAGGGCTCTCTGAAAATGTCATGGAGTGGTGAAGATCACCTTCGTTGAGGGGGTGTATGATATTGGTAAGGAAAAACATGATAAGATGGTTGGGATTGGATGGGAAGATATGATGTATGAGTAGATGTTTGCACAGAACCATTTGGGGTGAAGTTTTGTTCCATTTTAAATCAATCAAGTCAAGAAAACAATTATTTTTTATGTTTTTGTTTAAGAAATTATGAAAAGAAAGGGGATGGATAATCAGGTACATATGAGAAGGTAAGTTATGTCCAGTTTCACGTTTTTTATGTCTGGGAAATGTCTGAGGCAGTCTGCTATTGGGTGATGAAATCCCAATCAGAAAACTAAGTAGGGGGATATTTTGATGTGTTAATTTGATTTATGCAATTTTTGGCTGTGTGTGATAAGATGTGTAATGCAGAATTTTGAACCCCTATTTAAGCTATGTGAACAAGTAGGATGAAGGAAAGAAGGGTTATTTTAAAGCTAGAATGAAATATGATATTCAACGAGGATGCAAACAAGAACGAGAAAGTATGATGCAAAAAGGAACAAATGGGGAAAAACAGGGAATACCTAGATAACGGTTTTCCTATTTATCTGCACTTCATGAGCATTGAGAAATCATAGCCATGAACCCAATATGAGAAAGCAATAAATTGGATCCTCATGCTACAATATTAGTAGAAGACAAGAAAAAAGAATTATATATATATATATATATATATATATATAAAAGAAAGAGATCACTGAAAGAATGGTCCCACCGGGCGTGCCAGGAATACTTTCTAAATTTCTCGTTCGATATGAATTTAATACAATAGATACTAAGAAATTATCAACTCAGAAAGGATAGAGGGTTTATGTTGCTTCAGATGTGATGTGATGAATACAGGTGCAAAGGTGATTGATATCCGCTGTAAGCTATATAAACTACAAAACTAGATAAAGATTTGATTAGATAGACTTATGTGGGGGCTGCTTGGACAATGTCAGCTCCAATAAGTGATTAGATTCCTTGGAGGATGTCGAACCCCGTGTTTGATAATATAAGATAAAAGTGATAATAATAAACAAGATAATATGTAGAATCTCAGGCATACAGAACTGAAAATGCAGAAATGTAAGGCAAATAGAAATCTGATCTAGATACTGATTTGATTAAAATAAATGAAATTAAGTGTACCTAGTATGGGTCGATAACAACCCAAACTGTCTATAGGTAGGTCGATGGTGACCTAGACTATGTAAAGGTAGGTCGATGATGACTTGGGAGGCTAGATTTGAAATGTTACTAAAGTATGCAAACCCTGTAAGATCTTGATGCAACCTGGATGTAGTAGAGGCTTGAGTATGATGGATTTAACCTATAGAAGGGATATAAGGAATAATAACCAGAAAATGATAGAAAAAAAATATTGGGAAGGGTAGATTGGGAATCAGGGCCCTAGTCAACAATGATTAGGGTGAATAATAGGCTAGTTTGAGATAATAGATTAGGGTGATGACTCTAGTAGACTAGAACAGAGACAGAACACTAACAGAGGCTAGAGAAGGCTACGGGGATGGAAAACACAGTTATAGAGAGCTAATTTGATGGTGACTCAAGCTAGGTGATGGAGATCATAGCAGAATAAGGAAAGGCTGAGAATAGATAGACTAAAAAGGTAAACTCCAAGTATAAAAATTGGAAGAACGGACTGATAACATAGTCCTAAGCATTGATGAATATGATCTGACCCTGCAATGTGTTAGATCCAAAAATATAGAAATATAAATGATATAAGATAGCAGATAAAGCAATGTAAACCTCCTGATGTTATTTAGAAGATCAAGTAGGGATTCTAAGGGCAATAAGAGGGTTTATGAGATGCTTTGGTTTGAAGGAGGAATTGTAGAATGCAAGAAAAATTGAGAGAAGATGCGTGTGTGTTCTTGCTACATTTTGGCTACGATTTTTCTGCATTTATGCTACGTTATTTCTACGTTTCTATTTGACCGTGTTTTGGGAAAGGAATGAACTTGGTTTCATATGGTCGATGGCGACTAGAGTAGAGACAGAACATAGGAAGAGGCTAGAGAAGGCTCTAGGAATGGAAAACACAATTACAAAGAGCCAAGTTGACAGTGACTCGAGCTAGGTGATGAAGATTGTAGCAGAATAAGGCAAGGCCAAGAGTAGATTGGCTGAAAAGGTAACCTCCAAGTATAAAAATTGGAATAACGGACTAATAACAGAGTCCTAAGAACTGATGAAGATGATCTAATCCTATAATGTGTTAGATCCAACAAGATAGCAATAGAAATTATATAAGATAGCAGAAAATGCAATGTAAACTTCTTGATGTTATGTAGATGATCAATCAGGGATTCTAAGGGAAGCAAGAGGGTTAATGAGATGCTCTAGTTCGAAGGAGGAATTGCAGAATGTAAGAAAATCTGAGAGAAGATGTGCCTGTGTTTTTTCCAGTGTTTTGGTTGCACTCTCACTATGTTTCTATTACGTTATTGTTGCATTTCTGCTTGTCCATGTTTTGGGAAAGGAATGAATTTTTTTTTATAGGGTCGAGGGTGACCAGGCTGGGTCACCACCGATTGTGGGGAAAGTTTCCCAAAAGGAGGGGATTTTATGTTTTGATGAGAAAAAAAGTTGCTTTAAAGAAAACAAGCGGGAAGGGATGTGATAAGGATGAGTTGGGGAATAAAGATAGGTTAGGAAAAGCATATAAAATCATGGGGATCTATATTTGGAATTAAATCCTCCTAAATATAAGATTTGATTAGTGCATGTGGATGTGGATACCAATTAATTAATTAATAAAAGGGAATTAATTAATTAATGTAAATTAATATATATTAAATGATTAATTAATTAATTAATGGGCATTAATTCACATTAATGTTGATTGATGATGATTGGATAATGATTTGATTAAATAAGGGGGATGAATTAAATATATATGCGCATGCGGGCGATTAAGGGTATAAATACCAAATTTAGGTATCTACAATGGCCTAGAATATGACTTGGGTGCTCAGCATAACACAGATGTCAGTGCCCCGATACAAACATGAGTGCCTAGGAAATCTTGACCTTTTCTGGGCACTTATGACTAGGGGCAGTTAAAATTACTTTCTTAGATCAACACAGTTTTCAACATTTCACATAGTAGTTTTCACAATACAAGAATAGTCCTCCAATAATCAGAATGTATTCTATCTCATTTTTCTTCTTTTTCTACTTGGATCCAACTGGATCAAACTTGATCGAACTAGAACAAATCAAGATCACACCATTTGCAGTGGTGTATAAATTTCAGGAAGTAATTAGGGATGGAGAATAACAGTAGACATTTCTCCCTAACACTACTTTTTGTCGTGACGTGAGATTGCCCGAAAAACATGCACTTGGCATGAGATCACCTAAAAACAATGCTCTTATATAGCAGTTCAGGACACTTTCTATCCTTTTCACTTGTCATGGATCAGGTGCACTTGTTCTTTTTACTATTTTTTCACATTTTTACACAGTTTTTACATATTTTGATTGAATTTTTCATATACACATATTCGAATAATCTTTTCTCTTCTTTTTGTAGGTTATTCCTTATGAGAAACAACAGTAACATTAGCGAACACATCAAGCATAGGTGACAATGAAAAAAGGTAAAACACAACATAACACATATGCTTCACCCCTAGGGTCACTTCCTCTTCTTTAGCTTCCACGCTTCATTTTATCACTCCATGTTTTTTCTTGAATCCTTGACACGCTTTCACCATCAATATACATTTTTATTAGGTATGCATGATGCAGCCTAGAATTACCAGATAACACCCTAGTCGCATTGGCACATCACTCATCCTAGACTGAGTGCTCACCGAAGCGTGCAAAGGTACCAGGTCCCTCTTTAGGGTTGCTGTTGAAGGATGTTAGCGTGATGAAGGAATAAACATATAGATCCATAACTAATCCATCATTCTACAATGCATACCATATTCAGATTTATGAAAGAACAAGTTTAAACAATAATCATGATTGAATCAAGAACATGCACTACTTGATTTCACATAGGAATGACACTTAGATTCAGCCAATAACTTCCATCTATTAATAAAACATAGAAGCTCCTTACAATAATGGCATTCTATACCAATGCGCATATGGATCTGATACAGTAATCCCAGTCGTATACCTCTCTATATATCTCTCTATACATATCATATATATAGGGTAGGGACTTTCCCTTCACCACTTCTCTATTCCAAAAATAGGCCGCATGCTATTAATAGCCACGCGCCATTTACAGGCATAACCACACATGAAAGTGTGCTATCTATAGACCTCTTGTAGTTAACTGAAGTGACAATCCTATTCTTAGCTCGTCTCCATGCAAAACAAGCTTCGATCTGATCCTCTAAAGATAGACAATGCGTGGCACGCACGTCCCTGCATCGTTGGTGTGTTCCGCACACCATCTTCTAAAAATAGGTCTTCATGCTCAAAATAGGCTAAGTCCTGAATGCTAAACTTTCCCTCCACACGTGTGTTCTTCCTATCCATTCATTCCCTTAAACCTGGCCTGCTTTCCCACATAAGACTTCTTGTGTGAGTTCTGTCAAGTGTTCTCTGATCAACATTACCCCACACTAATTGCATTGTCACCCCAACAATGGGTATCTCCAAAAAAAATTGAAGTAAAGAATATTAAATGGAAAGAATAAGAAAGAATGCAGATGAATAAAGAATGTTTTAAGAGGCAACATCCTCTGTATCAGCTTGAAGGATCAACTCTGGATACTCCTCCTTTATTTTGGCCTCCAAGGTCTACCATTCAGCGAGTGCTTGTTCTGCTTTCTCTGGAATGTCCACAACAATGGATTCCAACTCATCCCTCACAATCTCTCCTTTTTCATTTTACAGAACCAACACAACGCTGGACATTGATGTCATTCTTCCTTCTAGAAGATCCATTTTCTACGCAATGAGCTTCCCAAGCTCTTCCAGCCGAGTCTTATGTGGCTCTTGTGCTTCTCCAGGGCCTCGCACTTCTGCTTAACCATTGACAACACCTTTCTGCGTAGCCCAATGTTTTGTCCTTCATTTCTCTTTAGACCTCATTGACTTTCTTCCAGGGTCTTTATATTGATAAGCACCTCTAGAGTTGTGCATATGTTTAAATCCTGGTCTGCTATCTTCAATACCTCTTGTAGCACTTGCAGCATCCCTTCATATGATGTAATCTTTCACATCACTGATGCTTTCTCTCACCCTGCCTCTTGTTCTGAGCTCCTTGGCACTGGTATGCGCAGAGGTTCATCTTCAAGTACCAAGTCCACCAACTTTCCTACATAGTGTATCACTGAAGGAAACATCTGTGGTACCTTGGCCTCCAAGTGTGGCCTAGCTCTTATGACATTGTCCCCAATCTCCTCTGTGATGCTGATAAATACTTCATTATTTTTCCATGCGCTAAGTCCCTCTCTTGAGTTATGTGTGCTATCTCTGCATCCTTTGTCTTGAGCTCCTTCACGCAATGCTCTTATTGTTGCAGCTTTGTCCATGTTTCTCCTTGCAACTTCAGTAGAAACCTTTACCAATGCATTACTAACCTGCTCATCTGACATGACAGTAGGCTTTACTATCATATGTCTAGATTGTGGTGCCTTCTTCAGCCGTCTTGAAACGCATGACTCTTCACATATATCAAAGTCAGGCTCATCCATATGGGTGTGCATTGACCATGATAGTTGCTTCCAAGTGTGCACAGTCACCATATCCTCATCCATTAGCTCCCAGCCAAATAAATCCTTCTGTGCTATCATTCTTTGGAAGCGGGCGTAGACAATTTTACCTACATCCTCCGCATACCCCATGGCTGGTGGAATGTGCTCTCCACTTGTTCTTCTAGACCGTTGCTTCTTAGGGAACCTTAGCTTCCAAATTTGGGACTTGTGTCTCCATGTCTTGAACATTCTCTGCTAGTTGTCTCCTCTGGTCCCTTTCTCGTCCTCTCCTCTTTCCTTTGATTCCTCACCCTGTTCTTCTATGTTCTCTGGAAGTGTAGGAGAATTAGGTGCACTTTCCTCTGACTCTTCCACCTCCTCATTTAACTTCAGCTTTCTCCTTCTTTTCACAGTTGCCTCCTTCTATGGAGAGAGTCTGGGTGATCTGCGCACTGTGGTTGGAGTAGTACCTTGGGTCCTTGTTCTCTTAAACACCCTATTAAATCTGTGCTCCCCTTGAACTGCATTCAAGTCCTCATCATCCCCCTCTTGTGGCTGAGGTGGTGTAGTGGTGCACTCAACTTCACCCTTATTTGTAGGATGTCTCCTACCTCTATGCTCCAAACCACCACTATCTTATCTCCTCCTCCTCATCCTCCACTTTAATTGGCTCTATGGGCTTAGGCGACTGGGATGTTCTCCATTGTATGCTTTCCCTTTGGTGGTACTGGAAGTGCAAAACTCACCTTCCACATACTTGTTATTCTCCATCTTTGGCTTCATTTGGAGATACACCAATGCTGCTCCAATATATCCCACCACCAAACTTATTGGTTTAATGCTCAAAACATCAGAAATGAGTCTTTCAACATATGCACCCCACCCTGGATACACATATTTCTTCCTTAGTGTGTGGTAGTCGCAATCTACCTTATCTATGTTGAACATTAGTCACCATGCACGTCTGTAAACATGTGTACTGATGCCTAGAAGTACCTTGTTATGAATGCATATGGAAAACTTGCACCAAGGACTCCATGCCCCATCTTTCATGGCAAACCGTGCTATATAGAAATGCTGGTATACAAAAAATTGAACTACCTTTCTAACCACTGAAGGAAAGTCCTTGGGGATGCACCATTCTTCCTCAAAATCCACACAAAAAGCCTATCATACCACTTCTTGTCCCATGTTGCTTAACCCACTCTTTCATGGATCCCTCACATAGGTACTTCTTGAAGCATTCTACAGGTGATTTGTGTTCCATCGGATACTCCCATACCTTCTCCTTTGGTCCATCAGGCACTCTGATCTCCATGAACACTAGTGATAATAGAACAGACTCCAAAGTTGATCTTTCCTCATGCATGTGCTTCTTCAATGATTTTCTCTGTGATATACCATGAAATGTTGTAGAATACTCCTTTAGACATCTTTTTGGAAATGTGCAGCCACATGGTGTTCACTTGTGACCACCTTTCCTAGTCATTGAGCTTTGTAATGAGATGTGCGGCTTCTTGTACAACTGGATACTTCTTTAGTTTATCGATGTCCATACTACGTGGACCCTTTGTATATCCCAACTCCTTCCTGGTCTCCAATATTGCATTTTATCTATCAGATCATCTCACAAATCGTCTCCTGTGCCTTTCAACCCTGTCATCGTGGAGATGAGCGTGGCTGAAATTTTGACTATGCGCCCTGCAAAGTAGAAAAAATCCTCATGCACTCTACTCATAAGCCACTGGTATAATGGCTCATACTTCCCAAAATAAGGGAGCTCATAAAGTTGGTAAACCCCTATCCTCTGCAAGAGCTTCTCACCAGCATCGTCATACACCAACATATCTTCCTGCCGTGCGTTTATTTGTCTTCGTGTTCAACAACGCGTCAAGCTCCTTCTTGTTCTCAATGGTACGGTGATTGTACTCACTCACTTTGCTTTTCCTTATGTGAGAATCCCACTCCTGGTTGACAATAACCCCCTCTGGATATTACATCTCAAAAAATTACTTTCTGGAGCCATTTCTTCCTCCTCGATGACCACCTTCTTCTTTCCTTTTACTCCTTCTGTAGCTGCCTTCTTGGGTGCCATTTTTACCTTGCAATCCTTTGTAGATCCTTTCCATTCAAATTCTGTAATGTGCAAAGCAAACCCTAGTTTGATTCAGTCGTGCCCTAGGTGAAATTATGTGCCCCTAACTCATCTCTGTCACCTCGCTTCACTCAAACCCTTCACCACTGGGGAAACAAGCTTCTTCTGCGCACAGATCTCTTCGTCATGACTGGTTACACACCTCTCACACCTTAAAATGATCACTCGGCTCTTCACACTTAGCTTCTTTCAAATAATCTTACTTACAATGGTAAAAATTAATTTGCATCCCATCCTTATATAGATTTTTCAAATTTTGATGCATTTATTACTCCTTCACCTACCAAATATCCCCTCATTCATTGACCAAATTCATTCGTTCTGACGCGGTACATCTTCGCACCCCAGCTATAACCTTCTAGCGCCTTCCCTACCCTCTGGTCATAGAATTCTCTTCAGCACGCATGCCCTTACACCTGAGTACCTCATCACTGTACCTTCTCCTGGTAGTTATCATGGCCTCCGCTTACCTCGTGTTATATTGTTCCTTCTTTCATCTCCATCCTTGGTCACTTGTGAGAAGAAATATTTCTTTGACTTAAAGCACACCCATAGCAACTTATTCCTTTATCCTTTCAATTCCCACTGTCTTGTACCTAGATATAAATAACCACCCCACACTAAAATTATGTGCAGTCCTCTGCGCATAAACATTCTTCACATAGTAAGTAGCTTCATGCACGCAAGCATGCTTATTACACAAGAACAAACAACTAAATTGACAAAGCATAATAAATAATGAAGGAAATACATAATTGAAAACCTAATCTAAATGAAAATACTTCCTTATTACAAACACCAAGAAGACTTATTTATAGTAGGGATTTCATACCTACTCCCGTTGAAGTAACTAGGGTAGCCGTGTTCCATCAAGTACTTTAACTAGAAAGCACATTTTTCAAGTATGTGAGTGATGACATACGACCCCAACCAATGTACTTTGAGATTTCCTAGATGGTGCAAGAACTTAGAGTCATAAAGAAGTACCATTTGTCCAATCTCAAACTTCTTATCCCTTATATTTCTATCATGCCATACTTTCTGCCTGGCCTTTTCCTACTTTTGACTCCATCGAGCTATGGTTTGTGTTCTCATCTAGTTAAATCATCTTCTCAATATGCTCTTCTAAATCCTGGTCAACTAGACCTCTAACAATGCACAAAGAAGGTAACATAAATTATATAGGGAGAACGGCTATCTATGCCAAACACTAACTAAAATGGTGTGGCTTTGTTCAATCTCTTATAAGTTGATTCTATATGCCCAAAGAACAGCTGACACTTTATCATCCCAATCCTTTCTTCCAAAATCACAAATTTTTGTAAAAGTTTGGCTCAAAATATTGTTGAAAGCCTCAACAGTTCCATTTGCCTGAGGATTATAGGGTGTAGTATTATGGTGTGCAACCATATCATCTAATAGGATCCTGATTGTCTCATTCAAAAAGTGTGTACCCCTATCACTTGTCAAGCTTAAAGGACATCCATATCTTGTAAGAACATTCTCCCATAGAAACCTACCTGCTGTAACCACTATAAAATCCTTCGTAGGTGTGGCTTCTGCCCACCATTTTAGATAATGGGTAAGTGCACCAAGTTGGGGGACAATTAAGTGGAATCAAATCCTGAATTTTACATTAAAAACAACAATCTTAACATCAAATTTGCAGTCTTCCACCTAGACTTGAACCATGCCGACTTCTTCCATAGTAAAAAATATGCACTCATAAGTAAATGGTACCATTGTCTATTAGCTTTGTAGAAATACACCACTTATTAAAGTGAATAGAAGAGGATAAATATCAATTTTATAATGCCTTTTTACAATAGTTCAAAAGACACTTTTTCCTGTGAATGTTTCTACGTTTCATCCCTTATCTTTATGTCATGCCACGCTTCTTCTATGGCCTTTTCCACTTTTGACTCCATCGTGCTATGGATCAAAAAACTCATCCAGTTGAATCAATATTCTCAATACAGTTATTCTAAATCCTTCTCATTTTCTTTATGACCTCCAGCACGCACAATGCGTAAAGAAGGTAACATAAATTCTATAGGAAGAACGGCTTCTCACTAAACATACAAAATAAAATCGGTGTGGCCTTGTTCAATAGTCTTATAAGTTGTTCTATATGCCCAAAGAAAGCTGAAACTATATCATCCCAATCCTTTCTGGTCAACATCACAAATTTTTGTCAAAGTCTGGCTCAAAATCTATGTTTTAAAAAAAAAAGGCCTCAAGTCAGTTCCATTTTCCTGAGGTTTAATAGGGTAGCTAGTCTTTATGGTGTTTAACCATAAACTAGTATCTAGAAATAGGATCCGGATTGTCTCGATTCAAAAAGTGTGTACCCCTATCACTTGTCTAAGCTTAAAGGACATCCATATCTTGTAAGAACATTCTCCCATAGAAACCTAGCTGTTGTTAGCCATGATGTACGGATGACCTTTGTAGGTGTCCATTCAACTTCATCTGTTTTAGATAATCTATACAAGTAATGATATATCATGATCTAGTCTTGCGCACGGCTGGAAAATAGGTCCTACAAAGTCAATGGCCCATTTCTCAAATGGTTTAACACTATTTATTCGGTCTCAAAGGCATCTCATCTCTTTGCCCTGGTTTTCCTAGGCGCTGACAATGGTCACACGACCTTGCAATATGCATTACAATCTTTATACAGTGTCTCCCACCATAATCCAATGAGTAGGATCTTCCAGGCAGTCGCATCACCTGCATAGTGGCCACCTGTAATACCACCATGGGATTCTTCCATAATATCCTTGCACTCATGCTCTAATACACAATGATGTAATACTTCATCTCTGCCTAACTTGTAGAGGTCACCACTGATTAACATAAATGGTGCCGCACATATAGCAAGTTGTTTCTTTTCTAATGCCTTCATTCCTTCTGGTGCCATACCAGTTCCTAGAAAGACAACAATGTCTTCTAATTCCATGGGCACATGTTATAACCTATATAACTGTGCATCTGGCATGGTTTCTTCAATTGTTTGTGCTTCTTCTCCTGAGTGAATTCTAGACAAGTGGTTTGGTCCAGAATTACTTTTCCCTGGCTTCACCACAACTGTGAAGTCAAACTCTTGAAATAGGAGTACCCATCTGCATATGCGCCCTTGCAAGACCAGTTTGTTCACCAAATAATTTAATGCCATGTGATCTGTATAAAACAAAAATGGTGTTGCTAACAAGTACTGTCAAAACTTGTGCAATGCATAGATCATTGACAAAGCTTCACGCTCTGTAGTTGTATAATTCCTTTCAGTTGGAGTCAACTTCCTACTAGTAAAACAAATTGGATGATCTATAATACCTTCTCCAGGTTGAGCTAACAAAATTCCAATGGCCATGCTAGAAGCATCCACATGCACATGAAATGGTTTATCCCATGAGGGAAAACGTAGAATGGGCGTGGTAGTAAGTTTCTCTTTTAATATCTCAAATGCGCAGCTGCTGCAGTTCTCCCCAATAAAATGTACCTTTCCCTTTTAGTAATTCTTCCAAGGGTGCAGCAATTTTGGCATACCCTTTGATGAAATTTTGATAGTAACCTATATGACCCAAAAATCCATGCACCTCACTTTGACTGGTAGGTGCTTCCAGGCCTAGAATGACTGCAACCTTAGCTGGATCAACCAACAACCCTTCCTTGCAGATTATATGCCCTAACAATATTCCAAAAGGTGTAGCAAATATGCACTTCTTGATGTTTAAAGAGATACTCAATTTTCTACATTGTTCAAACATTAAGTGCAGATTGTCACAATGATCTTTCACAAGCCCATATACTATCCAATCATCTAGATAAACCTATAAAAAGTTGTGAATAAAATATTTGAATTCCTGAACAACTATACGCGAGAATACAACAGGCACATTTTTCAATCCAAAAGGCATCACAGTATAGGCAAAGCTTCCCCATTCAGTAGTAAATGTAGTCTTTTCCTAGTCCTCCTGAGCAATCCTAACCTGATGATACCCTGGAAAACCCATCTGTGAAGGAATATATTTGCGTGCCCTGCAACTCCCTCTAGTATTTCCTCGTAAATGGTGTAGGGAATGGGTCTGTTACATAGGAAGCATTTAGCTCCCTGTAGTCCACACATATTCTAATTCATCCATCCTTCTTGATACTGATCACCATTGGACTAACCCATTCTGACTCATCAAGGGGCTTGATAATTCCAAGATTTCAACATTTTATCAATTTCTTCTTTTACCTTTTCACAAATTAGGATTCATTCTATAAGGTCTCTTTCTCACGGGGCATGCACCTTCCTTAAGCTTTATCTTCATTTCCCCAAGTGATTCATGCACACCTTTAAGTTCATGATACCCTCGAGGGAATAAGTCCTGATAATCCCTGAGTAACTCAATGATCTTTGCCACCTCCGAGTTTGACCAGTAGTCTCTAATTATGACCTCCTTAGGCTCAGCCTCTGATCCTATATTGACATTTTTGGTCTTCATTGGTTCATGGTATGCACATGTGTATCCTTATTTGCACTATCCAAGACCTCGCGTGCCCCCTGTGAATGGTCAATATCCAAATTTTCAACTTCCTCATCATCCATGATGTACACCATCTTACCTTTTTCTTTCTTAAGACAAGCATGATCAAGCAATATGGAGTCTTCTCCTTCTTCTTCAAAAACGTGCACTGAATTCTGTCTCACCCATTAATTCATGTATGAGTTCCTCCACCTTTGCACTATCTCCCATGGTTAACCGCTTGAAAAATTTTAATGCCTCTTCTATTGGAGGTTGGGAAGAAAAATAGTCAAAGGTCTGGATCATTCCTGTAGTCAAATTTTTCCAATTCCCAGTCTCTCTATGTAGTTCTACATATACATACCAGGCACGTGTGCGCATCCTTGTAGAGTAGAATACAGTCTATGCACCCAGAGTGAAGGTGGTAATGCTTTCTATCCCGTTGTCTAGAGTCTCTCACACTACTGAATGTGATGCTGAGTAGGTTGATCACCATTATAAGTGCAGATCTATGTAGGTGCATTGCTTCTTACAAACCTGGTAGATAGGGAAATTATGATCTCCTTCCACTCTATAAGATTATCTCTATGAACTACCCACCAGTGCACTGTTGTCCCACACAAGACATATGCTAACATGTCTCTTCTCCTGACCTGGTCTATGCACTGTGCCTCCATGGCTTCCAAAAATACAGGAAGATCTTCTGCTCCTGTATACCAAGGTACTGCACCACCTATCCGTTGAATAGAACATGAAGTCCCTTCTTGCGTGCAACCACATTTTTCACCTCACGCCCTACTAGTTCATATGTACCATGAGCCCAATTGTCACAAGCAATACTCGTAGTATCACTGATAGAATGAGAATCCTCCCACTATAGAATGCCTTCCTTTGATGGCTCATTGACCTCTGGATCCTGAAAAGTGTAGACATAGATCTGTTTAAGTCCTCCTCACTTAGAGGCTCAACATATGGTGTAGACTTCCCATCTGTCAAAGGTATCACAACCCTTTCCTCCTTGTTCTCAAAGCTGATATACCCCTTATTGAATCTCAACTCAGCATTATTCACATAACACCAAGGGCATCCAAGCAAGGCTGGAAAACTGTCTACTTTCGCAAGTGCTAATACCTCAAAATCCCCAGTGAACTTGGCCCCTTGTATAGTTATAGATGCATCCTTCAAAACTCCTATGGGAGTTTCCTTAGTTCGGTTCGCCATAAACAACACATTAGATGATGGTTGTAATGGGGGTCTCCCCATTTGTACCCATGCATCTAATGTAAGCACATTTACTTCCACACCTGTATCTATCAAGAATATTGCTCAACAACCATCCATCCACAACAACATTCAGAGTAATTTCCTTGTCATAGTCAATGCTATCAGGGGGAAGATTTTCATGTAGGATCTTTGTTCTGTCTCAATACTTGTGTGTGGAGTGTTCCCTTTTAACCAACTTCCTAATAGTGGGATGATGTTCTCCTGGTGCATAACATTTTGCATACTTCTCTCAGATCATCGATATCAGTTTGGACTATCTCTGATGCTTTCTTCTGCTCCTTTAAGTATTGTATTTCACCCTGAAGATTCCTTAGCACTTCCATGGTATCCTGATAAACCTCCTTCTGATGAGCCAGATCTAGGTACCTTGCATGCAAAACCTCCTCCTTGGTGATCGTAGGCTTCTGGTATGATGCCTCTCTTACACATGCCGCTTCAGTGCGTGTGGTAATCTTTACAGTTAAGGCCTCAGGTTCTGGTGCTATCTTGGGCATCCACTAATTTTCCTCCATGCGCTGGATCCTAACCATCCCTGTGCCTTTGTTCTCCTACTTATGTTGTTTACTGAGATGCTCATATAAGTCTGGGCACTCCTCATAGCTATGATTCTTTCTGCAAAAAGAACATGTAACATTATGGGGACATTCACACCTATAATGATTAGGGGATCCACATGTATAGCACGTTCCTTGAGGAAACTCACTTCTTCCTCCACCGCGGCCTCATCCTCCATATCCACCTGATATCCACATCCTCTTCCATGACCTCCTTCAAAATGGCCCTCATTCATGTCATAACACATTTGATTATGATCCCAATCATGGTGCTCATTCTTACCCTTAGAATTATCTATTACACTTGTCTGTCATACCCCAATGTCTATAACATCCTGGATCTGACCAATCAATCGACAATCCTCAGTATCATGGGTCGTGGACCTATAAATTTTACAAAAGCTAGATACATTCTTCCTTATCACATGCTGTAACAAAGGACAGTGACTAGCATCATGATTCAAATGACAGATCTCACAGTCCAACAGTAATGAGCATACTGTTCTACGAGGACAACTATCCTTGGTGTGACCTTCTACTTCACAATATGTACACCAAATTCCTGAGCACGTTTCATGGGCTGAATTTGTTGATAGCTTCTCTAACTGTTTGGCCATAGCTGTAATCTATGCCTCTAAGAATGGACTAATGCCAGTGTCAATGCTCCCAACTACCTCAGCACACAAAGTTTTACTTCTAGTGCTTCACGCGGATCAGTGTATGTCTTATGTGACAGTGCTCTTCTGAATGGTGTAATCAATCCCCCAACAAACCATTGTGCATGTTGGTTGGTGTGAATATCATAAGAAAGCTTAGATAGAAGTGTCTTAAAGTGGGCATCATACTCACGTACACTCTCAGTGGTGCCCTTCTTGATATCTTTGAGTGCACTAATACTTTTCTGCTCAAATTCTGGGATATAGAACTCTTTCAAGAAAGCATCCTTCAATGCTACATAATCCACGCAAGTTTGATCAGGGTCAAACTTCCTATACCAGCTGTGTGCTCGTCCCTACAAGGTAGTAGCGAATTGACTTACCTTGCACTCAGTACATCCATGATCCCTTTCGCGTGCCATAAGATTTCACACATGTGCACATGCTCAACAGCATCCTCTATGCCTCTATACTCTGAAAATGAAGAGACATCTCCATATAAATGTTCTGTGGTTGTTGCGGACCTTGACCACCTGATCCAGAACCTCTTGTGTTTCCTCTACCTCTAGAACCACCAGATCCACCGGAACTAGAACCACCTATACCTCTTGACCCTCCACCAGTAGCTGGGAATAGGACCTATAGATGTACTCCCCTGTGCTCTGACAGTAGTACTATACTGAACCCCTATAGTCTGTGAGGTAGTTCCACTTCCAGAGGTGAACCCAACATTTGGCGTGCTTACGTTCTGTGTGGATGATGTGCCTGAAAACACACCTCTGAATAACATTGAATCCGTTTGTCCTGCCATTGATGTACTTTCTCTCTTACTTCCCAAACTTTCTTGTTGATTACTGGTCATACTAGATACTGAAAAACCAAGCGACAAGGGCTAGGTCACCAGGTGGATTAAGATGTGCACGCCTATGGCCCAAGTAGTCTCTACTGGCATACTTCCATGTGAGGCCAAGGGGGGATCTCTGTCATGCTTTCCAAGATGGGGGAGTTCCTGATGCTCTAGCTCCATGTCTTCTACGTGAGCTTTAAATCCTTCATGAGCCATCTCTCTCCTCAATGTCATACTTTCTGCAACGGTACGTTGCTTCTCTATCTCCCTCTCACGCACCTCATTATACTTAAGCCACCTTTCCTCTCTCTACCTTTCTACCGCTAGGTCTGCCATCTTTCACCGAACCTGTTCCTACCCTCACACGTGGTGAGGTTTAGTTAGCCATCGGTTTACTCTCCAGGTTCAAAGTTACCATCAAGATCTTGATCGCCAGTGGAATGCCTTATAGATATGTTCCTCTAGGATACCGCAAAAACTAGAATTCAGCTACCTCTGGAAAAGAATACATCAAAATTGAATATTCCAGAATATAACTGTTTAGAACACCACGAAACCATGTATCCACAACGTGAGTCCAGATCAGGTCAGCATCATAAAGGGCCTGAAATTCTTCCTATGTCCAGACAAGTACGTGATACCTCCAATTCCACTTAGATGCATACGCAATCAGCCACTCGTATAATTCTACTGGAAAGATGGTGAAAAATATCTCATATAAGTTGTCATAAAGATTCTATTCTACCCAAGTGTGTTCATTAAACTTAGATCCATTGTTGAACCACCGTGCATATTCTTCCTCCAGATCATGTATCCACTCCTCAATACTTGCTAGGGTTAACCGGTATGTCTTCATTCCAACAAACCATCCTGAAAACAACCAAAAAAGAGGTCCTGGCAATAGAACCAATGATGCAGCCTAGAATTACCAGATAACACCCTAGTTGCGCTGGCACATCACTCAGCCTAGACTGAGCACTCACCCGAAGTGCACAAAGGTACCAGGTCCCTCTTTAGGGTTGCTATAGCAGGATGTTAGTGTGATGAAGGAATAAACATATAGATCCATAACTAATCCATCATTCTACAATGCATACCATATTCAGATTTATGAAAGAACAAGTTTAAACAATAATCATGATTGAATCAAGAACATGCACTACTTGATTTCACACAGGAATAACACTTAGATTCAACCAATAACTTCCATCTATTAATAAACATAGAATCTCCTTACAATAATGGCATTCTATACCAATGCGCATATGGATCTGATACAGTAATCCATCGTATACCTCTCTATACATATATCTGTCTCTAAGTGTCTATACTATGTGATTCATCATATATATAGGGTGGGGACTTTCCCTTCACTGCTTCTCTATTCCAAAAATAGGCCACATGTTATTAATAGCCACACGCCATTTACAGGCATAGCCACACATGCAAGTGTGCTATCTATAGACCTCTTGTAGTTAACTGAAGTGACAATCCTATTCTTAGCTCACCTCCATGCAAAACAAGCTTTGATTTGATCCTCTAAAGATAGACAATGTGTGGTGCACACATCCCTGCATCATTGGTGTGTTCTGCATGCCATCTTCTAAAAATAGGTCTTCATGCTCAAAATAGGCTAAGTCCCGAATGCTGAACTTGCCCTCCATGTGTGTGTTCTTCCTGTCCATTCGCGCCCTTAAACCTAACTTGCTTTCCTGTGTGGACTTCTTGTGTGAGTTCTGTCAAGTGTTCTCTGATCAACAACGCCTCTCTTATGTACTTTATGTTATTGAGTATTCACTCAACAACATAAAGTGGCAAAAAATTTAGACACTAAATCACACACTTGGGTACATTTCTAGGTCCTAATCAAATACTACTATTGATATTATTCATAAGTGAGAAAACTAGTAATTGACATCTATCTTTATCCTCTTTTTTGTATTTCCGGTTTCTTCTTTGGGTTTGCACACCCAACTTCCCAGTCTAATCTTGTGAGCTAGGAAAAATACACCGATAAACAAGAAAGTAAAATACTAACAATAATACCTCCTCCTTCATGATTCCATACCAAACCTCAGAACGAGAAAGGAAACATGGATGAGCCTTGATTGCGTGATATGTAGGTGCTTTTCTCAAAACGGAGCAAGGCATTCCTGCAACAAGATCTACTTACTTTACACCAAATGGATAAAAGGATTATGGATTTGGGGTGCTTCAAGATGAGGCTATTTGGGATTGAGGTGGTGGGATGTTCTTTTCTCAAAGGATGTAATAAATTAGATAGGAAATTCAAGATTATTCTCTGTGTCTTAAAGGGGAGGGGTAAGGTTGTATTTATGGCCCGGGGAAGTGATTAAATTAGAGTAATTTAAGTAATCATGGTTTGAAAATGTGGGCAAGATTAGGTGAGTGGGGACCATGAAGAATGGGTGAGGATTTGAATTGGATTTTTTAATTCATGAGTGGAGAATTTTAGGTGAGTGGGGACCATGAAGAGTGGGTGAGGATTTGATTTTGAATTTTTAATTTTCAATTCAATAGTAGAAAAACATGGAGAATAATGACATGTGGTAAGGATTAGGTTATTTTTAGATTTGAAAGGGATAATTAATCAAATTATATTTGATTAATTCGAAGTGTATTTTTGTGGGAAATGAGGTAGGGGAATTAATTGATTTAAGACAGATGTGAAATTAGGGTGTCTACATTTTCCCCTCTTTGGAAGGGTACTATGAAAGTAGTGTCCTTTCAAAGAAAGTAGACGAGATGGAGTGAATATGCCTCAGGTGGTAGGATTGAATATTTTTGAAGAGATTATTATTAAAGGAGGTGTTCCCTCGATAAGAAGTTGTCAGAGGAAGAAAAGAGAAAGCTTTCTCTAAGAATTAGAAAAACTTTCACTTGTGAGAATGGGGGAAGAATTCAATCTACTTTTCCTAAGAAAAAAGTAGAGCAAATGTTTATTGGAGAGAGTGTTAGGTGGTGAGTGATAGATGTCATGGTATCCTCTAAGACAAAATTTCATGAGAAGATGAAATTATGGATAGATGTGATGATGCCCCCTCGAGAGGGTTTGACGAGAATGAAATATACAACAGAGCTCTCAGAAAAGAGGAGAGATTAATTCTGCCGAGAGGAGGACGATAATGGGGTGTGAGATAATGGAATGACCACATGACGTAAATGGAGAAAGGATTCAATCGGCCTTGAATGCTAGGTGTGAGGGTGTGTGGAATGATGCAATGGGAAAGAGAAAAGGGAATGGATAGGATTGGTGGTTGATTATGAGAAGAGAAAGAAAGGTGAAGGGTTATGGAGATAAAGGAGGGGGAAAAAGGAATGAAAGAGGTAGAAGAGAATAAGAGAGAGGGATGATAGGGGAAGAAGGGAATGATGAAGGAAAAAAAAGAAGAAGACAAGAAAATGACAGAGACAAAGGGTGAATTTATGAAATAGAGAGATGTGCCATATGAAGGAAACAACAAATATAATAAAGAGGAATGCGGAAAAACAAAAGAAATGATAGAGTTGAGAAAAACAAGAAATGATAGAAGTAGAAGATGGAGAAGACAAGGGTATGGGGAATGGGGAAAGATAAATAAGAAGGAGAAGACGAGGTGGGAGTAGGGGGTAAAATCGATGAAAAATTGAAAGAAGATGAAAGAAGAGGTAGAACAGAGAAAAAAAGAAACTATGAGGGACCAAGAAAGTGTGAAAAATATTAGAGAAAAGAAGAGAAACTGGGTACAAAATAAATAAAAAGGTAGGGGTGGTAGAGAAAAAGAGGGGTGGTCAGAAGAAACATGAAAATTATGGGGGAGGAAAGGAGGACATATGAATACAGGGAGAATATTGAAGGAATCGGGTCCTCGTGAGGAAGACCAAGGCAAAGAATATGGAACAAACCGCATGGAGATGCATGTGGAGGGTGGGATGATAAAAATACATGGGACAACGTTGAAGAGTCAGGTTATCGATGGGGAAGTAAGGAGGAAACATGAGGTAAAAAAGGGAAGAAGATGATACAAAGGAAGTGAAATAAGATGAGGGGTGGGAGAGAGAAGAGGATAATAGATAAAATGATGTAGAAGGAAGGGAATACAAAATGTCGATAATGTAGAGTGAGAGTTAAGCATAAAGAGAAGAAAGAGGGGAGGAATGAAACATATTGGAAAAGATGCAGAGATGCATGAAATGAGGATACTAGAATTATGAGACAATAGAAAAAGGATGTATGATGAAGACAATAAAGATATTGAAAAAGGTGAAGGGAAGATGGAGAGGTAGGGAAGAAGTGACAAGAAAGGGTGGGAGTGGGGGAAAAGGATGGGAGAGAAAAGAGAATGGGGGATAGAAGAGGTAATGCCAGTGAGGGGATGTTAGGGAAAGTCCACTAACAATGAGTGGTGGGGAAGGATGAGAGAAAAAATGAAGAAAAGGTGAGAAAGTTAAAAAGGAATGGAAAGGGTAACGCCAATGAAGGGACGTTAGGGAAAGCCCACTAATAATGAGTGGTGGGCCTAGAGAAAGGAAGGAATGAAGGGAAAATGGAGAAGGTCCAAGGGAGTGAATGAGGTCATGCGAGAAATGAGGATTGATGATTTTTAGGGAAAGTACACTAACAATTATTAGCATGGGAATAGAAGACGATGATGAAATAATGTAAGATGAATGTTAACAACGATGGTGAGTAAGCGTGGGGGTAGATATGTGGGAGAATTTGAGAAGATGAAGTGAAAAGAGTAAATAAAATGTGAGGGATGAGTTGTGACAAGGTGAAAGCGAGGAGATGATGCAGAGGATGAGGATGAATGAGGTGAGGATGAAGAAACAAGACATGAAAAGAATGGGAAGAAACGGTATGAAGGATGATGGATCAAGAAGGAAAAAATGGGAGAAAGGAACATGGTTATAGGTAGAAGATAGTAGACATACGTTGTGAGATGATAGGTGGAGAAAGGATAATGGTAGGAGGAAAATGTGGTTGGTAGGAGAGACTAGGTGGAAGAAGTGATCAACAAAGTGAATGAAGAATGAGGCAAGGGAGAAGTTCAGAATGAAGATTTTAGCATAGGGAGGACCTTGACGTAAGATTGTCATGTGACGGAAGTGGTTAAGTAAGATTACCAAGTGAGGGATGATGGAGATGAAACGTAGGCAAGAAAGAAGTGGTGTTTATGAGAATGGAAGAGGAGGTGAGAGGATGTGATAATGGGGGAATGTTGAGAAAAAGTGAAGGGTGAGGATGTGTAGTGATGGGGAAAGGAAAGAAGATAGATCATCCTTAAGAGGGACTCTTAAGTGAGATCGCCATGCCGCACGAGTGGTTAAGTAAGATTTCCAAATAGAGGATGGTGATAGTGGTGGTAAGAAGATGTGGTGATGGGGAATGAAGAGAAAATATGGATGGTGAGAATGTGGAGTGATGAGCGAGTGCAAGATGACAGGTCATCCTTAAGAGAGACTCTTAAGTAAGATCGTCATGCCGCCAGAGTGGTTAAGTAAGATCGCCAAACCGACAGGGATGATATGTAAGGAGAAAGAAAAATTTTATTGGGTGCATGGGTGGAATGGTTGGTTGAAGAATATGATCACGATGAGAGGCGGGTGAAATAAGATGGGATGGGGGGGAAGGCCATAGGGAAGATCAACCTTAAGAGGGACTCTTAAGTTAAGATTGCCATGCGGACAGGGATGGTTAAGTAGGATTGTCAAGCTGAAGAAGAAGAAGAATGATGATAGAGTTGGTGGGAATATGGTATGACAAAATAGACTGAAGAGGAACCCTCAAGTGAATTTTCCATACTATGAGAGTGTGTAAGTAGGATGACTAGGTAGAAGAAAGATTTGGGGAAGGATGAGAAAAGAGTGAGTGATGTATGCCAGATTGGAAGAAGAGGTGAGATGGTGATAACAAGGAAGAAAGGAAACAAAGGAGTGTAACATGAATGGATGGAGGAATATATGCAGTGGAGGGTAGAGAGTGTGAAGGGAATCCTTAATTGGGATGCCTGTGTGGTGAGAGTAATGATGCAGGAATAAGAATCAGAAGAGGTGGAGTGGAAAGATGGGTGTGGTGGTGATTGTTTTTTGATGAGCGGGAAGATGGTGGAGAAGCTTCTACAGTGGGAATATCTTAGGGAGAGGGTATACCTCCACCGAGGGTCCCACATAGAAGGGGTTATTAAGTAATATTGTCAAGCGAGAAGTAGAAGAGTGAAAGGAAAGAATACAAATGGGTGAGAGGGGACAAGAATGATGAGAAGGGTAATATGGGGATAAGTGGCGGATGAGTAGAAATGAGGAGCGAGGATGAATGGATCAAATACATGGTGACCATGGTGGGGGATGAGGAGCTATTAGATAGTGAATGCTACTTGAGAAGATCTTCAAGTAGGATTCGCAAACTTCAACGGTGATCAAGTAGGATTCCCAAACTAGGGAATGTATTAGTACGGGTGAATGGATGGGGTGCAAAGTAAGATTTTGATCGTGCAGGAAGATAACTCACATGACGAAAAGCATCTTAATTTTAATATAGCACATAACAAGATGCATCGTGATATAAAAAAATCAGGATGACTAGACTGTAATATGTGTGATAACATAGACATGGGCCATAAAAAAGGTTTGATGCCCCAGTATGATATGTAAGTGGAAGAGAGCATAGACAGAGGCCATCAAGAAAGTATGATGCCCCCAATACGATATGCAATCAGATAACATAAGTATATTAGAGAGAAAACTAAGATACATAAAATCAATATGCCCCCTGTAATATATCAAGATACAAGAAATCCATTAAGAACTTGTAACTAATAATGCAAACACAAGAACCAGCAAAAATGTCCCTAACGTGTTCCATAGTGATGATTGATTGGATGTGCCCCAAACAGGGGTACAAGGACATAAAATGGATTGGGTCATTATTCCTCAAACAAGGAAACAATGAGAGCCAGATTTTCCCCAAGTGAGGATTCACGTGAGGAGAAGTGGTTTGAATGTGATAGTCGTAAGGTGTTGGATCATTCATTGGGGATAATAGTTTAAAGGATGAATTGTGTTGATTATTAGGTTTTTGTGATTTTGTGGAGTTTACAATTTTTTTAGAATTTTTGCGATTTTGTGGATGTTTTTGGAATTTTGAAAAGTTTTCGAATGTTTTTGTATTTTGGATATTTTCTAATGTTTTTGTATTTTTGGGATTTTCTAATGTTTTTGGGGATTTTTGGATTTTCTAATGTTTTTTTTGAATTTTCTAGATTTTTTTGATATTTTGGATTTTCTAACGTTTTTGGGAATTTTTAGATTTTCTATTTTTTTGGGTATTTTTGGATGTTCTAATGTTTTTGGGAATTTTTTATTTTTTGATTTTTTGGGTATTTTTGGATTTTCCAATGTTTTTGGGTTTTGTGGATTTTCTAATGTTTTTGCAAATTTTGTTTTAGAAATTTATGGACTAGAATGCAAAATTATTTTGAGAGGTGATAAACCAGGATATTGTCTGTATGTACCGCATTCCTTATGGTAACTCATGCTTCAAATAACATAAAAAATTATCATTCCATTGGCAGGATATGTTGGTGATGATATGATGGAAAGAAGTCCAGCTCCATTCTTGACTCCACGCAACTAGTAAGGTGTGAGGGCTCATCACTGAGAATCAAGAAGGATACATGATGTAGATAATGAATATAGAGACAAGTGTTAATAACAATCCCTTTGGGAAATTGTGAATCAATTCTTCTTAAGGTTACTGAACCAGTTTCAAAATGACTTTCACTTTATGGGTCACGTGCTAGACTTAGACAATTATGTGGCCTGTTGATTGGTAAGATATGAGGTGAAGGGATAGTTCTCTCTTCACTTAGGCATCTAAATTACTTCTTTGGGGATTATATAATTGTAAGTACTTTCAGATTGATAAGATTTTGTATTCTTGAAATGACTCCCTATGCCTTGCCCCATGCTACCAGTAAGAAGCAAGGGCTCATCACCAAAGGTAAAACATAGGCTAGTAAATTCCTTTTTTTCTTTTTTAAAAATGTTTTTTATTTTTATTTTTTAGAATTTTTGAATGTTTTTACAATATTTTTATGCTTTTTGTGAATCACCCTCTACGCTTTTGCCCCATGCCACCAATAAGAGGCAAGGGTTTATCACCGAAGATAAGACGTAGACGAGTAAGGGATCACCTTCCTCCATTCCCAGTCTCACACTACCAGTAAGAAGTGTGGGCTCAACACCAAAGACTGTGAAGGACGAAAGGTGTGCCAATGAATTATTCATAATTTGTTGAATTGATTGAATTTTACAATAGTGCTTTGTATTTGGGGAAGGAACATTTGCCCCCAATCTTAGCCCCACATGACTAGTAGGACATGAGGGTTCAACACCGAAGACTGATATGGACGATTAAACAAACCGGGGTATAGAAGTTTAAAGATTTTGTTATGAAAGAGATAATTTCTTTGAAGGGAATATATTACCATCAGTAAGCTTCTAGGTATGACCATAGGTGAAAGCGACTGAAAATGGGAGATATTATAAGAAGTATGATGCTCACAAACTTAATAGGATCTATATTAGCACCTATCTCATGATGATAAATATGAAGATGTGATTTTGATAATGAAAATATCTGCCAAAGGAAATGAATAAATTTAAATTGTTTAGAGATAAGCAAGATAAAAGGAACAATGTACAAGTAATTGTCTCTTGGAATAAGAAATGACCTCAAGAATAAAATTTCTTTATATGGATTGCATTCATGGGTTCATCAAGGACTTGTCATGTGTCAATGGCCAATTTATAAGCTCCAAACCCAAAATTATCTATAATTTCGTTGGGCTCAAATTTGTCTTGTTTGTCTCATTCTTTGGGTGTGTTCTTTCTATTTTCTTTGAGAATTAGATCATTAACCTTAAATTTTCTAGGTTTGAATTTTTATGGTAGCTAGGCCGTAGCTGATTTTGATAGACTTGAAGATGATCTAGGGCATTAAGTCATTTTTCATTAAGAAGCTAGAGTTCATTAAGGCGTGAGTGTCGATAATAATCTTTATTGATTAGGTCTTTGAGGGATATTCTAAAGGACATAAATTCAAACTTGACATGTAAAATATCTTCCCAACCATAAACAAAGGAGAAAGGAGTGGCTCCAGTAGGTGTGTGATAAGATGTGTGGAAATCCCAAAGAGTGGGATATATTTGGTTAAGCCAATAGCTTCCATGTGTGTTGACAATATTTTCCATGATGGTTTGTATTATTTGGTTTGTTGCTTTTGTTTGTCCATTAATTAATTGATTTGATGATAGATTCAAAATTAAATATGGAAAAGGTTGTGTAAGGATATTCCTGGGTATACGTACCTCTTAAAATGTATGCACATAGAAGTCTTGACATGTGGGAATCATTAATGATGAGATGCCTACAAGATAGATCATTGAAAGCATAATAGACATGACATGTTGCATTGTCGCAAGTGTCCAAACTTTATGTGGTTGTGTTTCGAAAACAAGGCTAGAGATGTTAGGCATATGAGCCAATATTGGAATAATAGAATCAAGCTCAATGGTACTTGTTGATGAAACCTCTTTTGTAGTGTATACAATAATATAAAGGGTTGAAAGGGAGTCTTGAAGCGAGGTCAAGATATTTTTAGATGTTGGAAGAATATTGTCGCCCAAAACAGGTTAAGTGTATTTTTAGGTTGAAAGAGATTCTTGAAATAAGTTCAAGTGCTCAGTAGATGTTGGAAGAATGTTGTTGTCTAAAATAGGTTCAATGTATGTTTGAACTAATGAAAGAAAATTTGAAGAAGATATGGATTGGTTTGGAATTAGAGAGTCTTGAATTTTGTCATCATGATCTCATGGAATTTCAATATGTATAGGAGTTTCGACAATAGTCAGATCTTCATTGAAAGTTCTGGTATTGGATGTGTCGTTGGTTGTAAGAGTGTTTTCATCAAGTTCTAAACAGATGATGTCATCGTCAATTAAGTCTTGGAAGTAATTCTTAAATCGCACACATTTATCTATGTGATGACCATCAATGTGATGAAAATCACAGTATGTGTTCAGGTTTTTACCAACATGGATTATATTACCCTTCGACAAAGGGTTTTGTAATTGGATATATTATCAGTTTAGCCTCTTTTAGTTGATGAAAAACACTAGAGAGACTTTCTCCAAGGGGGGTAAACTAGCATTGGACTTTATGTGAAGTGATGTCTTTGTTAGGTTGTATGAATGGATTTTTGGGTGGTTATTCACTGATTTGGGTAGCCATATGAGAGAGTTGTGTTGTCATCTTATAAATTTTTTATAATAGCTCATTGCGTGATGTTTTTCGTGAACTCATCGTGTTTGAAAGAGAGGGAGAACGGAGAAAGGTGCGATGAAGAAATCAACCTATTGATTGTAATCTTTGTTTTGGATCAATCGATTTTTAACAAGTAAGGCTATAAGGAGTAAGCTTAAACAAGCTACTCGGGATAAATATGTGATAGCTCAAACAAGCTACAATGAAAATGGTTTAGTTTTGGCTTAAACAAGCTTAACAGGTGATAATGTAAGGAGTACATGGAAACAAGGTACTCGATACAAGTGGGATATAACTCAAACAAGCTATGATGAATATTTTAATTGGTTTGGATTAAACAAGCTCTGGATTGTTGATAGGAAGAGTAAGTCAAACAAGTATCTCAACACAGTTGTGAACTAAAAACAAGCTCTAAAGGGATTTGTGTCGGATGTGATTTTGATAAAATCGATAGTTGAAAAAATAAGGAGTGAACTCAAATAAGTCTCCTAATGTCAGTTTGATATATCTTGAAAACATGCTATGGAGGATTGGCTGAAGAAATCTAATGAAATTGGTGTGATGTTTTGGTCTTCATTGTTGGATTGCTTCAACGTTTTTCTTGGTATTGAATTGGTTGAGAAATGGTTTTGTGGAACATGAATAGGATTTGAAATTTTACAATGAACACATTGATATCAATCAAGTTTTATGATAAGAATAATGCTAAAATATTTTGTCGACAAACAACAAGCACTCATGTGTATCAAATTGTTTTGGCTCAAGAGGTAGATTCTTTGGGAATGATCATTATTTCATGCAATCATGCAAGTATGTTATGGAATGATGGATGCATAATCTTATCACTCAAAAAAGATGCATCCTCTTGATATACCCTAGTCTTGATATACCTAATTCTGTATGGGGATAGAATTGGTATGGGAAACCCTTAGAGTACTGGAGGAGACTGACCAATTCTTACTATCCTGCTTCAGAGTGAATCACCACGTCCAAGGAATGTTTTTTGAAAAGGTGGAAGGTGATGGGGATATCAATGTGTATGGTGTCCTTATAACTCCTCAAATATTTATAGGGAAGATGCCCAGGCTTCGTTGTTATAGGTATTTAGGCATGACTCACACGCTCCACACAACATCATCACCTGTAAGTGGAGAGCAGGGGTGAGGTAGATACCGAACGTTGTGATGAGACGATGTCTCAAAGTGTAATGAAGATGTAAATGTTGTTAGTGCATGGTAGTCAAATCTACGTCAGTGGTGTAGCGTCGATGGTGAATGAAATCCACCTTGACTAAGTGTAAAAACAAAATGATGAAATGATTAAACACAAGGTTCTTTCCAAATTGAAATAAATTACTGGTGTAAAATGACGATGCGTACTTAAGCATGCTAAAAAAAATTGGTTTTCAACAATTTTTTCTTTTAATGGTGGTACTTTTGCGGGAAGGTTAAAATTTGTTTGTTTTGTTTTTGTGTTTTTGACAATATTCTAGCAACACGGTCCGATAAAAAATAAATTAGTAGTTATCCTACAAACGAATGTTACAAAAGAGATTGTGGCTATTTTTGATTTTTCAGATCGCATCGAAGGCGTAGGAAAAGAGCATACACAACCAACGACCAAAAAATATCAATAGTGTGGTGAAATAAAATTGATTGAGATGATAGTTAGAAACATAAAATAATAAGAAAGTGAATCCTGCAATGTTAGAACAAGAAACTAAAAAATCACGACCGTTTTTTATTTTCCAGATGGCTTCAAGGCATAGGAAAAGAGCATACTTGGATACAATTGGAATAGATTTTGTTAAAATTAATTGTGATTGTGAAATAGTAATAATGATTATCTTAACAAAAAATAAAAACGATGAGAGAGGAAAAAAAAGCTTTAAAACATTACCAAAAGTGTCGTGGAAAATTGGAATGTAAGGCAAATTGTTTTTTGTTTTGCGGGGCTTGGGGGGCCTCCAGTGTGCAAAGTAAGACTAGGAATGTAAACCCAATAATGTTGGCGAAAAAGGTTTGAAAAGGTCCTTTATTGTCGAAAAAGGTCATGCAAGAAAATGATTAGTAGTTTGTACCTGCACACAATGTTAGTAGAATGATCATGAAAAATAATTAATTAGAATCACGAAGTTTTAAATATCACAAAATTAGGTAGATAAAATAAAATTTGGATGTGTGCATGGTTTAGTTTAGCTAAGTTAAGAAAATTATAACTAACACCTAGTAGTCCTACAAAAAAGCTAAATCGAAATAAAAACACCATCATGCTAAGAGCTAAACAAGTAATAATCATCAATACTATGCATTAGAATCTTGAAGGCAAAACCTCAAGCTAATATATTAACATTATTGCTCCACTCTTTTAGAAAGCTAAATTAATAAAGCTAGAACCATGTAGATCTTTTAGCTATCAAAAGGAGATTAGTGGTTGCTTGATCCAAGATGATCAAATATGGAGGTTCATTAAGCCATGGCTTATTAGGCCTTTCTTGATTAACTCCATTTTTCTTCACAACACTAACTTGTTTGTTGGAATGGAAAAGGATGATGATTAGCTCCACTCTAATGGAGAAATTATCAAAGATGTAAAAATGGCTATAGTGTATTTACTATATGCTCACTTTTGTTTTTCAAGGAGTAGGTGTAGGTGTAAAGGTAGGAGGAGGGCTCTTTATATAGCCCAATGGATATATACATTTTTTTGCTTTTTCAAATTGTCCAAATTGGTGGATGTGGGACATGTAGAAGAAAGTAGAAGAATCAGTACGAATCACCCAGACGCAAGAAAAAATTCCCCAGGGGGAAGAACAAAGAAGTAGGCGACAAATAATGTCCCCGTATAACGGAAAAATTAATAAAATAATTATTCGATGGAGTCTGTAGAGGAAGGAAATCACCTAGGAGCAATAAAAATTGTTCTAGTGAGAAGAAAGGGGTACCAGACGGTAAAAAATGCCCCAACACGATGAAAATGAATGAAAAATAATTATTTAATTAAAATAATGATTGATGGTGAATAGAAGAAGAAGAAAAAAACAAAGGTCAAAACAAGCCTCCAGGCATCACGGTCGGCAAAAAATGGCTTGATATACCCCACTTGATTTGGGGGGGGGGGGTAAATCACCAGGACCAATTCATTTGTTACCGACCGCTGCTGATTTTTTTTACTGCAAGACCTTGATAATGACTAGGACGATGGTGAGAGAATGAGACCACATGAGACGTGCTGACAGAGTTTGGGGGTACGCCTCTGGCATGCCGACAATGGCTCCTTCGTGAGTAGCTCAACCTGCTTTGTCAATTAATGTGATTAATTGTTCTTAATTAATGCTAAAATAGGGGGTTAGGTTAGCATATGGTGTAGACACGCATGCGCGGGGGCACATGTGTCCTAATGATGGTGCATGCACCCTCTGAAGCGCAAGTGCGTACATGCACAGGCACAAGGAGGCATCTGCACGCGTACACGCATATGCCCTAGAAAGAATATGCACATCCGTGCACAAGCCAACAATGTATGCGACGCACGCGCATACACCTAAAAGGTTGACGCGCACACACCACACACACCTTGCTGTGCACGCGCAAGCACAAAAAGAAAGGTGCAAGCTGCCCATAGAGAGGATACGTGCATGCACGCTTGCACTAAAAATGGGGAGCACACATGCCATGGGGGTGTGTACATGCCCCTAAAGAGCACGTAGACAGGTAGACTTAAATAAATGGGAGAGATGAGAGAGAAAAAATTCCAAAAAAAAGATGACATGTAGAAGAGAAATTAAGATTTGTAGATGAATCTTAAAGAATGATAAGAGGACTTAGAAGAAATGTTAGTATCTAACACACGAAATGGTTTTGTAGAGATAGTTTCCCATGTTACAGATGCGAGAGCGACACACTACCACATAGTCGGAGATAGAGGGGAGCATGCTGCCGACAAGATCAGATGCGCGATGGCGATACTATTGGAGGTTGTGGGCCTAGGCCATGTAGCTTCGCATGTCTTCCATCATACATTGGACCATGGTCTACTGACCACGTTGATTGAGCGGTGGCACAACGAGAGCCAGTGTTTTAGGCTCCTGATAGGAGAGATGACTATTACATTGGAGGACGTATGGTGGATCCTACATGTACCTATTTCAAGCTTGATGATCGAGTACGTGAGTGACTTTGGTCGGATCACGGGAATGATCAGTGACCTATTTGAATGTGATGAGATACCCCATGAGGGTATGATAGTTTCATTGACATGAGTGTATAGCTGATATCCAACATTGCACCAGGGGCTCACTCTACTGTGATGTCACTTATCAGTGGGTTTTTTCTCACTGATAAGATAGGGACATCCTTTCTGATGGGTTTGATCACATTGGTACATGGAGTATTCAGTGGTGAGTGATACTACTAGGGCCAGTGCATACTGGCACATCTATACTGGGATCTACATTTGATTACCTACCACCGTAAATAAGATAGTGGGGCTAGCCTCCTTATTACAGATTTGGTCTTGGGATCACATAGGGATTGGGCACCCTGTAGGTGCATTGCATGCCTTGAGTCCCGGAGGAGCCGACATATATGGATTGGGTTTCTGTAGGTGATGACGTACAGAGGGCACCTAGGCAGCGTGTACCATTATCAGTGAGAGTTTGATGAGCTACTAGACAAAGATATTATATGGAGGCCCTATAAGCATATACAGTGGCCCGAGATGGAGCAGGAGCTCGGTGTCTGTGTGGTGGAGCAATTTCTTCTTGGTAGTCCAGTAGCTACATCATAGAGTTGTACAAGAGTAGACCAGATGTCAGCAACATAGCTGGGTAGGGTGCAAGGGGTTCCACAGCCAGATTTGTGGTATGCTCATGCCGAGATGTGGAGAGGCAGGGTCTACATGGGGCCACGTATATAGGTGGCTCGAAGTTAGGGATATATTTTTACCAGGTGGTACCGCAGGCATGGGACCCATCCTGACATATCAGAGACCCAGGTACGAAACCCAACTACATGGGTTGGTATGCCACTGTTTTACCACGGTTGCCTGACCATACCTAGATGAGGCATGGGCAATAGGCATTCAGCCCACCTCCAAAGATCCCCTACAACAGTGATGAGGGGGAGGATGCAATAGCCCATGGGCCCAGATGATCCATTTGAATGGGCAGCCATATGATGGGTAGGGTCCAAACATAGGTGCAGGGATAGAGGCAGCAGGGGCTAGGACATGGACATGCATAGGGTCCCAGGCTTAGATTGTGAGATCAGGGGACATGCCCCTAGATAGGTACAGGATGGATACAAAGGATAGGATCTTGTGGTGCTACTGGGGGTACTTGAAGGCTCAGGGTGGTAGAAGCCAAGTGGTACAAATAACCACCCTACAGTAGCAGTCTGCAGCAGGTTACAATGCAGAGAGAGATCAGGTCCGATCTCATATTTTGGTAGTGACAATAGAGCGGGACCAGGCCCGATTCATATTTTCCCAGTGCCATCCTAGAGTTGGAGGAGATGGATCTATTCACTTTCAGCAGATATGCCAGATGGCAGCTCAGATGGTCCAGGTGACAAGCCTACTACAGACATGATGCAGGCTCAACTATAACCTGTGATATTAGAGAGAGATCGGCTGAGGGTACAGATAGTGGGTAGTGGGTTAGACTGAGGTTGCCTGGTTATCAACAGAGATAACATCCCTTCCGACGACACAGATGGGACATGAGTGACAACCTACACTCATAGAGACTTAGCTACAACAGAGGGTAGAGCTTCCTACTACCGATCCTTGTATTATGAGGTAGTTCCGGCTAAGCACAGTGGTGGAACACCTTCATATAGCCAGCAGTCGAGCAGATTGACGAGGTCTAGAGAGGCCTCAGGCCTCAGTGGAGCAGCCACGAGGGCAGCCTATAGGGCCTCTTAGTGCACATGTCTATGGGTCCTCCATGGGGTAGACTAGCCATCCCATCTGAGGGCTCTAGTCATTCCCTGACTTGCATCAGTGTATTGATATCATATTTCCTCTTGATGAAGGCTATGAGCATACTGTGCTTGATGTACAATGTATCCATTGTATGACAATTTTTATGATATGCCTCTGATGAAGGCAATAGCATTCTGTGATTGGTGTATAACAGTTATTTGATGTGTATAGCATTTTTTGATATACGCCTCAGATGAAGGCAATAACATTGATTTTCCTCAGATGTATATACATTCTTCATATATGCCTCAGATGAAGGCATTTCTGATGTATTGATGATGTAGATCCCTTATTGAGATAGACATACTACACATGTATATATATATGGAATATTTTTGACATGACACATGTGTTATGAGATGATGGATGTTATTGTTGTTTGTGATTCATTACATGGATTTATGGATGTGTAATGATGTTATCTGATTCAATTCAATTTCTCCATTTATATGTATCCTGATATTTGATGTATCACATGCGCTTTGATTTTTAGATGATAGATCTACATATGATATCAAATGTATTGCTCATGTGATGTGCTAGATTTAGTGGATGGGATGATATGATGATATTGGTGTAAGGGGGGGGATATATTTTGATATTTGTGATCCCTCTTGCCCCCATTGATGATACGATATGTGATGATTATCTTAGCATTCATGTATGATGTATACTTAGCTTTTTTTCTTATATATGATGTATAGATGATGTTAGATGTGATGATATTGATGGAAATATGATGATGTGATAACAAAACTATGTACATGCAACAAGAAAACACAATCAAATGTTAACAAACCTAACAAATACACAGTGCCAACCAATCATGAATAACACAACATATGTACAATTATTTACAAGCATGCAAAAACACACTTCATATGCACAAGTAAGAATAAATCTAATCTAAGCAAGAAAAGATGAACTTTTAACAAAGTATGTCTAAGCAACAAACTATACAAATGTACAAACAAGCAACAATTATACAAATAACCAATGTACACAAACAAAGCAAGAAACAAGATAAAGTAAGTAAACTAAAGTTAATATGTTTTGTAAGATGTTTTGTGAAACACATTTTTCCATTGTTTTGACTTTTTGTGAAGCAATTTTCTATTTTTTTGATTTTTGTGAAACAATTTTCTATTGTTTTGAATTTTGTGAAACAATTTTCTATTGTTTTGTGTTTTTCTAACATTTTTTTAATGTTTTCTGTGATTTTCTATGAGATTTTTGAATGTTTTTGTGTTTTTCTAACATTTTTGAATGTTTCTGTGTTTTTCTAACATTTTTGAATGTTTTTGTGTTTTTCTAACATTGTTTGAATGTTTTTGTGTTTTTTCTAAAAAAAATTAATGTTTTTGTGTTTTCCTAAAGCTATGCACAGGTAACCGAGAAAGCATGGATGCCCCCAGCATTAGATGGGGAATATACAAGGGTAGGGTTCCACAATGCTTATAAATAGGAAGGTGAAGTTGCGGAAGTTCCCCCAGTGTTAGATGGGGTAATATGATACAAAGACCATCCCTTCACAGATTAACAAATAGGAGAAAAATCCGGATACTAGGGCTTGACAAAGATAGGTTCATAGGGAATATCAGATGCAGATGTGGAACTATCCCTAGGATAAGTAAAAGTATCCTCTAGATGCAATATGTTTGTGAACAATGAATCCTCCCAAGGCACCGGAAACTAGTTTTCTCACCCCCAAGGACCTATCCAGAGTGCCACAATTGCGTGGTTTTCGCATATGGACGCCCTGTTTTCTATTTTTCTTTTTCTCTTATTTTTTAATTTTTTTTGTATTTTGACAAATTTTACTCTTTTTTTTTAAATTTGGTTTGCTCTTTCTGATTTTTGTGCCATGGTTAAGCATATAACCGATTAAGGTGCATGGCATTTATAGGTTCGCATGGAGCTTCATCACCATTATGAATGGGCAAGTTTTGTATGCTCATGTGTCATAGTTGGCCACAATGACTTAGGGTCCTAACTAATGTGGTTCGAAACTTGCCTTTCTTCTCTCTTCTTTCTACCCTTGTGTTGAACTGATTTTCTTTCATGAATAAATCACCTAACCTCAAACTGATAAGGTATGATCCTTTTGTTGTAATTGTGAGAAAATCTATTCTGATACACTTTAAGATGATATTAGGGCACGGTTGCACTTCTCATGTCCAGGAACTCCAACTCTGTCTAGTCTAGCCACTCTGTAATCCTCATCATTGTCTAAATAATCCCTAAGAGAGATTTGTAGGCAAGGAAGATCGATCTCTAATGGGATGATAGAATCTAGTTCCAAAAAACTAGGGAATAGGGTGTTGCACCAGTGGGAGTGCAAATAAATGTCATGTTAGCCCAAATAGCTGGGTGAATTTGTAAATGCCATTTACGACCTATCTTACTTACCATCTTTTTCATGATTCAAACTAAAGTCATGTTAGTGGCTTCGACCTGTCCATTGCCTTAGGGGTAATACAGTGTAGACCACTTTAATCTTATTTAGAAACTGATGACAGAGATCTTTCACGGTCTTATTCTTGAATGATTTTTCCATTGTCATTAACTATGGCAGAAGGAATACTATAACCGCCAAATAAGATGATTCATTATGAAATTTTGAGATCTGGGCACTCGTTACATAGGTAAAAGGGACAACTTCCACCCACTTGGTAAAATATTCAGTAGCTGTGATGATGTGGGTGTGGCACATCGGATGAAGTAGGGGTAAGCTTCCCTATTAAATCAATTCCCCATTTGGAAAATGGCCATGGGGTCGTGATGGGTGTCAATGGCTATGACGGGGCATGGATGAAATTTCCATACTTTTGACAGAGTACACACTTCCTCACATAGTTGCAACAATTAGTTACCATGGTAGGCCAATAATAGCCCACTCTTAATAATTTCTTGGCTAGAACCATCCCATTTGTGTGGGCCTAACACACCCCTTCGTGCACCTCTTTAATTGCTTGGACTGACTCTGTTGTATTGAGATAACGTAACATATTCTCACCATAGCCACAATGATAGAGCGTACCTGCTAAGAGGTTATAACGAGTTATCTAGCAGACAAGGCTTTGGTTTTCGAAATGGGAGATGTCAGGAGGGAACATGTTGTCTTTAAGGTAAGTGAAGATGAGTTCATACTATGGGGAATCGGGACCAACAACATCATAAGCTAGAAATGATTCATGCCTGTCATATGCAGGCTAGCGTAGATTTTCAACAAAGAAAGGCATATCATTACTTTCTGGTGGAATGCATAGCATAGAACCTGCAGTTGCCATAGCATCTGTAGATCTATTTTGCGCTCTTAGAATCTTTTCAAATGTGATACACACAAAATACTCTTACAAAGTTTCGACCAGATTTTTGTAAGGGATGAGCTTCTCATCCTTGAATTTGTACTCATCATTGACTTGTTTTATGATTAACTATGAGTCACCCAACAATCTTAACATGATGAATAGTCCCATTTGATTGCAAGCTTCATCTCAGCGATGAGCACCTCATACTCTCTAATATTATTCATGTAAGGAAAACCATGGTGAAAAGCCTGAGGTATGGGGTCACTAGAAGGGGTTATTAGTACCACACATACCCCTGAACCATAAAAGAGTAAAAGATCCATTGAAGTGCACTTGCCACATGAAATATTCCTCAATATATAAATAATGAAGCATCTGACATCTCTAGACTTACATGCTCTGTACCTGGTAACAGTGCCTTCTGCTAATTGATCAGTGAGTACTTATACTCAATGTCAAATTCACTTATCAGAATGATCCAATTAGCCATTCTACCTGTAAGGAGCGGGTTTTGACAATAGGTACTTAAGCGGGTCAACTTTGGATATAAGTTTGGTTTTAGTATTTAATAGGTAATGGCAAGGTTTTTGGAAGGTAAAAACTACAGCCAAACAAGATTTTTCCAATTTGAGGGTAGTTGAGTTGATAAGCAATGAGAGTACGATTGAAATAGTACACAACTATTTCTTTATTTCTGAGGTCATATTGGGTGAGTAACGCACCAATAGTAAAATTGAGTAGTAGAAATATACAGCAGGAATGGCTCACCATGTGTTAGAGGCATGAGGATTGGTGGATTGGCTAAGTACTGCTTAAGCAAGGTGAAATCCTATTGTTGCTCTGGTCCCCAGATATAAGGCAACATCCTTTTTTAGCAGATGAGTAAATGAATGACATTTATCAACAAGTTGGGAAATGAAACAACGAATAGCTTATATCTTTCCCTGCAAGCTGCATAGTTTGTTTAATGTTTTTGGGAGGAGGCATTTCAGTAAAAGCAGTAAATTTATCCAGGTCTACCTCAATCCCTCTTTGTGATACAATGAAACTGAGTAACTTTCCTGACAACATGCCAAACACACATTTCTTTGGGTTCAAATGGACCTTGTACTCCCCTAGGCATTCGAAGATACACCACAAAATATCAGGGTGATCTACCCTTGTCTTGGATTTCTCGAGCATATCATCCACATAGTCTTCCATGATGTCATGGATCATATCATGGAAAATCACCGTCATCACCCTTTAATAGGTTTCTCCTGCATTTTTAAGGACAAATGGCATTACCTGATAGTAGAAATTACCCTAGGGAGTTGTGAAGGCCATCATGTGTTGATCTTCATCAGCTATCTTGATTTGATTGTAGCCTGAAAAGCCATCCATAAGAGATAGCATTTCATATCCTATAGTTGAATCAACAATCATATCGATATTAGACAACGAAAAATCATCCTTTGGGAATGCCTTATTTATGTCTATGAACTCGGTACAAATTCTGATCCCAATAGGCTTCTTCTGTATATGGACGATATTTGATATCCATTCGGAGTAATCAATGGGTCGAATGAATCCTACCGTGAGTAATCTTTCTAACTCTTCCTTAACCAGAAGAGCCACCCTCAGGTGCATCTTTATGAGCTTTTGCTCGATGGGCTTGGCGTCTTCATGTATAACTAATTTGTTCACTACAAAAGTTGGATCCAATCCCGACATATCCTTATAGGACCATGCGAACACATCTATAAATTCCCGCAGAAGCATGGTGAATGTTTTTTCTTCTTGTGCTGAGAGTGAAGCTCCCAACTTGACCATTTTTGGGTCATCTTCTGTGCCAATGTTTACATCAATGGTCTCTTCTACTAGCATTGTTGACAAATCCTCTATACACATACGATCAGGAGGAAGGTTGAGATCTTCTTCCAAGGGTAACTCTACAATAACTTTTCTTGTCCATTGATTTTTGTACTTGTTTTTCAGCCAACACCTCAAAGAGGTTTTCACTTTATGACTTGGACTTTGACTTTTGCTGAGGCTTTTCATTGAAACTTTTACCCTCACTTTTTCTTAAATTTTGCTAACCATGAAGCTCATCTTCCTCTCTGAAGTACACGCAGGTATCTAAGTTAGTGTAGAAACCCTTTTTGTGATCTCCAATGGGGATTGTATCCCGAATGCACACGAATTCTGCAATGACTTCATTATTTTCAAAGAGATATAGCGGCACATGACATTGTTGATCCCATACGACAAGGCAAGGGTAAACACGGTCAATTTTAGGTTTAGTAGGGGTTATGGTGAGGACAACGGTATTCATGAATAGGTTCGTGGAGGCAAGATCCTCGTATTGGCTACAGTGGGAATTTGTATAGCTGTCTAAATAATCATATCTATCTTCACACTCAGAATAGGTGACATCTTGATCGTTTGGGTGTGATCCATAGGGTCAAATGCCGATGTTGTACCTTTCCATCTTAAAATGTGGGAGAGGAACTGGTTCTCGTGGTCCTTGCTCATTCCTTCCACATCCTAGACCCCTGTAGCCCATGGAATACACCATGCAAATAGACTTTTCATATCCCAGGATTTGGTAACAGGTTGGCTTAGTATCTTCAAGTACCCAAGTCGTAGGTGGATCCAACAATTTCTCTTCAACTAGTAACCCTCTAGGTAAAAATAACCCAATAGTTTGTTTGTCTCTAGGCCATTTGAAATGATAGCTAGGTCGAGCTCTAGTTTTAGGTGATAATGAGAGGTTTGAAACTAAAAGAGCTTATTACACATTATGCTCCCCACAACCATATTATATAACCTTCATCTCCCATGAATCAAAAGGGGAAGTTGATGTAGAGGCATCACAGGCGCAAGAACTGAGGGAATTTGAATCTACTCGGGACTCTATGGATTTGGATTGAAGAGGAATAGCTATACCAGTAGAAGGACACGCATGAGTACCCTTACGTGTAAAATTATTGAGAGATCTGCAATGAGTGAAGGGATCTAGATCTCCTTGTATCGTCATAGTGTGTCCATTGTGTTTTAGTTTGATGCATTGATGGAACGTTAATGGCATGGCCTGCATGACATGAATCCATGGTTGGCCTAGAAGCATATTGTATGGGAGTTCCAAGTCCAGGACATGAAAATTTGTGTGATGACAAGTGGGTCTGAATTCTATGGGTAATGTGATTGTGCCAGCTGACTCTCTTTCTACGTTGTCATAAGTGGTTATGGTAATGATATGGGACTCGAGGTCTTCTTCGGTATGTCCTAATTGCTTAACTAATTTCAATGTGCATATATTCAATCCTGATCCATTGTCCACAAGCACCTGTTTTATCTTTCGGTGGGTAATGAATACCTCAATATACAAGGGGATATTTTGTGTTGGATCTTTAATAGGGATCTCCCTATGATTAAATGAAATGTGCTCAGTTGGTACAATATTGGCTACCACAGCCTGAAGATGCATAAGATCTACTTCTAGTGGCACTCCTGACCCTTGAAGAGTCTTGTAGAAAATTTCCTTATGTACATTTGAAATTTTGAGGAGAAATATGAGATTGAAATCTTGGCAGATGTCTTCTCAAGCTGTTTTAAAAGGTTATACCTACCAATTTGTGGAGTTGAAGGAGAGGGTTCAGGAATCGTGAGGTAGGCATGCCTTTTTACCACAACACAATCTTTTCCCTCGATCCGAATGGTGTTCACATGGTCACTCATAATGATTTTTGTCTTTCTTGATATATAGATAATTCGATGCTTTATAACTCTGGGATGACTCTCCTCGATCTGAATTTAGCTCCTCTGACTTACCACGTTTAGGGAATGGTTCTTTGTATATCCCCATCTTTTCATTAGGTGCCTGATTTTTTCTGGGTTGTCCACTTCTATCTCCCCATTGTCGACGAGGTCTTGGATGTACTGACGAAGTCGTAGACATTTGTTTGTTTTGTGTCCCTTAACATAATGTAATTCACAATAGTCATGCTCTTTGTACCAGGATGGATTTGGAGCATTTTCATCAAATGGTTGTGTCATGGGATAACTCACCATGTGAGCTGCATCCAATTGTTTCAATATGACTGAGAAAGGCTCATTTAGAGGAGTGAACATTCTACGTTTGGGTGGTGGTTGAATAGGAATCAAAATTAAAGTTTCAAGTATACCTAGGAATTGTTAAAGTGTGTATAGCGCAACCTTACAATGTAGATATTTAGGTCAAGTTTACAAGAAATAAGACGTAAATATCAAGATTGTAAAGACACAATACAAACAAGATAACCATTCCAAGGAGATTCAAGATGATGGACCAAGCCTAACTACAATGATGATCCTGACCTGGGTATCAAGATCATAAATGGCTACCAATGATATGATTAACAAATTGTCCCTACGTATGTCGAGTTCAAAGAAATGAACAAGGCGTAAGTAATAACAAGAAGTTAACGTGACTTCCAAACAAGGTATACGAGAAGAAACTCCAAATTCAATCAATACCTATATCTCAAAAAGTGTGAGTTACGATTAGAAGTGACACAACAATGTCACCAAGATATGTTAACCAAAATTTGTGAGAAAGTAAGGTATTAATATCAAGATGATATTTATATAACACAAACAAAAGGTAACACGTAGCACTTTTCAAAATCGAGGTAGTAATGAAGTCAAACTAAAAGCTTATAGTATACTTAGGAATTGTTAAAATGTGTATAACATAACCTTACAATGTAGATATTTAGGTCAAGTTTACAAGAAACAAGACGTAAATATCAAGATTTTAACACGATACAAACAAGATAACCTTTCCGAGGAAGTTCAAGGTGATGAATCAAGCCTAACTATGATGACAATCCTAACGTGGGTATCAAGATCACAAAGGCTACCAATGTTATGAATACGTCTCCACACACTTTAGATGTTTAACTTACCCAGCCACAAACATGGATGGGCATAAACGAACAAAAAAGTGGCACAAACAATCAATTCATAACACAAAGGTAGTCACTCTTCTTTTGATCAATAAAGTGTCAAAAGAAAGTGAAGGAAGTAGATCAAAATGGGGGTGAAAAATGTTGGCTTCACTTCGAAAAAGTTTCACCTCTCCTTAGGGCAAGTGAAAAACTAAGCAAATGTAATGCTTCCTGCATTTCGTGATAAATGATGGCTCACAACTCAAAACTATTTTGAAATGGTCAAAGTGGGCTCCTGGCCAAAGATATCTTCCTAGGTGATTATCTCAACTAGGTGTTGCAAAGTTATCTTAGGCGAGCTCGGTTTACCCAAAAAGTTGCAATGACTAATTTGGGAGTATCTCGGCTTTACTTTACCTCCTTTGAGCACAAAGGGAAACTAGTGCATCCACGTGTACTCTCCCTGGGGTCTCCATACAGATAATTGGTAATGCTAACTCACAAGGAAATATTAGTCAAGTAGGTTGTGCGGAGCACTGCCACTTCCCGTTTCATCCACAATGTTCCCTCTTGCGTGAACTACTTTGGGGTTCCTAGGACCACCCCCATTGTTGTAGCTTAAGGCTTATGTCAAAGGTGTTATGTCCTATTTTTAAGTGGACGGGGCATACCCTTATCTGAACCTATAAATACAATGTTTTGAATGTGGTGTTATTTTTTATCTTGTTAAATTTGATGTGGTTTGCTTGAACACCTTTTGGCAACCTACACAGAAATTGTATTAGTAGTTTGGTTTTGTTTTGACTCCACCTTTCTTTGACAAGTGTGTGTTTGGTTCTACACAACGGGTTAGTAATTTTCCATAAAGAGAATAAACATCATTTTTGATTCTCAAGATCATCCAAAGACATAAGAGAAGAGCATATGCGACATTTTTTCGAATCCAAGAAATTACCAAATGGAAAACAATTAATTCAAACACACCAATTTAACTCATTTATACTCAATCAGGACATTCTCAACATTTTCAAAGTTCCAAAAGACCTAAGAATCATTTTTGATTCCCAAGATCACCCCAAAGGACATGAGGGAAGAACATACGCAACCTTACTCTTACAAGCAAGCATGAAAAGTATATCTAGTCTAGCAAAAGCATGTAAACGTACCCTACAGAAATAAGCACTAGTAAGATAAAACCTGGAAAGAAGTTAGCTCTTTAACATACAAGATTTGAGGAAACATAAATATGTAGGTTAATTCAAACCAAAGCACCTACGCGCAGGTTTAGGCATGTGTGCATGGGTTAGGGTGGCTGCGCCCCTTTGTGTTATTTAGATCCACAGTGTGTCTACACTATTCGAGAGGCATATGCACTAAGATGTGGGTGTATGTGCCAAGGTATAGGTGTGTGCGCCAACAAGGTAAAATAGACAGCCAAGAAAACTAAATAGGGTATGTGCGCTGGCCGAAAGACGTATACGCTATGATATAGGTGCTTGCACCAACATTGAAAACACAGAATGTGTGTACTAACATAGAGGCAGGTGTGCTAGGTTATGGGCACTTACGCTATCCTGATAAGGTTTCTGATTGCAGTGAAGGTACAATATGATAGAAGTGCGTGTGCACACTAGATATTGTGCCTGTGCGTCGGTTAGTGTTCCTGCGCACGGTTTGGTGTTCCTGCATGTCTCCTTTAAAGAAAATGTACTCAGTTATGATGTCCAAATATGACCAAATGACATAAACAAGTACAAAATGTTCCAAATTTTAGCATGTTAGTTCAAAATTTATAACAACCCATCAATATGAAAGCTCTCAATAAGATCTCACACATGTAAGTATATCAAAAATCATAAAAAATCACCGTACATATGTGCATAGAAAGGGGTTAGCCAAAAACAACACAATATGAACTAAAATACTAAGGGACAAAGGATCCCGTCCCACCGGGCATGCCAAATGTGTGCATGGTTTAGTTTAGCTAAGTTAAGAAAATTAAAACTAACACCTAGTAGTCCTACAACAAAGCTAAATTGAAATCAAAACACCATCATGCTAAGAGCTAAACAAGAAACAATCATCAATACTATGCATTAGAATATTGAAGGAAAAACCTCAAGCTAACATATTAACATTATTACTCTACTCTTTCAGAAATCTAAATTAATAAAAATAGACCTATGTAGATCTTTTAGCTATCAAAAAGAGATTAGTGGTTACTTGTTCCAAGATGATCAAATATGGAGGTTCAGCAAGCCATGGCTTATTAGGCCTTTCTTGATTAACTCCATTTTTCTTCACAACACTAACTTGATTGTTGGAATGTGAAAGGATGATGATTAGCTCCACTCTAATGGAGAAATGCTCAAAGATGACAAAATGGCTATAGTGTATTTACTATATGCTCACTTTTTTTTCTTCAAGGAGTAGGTGTAGGTGTAAAGGTAGGAGGAGGGCTCTTTATATAGCCCAATGGCTCTTTATATAGCCCAATGGATATAGAAATCTCTACATCCCTTTGTATGTGGGATAATAGAGATGTTTGAGTTAGTTATGGATAAGGGGGGTTTAGAAAGGGTTGAGTTAAATTTAGGAGAGTTTAATTTATCCTTTAGTGACTCATGGGGATAAACAGGGTTTATTAATTAACCAAAGTGATTAATTAATAGGTGTGCAAGCTTATAAAATCTTTTGAGAGGAATATTAGCATGATTTAGACTATAGACGGGAATTAAATCAACTAAATAATGATTTATTGATTTAATGAAAGGGGAAGCTAATTATTAATAATAATTAATTAATCTAGATAGAAGGAAGGATTAATTAACGGAAGGTCGTTAATTAGGGTATTTGTTGAATAGAAGACTTAATTAATTAACGTAATGTAATTAATTAATGATGATAGAGAGAAGATGAGCACTATTGACGATATGTCGCCAATTTGTGGGAAAGGGGATAATTAGCACAATTTAATTATTTAAATTGTTTTACGCTAAATTATAGGTGTATATAGTGGAGGATGTGAAATGGTGCGCACAAATCTACCAAAAGCCACAAAAACATTAGACAACTCTGGAAGTAATTGAGAACTAGTGTAATGTGATTAAAGGGATCAAAAGGATGGATTTGATTGGAGTGTGAAGAGGTAAAAAATGCATAAATAGATAATAAGTTAATTAAGAGAAAATAAACAAGGCACTAACTCACAAAATTGGAATGATTAATGAATCATAATAAAATAATCAAATATATAATATTAACAAAGCACTATGAACTAGTCCTATTATCAAGATTACCACAACTAGCTAATCATTGTTATGACCTAAATGTATGACCGAAATCGATGACAATGTAATACTAAGAGCTTGGTTACTTAATGAGAATAAGAATTGATTTAGAACAAGGTTATGTGTAAATAGGAAGTTAACTGCCGATATAGGCAAAACAAACAAATCACTTAAAAGGAAGCCCAAATTTACAACAAGATTTGAGTTAGGATTATAAACTTAACAAAAGAATAAAACATGTACGAAATTAAATATGTAAAAAGAAACCACATAACAATGAAATACTTTAAAAGACCATATCACTAATTATGGCAATACGAGGGTGGGTACTAAGAGAAGGTGGATGACAAGGTCGGATGCAAAGAAAAAATGACAAACCAAATGGGGAGTGGGAAGTTGGAAATGAAAAGTCTACGCAAATGGGACCAAAGAGTGGACACTATGGAGGGTAGGAAAAACGGTGAATGAGACATGTGGATGAAAAATGTGGACTTTGAAGAAGGATCAAATTAATTAGAATTGAAACTATGAATGGTAGATATTATATGAGACTTTGATTAAAGGGGAGGATGTAATGGTGAACCAAAGTGGCTTGGTATAGAATGCACGCATTGGGAAACATATAGTAAAACTTTGTATAATTTTTGTGGTTGTCACTAATTTCTGCATACAACATATGAGCTTGTGAGATGGTGTGCGATGATGGATAAGCATCTAATGATCCATATAGGCTTATTATGATTTTGGAGAGGCCAAAACAGAGCAAAGGAAGTCTATTTTTAGGATTAAATAGGTCAAGTATTATTACAAAAGATCTCAAACAAGTTCAGGTTGACGTGGAGGGAGTGGGGAGATCTGCGAGGTGAGAACGTGAGGTAGGTGGCTGGGAGAGATGGTGTGGATCGCGGTCTGTGTGAGGGTTGTTGGGATGGGTGAGATGAGGGATCAGATGGGGTGTGCTAAGGTTATATGGAAGGAAACGAAGGAATTGGTGTGTGTTGGTCGTCAGATAGGACTTTACGAAGAGCAATAGTCAAGGGACAAGAAGTCCCTCCTCTTTAATGGGAGAGGTTCTTATTCAGAAACAAACCTATTTACAAATGTACAAAACATGATTTGTTGGTTAAACTTGGATATTACGAAAGTGTTTTCTATGAAGATCATCAATTACAAAAGGACTGAGGAAAAAGAGTATGGGAAAGAGCAGAAAGGCAACATGAAGAATTATAGATATCAGAGTAATTCTTTATGTATGCGAAGTCACAGTAAATTGAAACAAGATCATTTGTATTGGATAAATAAGATGGAATTCAGAGACACAAAGTTCTGTAAATAACATCTGCTAGAACTCAAAGTTTCTTAACATAACACAGATTCATTAATCAAGGACACAAAGTTCCTTCTTGGTTATACAAGATCACCAGGCTTGCAAAGTTGAAGAGTATGCAATCGGTGAGACTAACAAACTTGATACAAATGATCTTCACAAAGAAAATAAATGAAAGCTTAGGAATAACGGAGATCAGATAGACAAAGAATGGAAAGTCCTTCTGTATTGATTTCTTTATGATATATTTACACTTTTCAGAAAATAAGCCAAGTTCTTCCTCCTTCAAAATGGCGTGGAAAGGCCATTATATAGCTTACAAGTCAGTTACTCTTTGTAACTACTTCTTTTAACTAAAGATTAGTTAAGGATTGCCAATCGCAATACCTCAACTTATTACAATGAATCCGAGAAAAAGAAATAGAAAAGAAGAGAAGAATAAGGAGAAGAAGACAGGTGGTCGGTCACTGAGAGGGACCCACTGACTTCAGAATTCGCTGCCTGAATCTCTTCAATGACTCGGCTATGTCTCTGCCACGAGGGACTAATGTGTTGGCTGTAGAATGAGAGAGAAGGGTGATCAATGCACATTTAATGCATACCCACCAATTTGAATAAGCAGGATATTTGGGTAGAGCGGAAAAAACTGGTACGAATGACACTGGGTTCACTTGGGACATGCGAGATGCGAATGCGTGAAACACGCGGCTCGGCCGATTCGGGTGAAACAGGGAGAAGACGCACAAATGCATTTTGGGACATCTGGGATGAAAATGCGCGAAGGACGCGGTTCGGGTGAATCGGCCGAAAAGGTGACAATGAGCCCGGAAAAGTTTGGGACATTTGGGACATGAAAGAGCGAAGTACGTGGTTCGGGTGTTTCGGCCGAAAATGGAACAACTTGCACTTTTTGACTTGGGACATTTGGGACAAAAAGTTCTGAAGTACACGACTCGGGCGGTTCAGGCGAAAATGGAACAACTCGCACGAAAAGTTTGGGACACTTGGAACATGAAAGAGTGAAGTACGTGGTTCAGGTGTTTCGGCTGATCGGGGAATAGAGCGCAATTTTGAACTTGGGACAGTTGGGACGAAAAGCTCCGACGGGCCCGAAAATGGAACAACTTCGGGGATTTCGGCCGATCAGGGAACAGAGCGCACTTTGGAACTTGGGATAGTTGGGACAAAAATGTCCGACAGGCCCGAAACACACACAAAATGACCCAAAACTGCAGACTTTTCTCAATTTCACGACTTCGATACATTAGAGAAGACACTTAAACTCGAAATTTTGAAATTTTTACTTTCATCAGAGCAGGGAATTTTGAGTGGACAACATCTGGCTCCTTCTGGGGATGACTTGGCATAAATTCAAGGGATGGGACAAGGCAAGAACTTAGACAAACTCAGGAGAAGCAGATCAGTACCTTATCCATTAGGCCACGGAGTCAAAAAGCAGACCAATACAGAGGACAACACACCAAAATAGAGAAGGAAAGAAAAACAAAAGCACTGTACAGAATATACAAAGGACTCCCTAATCACCTAGGACTTGAACAACTTGAGATACTGCCCACTATAAGGAAGTGGGAGAGAAGAACCATCCATGTAATCAAGATAAAAGGAATTCTCACCAGCAAAGTGTCTGATTTTGAAAGGTCCAAGCCACAGGGAATCAAACTTGCCATGGCTGCCACGAGGTTCATGCCTTTTATCCCATAGCAACACAGTGTCTCCAACTTGGAAATCTCTGAACCTAGCTTTCTTGTCAAACAGGACCTTTACCTTCTGCTGGTGAACAGATATCCGATCAGCAACCTCCAATCTGTCCTCATTCAGTTTGTGAAGGTACATAATTCTCTTATCCAGAGCATCACTGAAACTAGTATCCTCAATGGCCTTCATTAGATACAAGGCTGGCAATTCCACTGTTACTGGCAATTGAGCTTCTACTCCATATACCACTTGAAAAGGAGACATTCCAATAGCTCTCTTTGGTGTAATCCTGTCTGCCCAAAGAGCATCGTAGAGCTTCTTGTGCCAGTTTCGTTGAGACTCATTGACTAATTTCCTTATAATAGTCACCAGATTTTTGTTTGTGGATTCTGCTTGCCCATTTCCCTGAGGGTAGTAATCTGAAGAATGAGCCAGGGAGATGCCATATCCGTAGTAGAAGTCCATTATATCAGCTGAAGAGAAATTCGAGGCATTATCTGTTACAATCTTGTTAGGTACACCATACCTTACTAAGATGTTCTCTTTGATGAAGCTGCATACCACTTCAGAAGTAGTGCTCTTAACTGGAATAGCTTCTACCCATTTGGTGAAATAATCCGTGGCAGTCAGTACATGAGTGTGACCAGCACTAGAAGTAGGATTAAGTGTACTAATGAAGTCCAAACCCCACTGTTGAAATGGTTCCTCAATCACAACTGGCTTGAGAGGCAAAGAATCCAATTTAGGTCTTCCCACAAAGGTCTGACAAGCCTCACATTTATCCACCCAATTGGATGCATCTCTGAACAAGGAAGGCCAGTAGTATCCTCCACGGAGTATCTTATGAGATGTAACCATTGATGAATAGTGCCCTCCACATGCCTGATCATGAAAAACTGAGAGCAACTTTCTCTGTTGTTCCTTGTCCACACACTTCAAAAATCTCCCATCTAAGCCACGCTTGAACAAAGCATTTTCCCATAATACATATTGCACTGACCTCAATTAAACAATCCTCTTTTCTTTGGCAGTTAAATGAGAGGGGCATTCCCCATAGGTGAGAAAATGGGTGATGTCATCATACCATTCGTCAACTGAACTAAGAACAGAACAGTAGGAAGGTCAACTTTGTTCTCCAATAATTCATGCTTAGCTCCTTCAGCAATGAGCTCACAAAGACCTTTTCCACGAACCAGCTTGGTCAGCTTAATGTCAATGTCATACTCTTGGACCTTAGCAACCCAGTTCCCTCTCTTGGATCCAAATTCTTGTTGTGTGAGAATTGACTTAACAGTTGTATCTGGAACCAACACCATGGAGTGAGAGTTGAGGATATAAAAACGAAACTACTTAACAGCTTTGACCACTGCAAAAGCATGCTTCTCCATCATGGCGTATTTTAACTCATGATCCTTCAGAATATAGCTCATGAATGCAATGGGGAGTTCATGCTCATTAGAGTCTTCTTGAGTTAAGACAGCAGCCAAGGTATTATCTGTAGCATAACAATAGATGATGAAATCTTTACTGAAATCAGGATAGGCCAAAACTGGGGTTTTAGCGATAGCTCTCTTGATACCTTCAAAGGATTCCTTTCCTTTAGAATACCAACCAAATGTTTGCTTCCCTTTCATCATCTGAGAAATATTTAAAGTTAACTCTGTAAAATCAGGGATGAATCTTCTCAAAAAATTGATCTTACCGAAGGAGTGTACACCCTTTTTACTGGTTAGGAGAGGAATTTGCTGGATAGCTTGTACTCGTTCAGGATCAATCTTAATACCATCCTTGGAGACAATGTGCCCTAATAGTTTTCCCTCTGTGACATAGAAAATAGATTTTTTAGGATTCAAAGAAATTCCATGCTCTCTGCATCTTAGCAGAATTGTCTCTAGGTGATCAAAATGATCCGCTCTTGTCTTGGAAAATACTGTCAGGTCATCAAGATATATGACAATACAATTCCCTTTCAAACTTCCAAAAGCCAGATCCATAGCTCTCTGGAAAGTGGCACCAACATTAATAAGCCCAAAAGGCATTCTCTTGTAGGCAAAGGTACCCCAAGGAGTAGTGAAAGCTATTTTGTGTTGATCTACAGTATCAACCTCTACCTGATTATAGCCTGAGAATCCATCAAGCATGGATAACATTTCAGATCCTGTTACTGCTTACAATACTTGATCCATCATAGGCAAAGGATAATTATCTTTCAGAGAAGCCTGATTCAGATTCCTGAAATCAACACAGATGCGGATCTCACCATTTTTCTTCCTAACAGGCACAATAATTGCAATCCATGTTGAATGGTGAATGGGAAAAATGATTTTAGCCTTCAACAACTTCTGTATTTCCTGAAAGATGGTGTCAGCTATTTTGGGGTAGTATTACCTCTGTTTTTTCTTGAAAGGCTTAATTCCAGGCTTAAGAGGAATAGAGTGCTACATATCTTTTGGTTTGAAAGCTTTCAAATCTTCATAAGAGTAAGCGAGAACATCCTTATACCTCTTTAAAAGAGCAATTGCTTTCTTCCTCTCATCTGCTGTGCAACATTTTCCAATGTTCACGAGCTTGGGGTCAGTAGAACTCCCAATATCGATCTTATCATACTCAGCTGATTGCTGAGGTCCAGTAGAAGCTTTAGATTTCACATACCTGTCATGTTTATCAAATAGTTCCTCCAAACTCACCAAACCTTTAAGAATCTTGTTTCCTTTGAGATTGAGGCATCCATATTGATCTGTTTTTTCCCCTTGGGCGACTGCTTGGTCAAAGGGCACACTCTCATGAGGTAGGTTGTCACTTCCCTCAAAATACAGTTGTTCGAAATTACCCTTGAGTTCCAGGAAGGAAAGAAAATGTTGATCATCATTGAAAACTTCCCAGTTATTGGTATTGTTAGGTACACTAGGCCGATGGACCATTTCAATAGTGAACTTATCCTGAGAGAAGTCAGGATGGGGAATCAGTAGTGACCCCGAGACTGCTAGTGAATCAGCCCTGTTGTTCTTCTCCCTAGGTATTGCCTCAATGGAGAAAGCATCAAGAAATTCAATGGAATCCCAAACCTGATTCTGATAATGTTTCAGCCTCCCATTTTTTACTTGAAAAAGGCTTCTGACTTGCTTTACAATCAATTCTGCATCACCACGAGCCAGAAGATTCTTCACACCTTGTTCTTTGGCCACTTGCAGTCCAAGAATGAGAGCCTCATACTCTGCTGTATTATTAGTATTTTCGAACTGCAACTTAAATGAAAAAGGATGTAGGCATCCTTCAGGTGACACTAGCAGGACACCAACTCCAGAACCAGCTGAGGAACAACTTCCATCAAACTCTAAAATCCAAATACCATTAGGATCTTTAGGTGACATTCTGGGAAGTTGGATTTCATCAGGGGACATAATCATGTAATTGTCATGACCCATATCCTCACAGAGTATTTGTGCTTTAGGATCATCCGTTTTTTGCACAATATACTCAGATTGCTTCTCAGGCATCAATTTCTTCATTTGTCCATTAACAGGTATGAGTGCATGCGACCAGTCCATTTGGATTTCCCCACCCACATCTTTGCAGAAGTTCCTACTTAGCAACATCCCGTATGAAGGAGGGATACCTGCTACTAAGATGGTAGCCAACACTTTCTTTTCAGGCAAGGCAGCAAAAGCCACTTGTGCATCTTTAATTCTTCCGACCAGGGGCACTTCTTTACTCTCCATGGAGTAACAAGATCCATAAGTGCGTGTGAGATTCAGGCCTAAAGCATGAGCTACTTTAGCAGGCATCACGTTATCTGAGGCTCCTGAGTCAATGACACAATTACTGAGCCTATGACCAGCTATAAGAAGTGTTACATAAAATGGTTTAATTTTGTCACCAGGCGAGGTGATAGCAGCTACTAGACTAGGCTGTGGTGCAGAAGGAGGAGTAGGTAAAAGGCCTTTAGAGGTGGTTTTGGAGTGGGAATTAACAAACTGAATCATTTTGGCAAAAGCTTTGGGATGAGTTTGATAATACTCGGCCTCTGAGATTTGAACCTTAGTCTTTTTCAGATGATCAATAATATCAAAAGACCCAGAAGTGGACGGGCCATCATCATTTGAAATTCTAGGCTTATCAACTTTAGGAGAAAAAGAAGGAACTTTGTTAGTAGGATTGACAGGACTCACCTTTGGCGTAGATGAAGTAGGGATAGGAGATCCTCTTTGTGCAATTACAGGAATAGTTGCCGACTACTCCTTAGATTTCTTTATGGGCTGCGTCACTTTCTCCCTCTGATGTGTCTGCTCTAGAGTCATGACAGCAAATGATTCGCTATTCATGTTTACTACCACTTCATCATAATCATCTCCATCATCGATGCCCTCAGTGGTGAAGAAATTAACCCGAGATCCCTCAAGTTCCTCTGCCTCATCATCAAATTCCTCCACAAACTCCTCGCAAGCTTCATTATCCTCATCATCATCTGGCTCTTTAACCTCGCAAGTTGCATTCATAGGAACCTTAACAGGAGGTCCTTCAAGTGCCAGTCTTGTTTGAGAAGCACGCAAACGATTTCTGGGCTGGAAATTTCTTCTTGGAACATCTGCATAAGGGGCATGCTGAGCCAATTGTTTCTTTATAGCAATGAGATCATTTGCAAGCTTTTGGACCAACGGATCAGTATTAGGTCCAGGAGTGGAGGAGGAAGAAGCAACAGACTTAGATTTTGAAGGGTCTCTCCTCAACTTCCCTGACATGATCAGATCATCCTCGACACTAACAGCAAGAGTTTGATCCTCCACCAATGTTGCGAGATTAGCCCTTCTCAGCGCATAACTGACTTCAGACGATTGGGCATTTAAGAAAAAACATTTTCAGATTTGATCAATAGGTCGAGTATTTACAGGAATTTTGTTGATCAGTCTGTTGAATCGGGCCACAAATTCTCTCATGGGTTTTGATGAATATTTCTTTATCTGAGAAATTTGGGCAAGCAAGGCATGCACATCTTCTGCTGGCTTGAAACAGTTTTCGAACTGAGTTCTCATTGTGTCCCAGTCGGTGATAGCGCCAGCCGGAAGGTGGTAGAACCAATCAGCAGCATTATCTTGTAACGTCTCAACAAACAGTCTCACGGAGACATCTTCATGCTCAACTCCCAGGAATCCACATGCAACAATGAAGGCCACGATGTGTTCATCCGGATGCACTTTGCCATCACCTTTGAACTTAGGAAAGTTCTTCTGGTTACCTCTAGGTAACTCATGCAAAGGCTGAGGAAGAGCGAGGGGCCCGACACGATGACCCCAGGGCAATGGTGCCGCCATTCTTGGAAAAATGGCTTGGAGAGGAACTGCAACACCAGCAAGAATCAAAGCTTGAAGATTAGGGCTAGCTGGCTCTGAAGAAAAACCACCTGTGGGAATTCTGTCTTGAACAGGCAGAGTGCTTGTCGAACGAGTCCTTCTATTTGTTGAAGGGAAAGGAAAACCCTGTTGCTCCAAAAGCTGAAACTGAGAGTCTTAAATACCGAGGGCCCTTCTCCCTCGAGTAAAATGCGGAGTCACCAGATCAAAGGATGATCGAAAAATTACAGAACTGGAATATGATTTTCCCCAGCGGAGTCGCCAAAAACTGTTGGTCGTCAGATAGGGCTTTACGAAGAGCAACAGTCAGGGGACAAGAAGTCCCTCCTCTTTAATGGGAGAGGTTCCCTTATTCAGAAACGAACCTATTTACAAATGTACAAAACATGATTTGTTGGTTAAAATTGGATATTACGAAAGTGTTTTCTATGAAGATCATCAATTACAAAAGGACTGAGGAAAAAGAGTATGGGAAAGAGCAGAAAGGCAACATGCAGAATTATAGATATAAGAGTAATTCTTTATGTATGCGAAGTCACAGTAAATTGAAACAAGATCATTTGTATTAGATAAATAAGATGGAATTCAGAGACACAAAGTTCTATAAATAACATCTGCTAGAACTCAAAGTTTCTTAACATAACACAGATTCATTAATCAAGGACACAAAGTTCCTTCTTGGTTATACAAGATCACCAGGCTTGCAAAGTTGAAGAGTATGCAATCGGTGAGACTAACAAACTTGAGACAAATGATCTTCACAAAGAAAATAAATGAAAGCTTAGGAATAACGGAGATCAGATAGACAAAGAATGGAAAGTCCTTCTGTATTGATTTCTTTATGATATATTTACACTTTTCAGAAAATAAGCCAAGTTCTTCCTCCTTCAAAATGGCATGGAAAGGCCATTATATAGCTTACAAGTCAGTTACTCTTTGTAACTACTTCTTTTAACTAAATATTAGTTAAGGATTGCCAATCCCAATACCTCAACTTATTACAATGAATCCGAGAAAAAGAAATAGAAAAGAAGAGAAGAATAAGGAGAAGAAGACAGGTGGTCGGTCACTAAGAGGGACCCACTGACTTCAGAATTCGCTGCCTGAATCTCTTCAATGACTCGGCTATGTCTCTACCACGAGGGACTGATGTGTTGGCTGTAGACTGAGAGAGAAGGGTGATCAATGCGCATTTAATGCATACCCACCAATTTGAATAAGCAGGATATTTGGGTAGAGCGGAAAAAACTGGTACGAATGACACTGGGTTCACTTGGGACATGCGAGATGCGAATGCGCGAAACACGCGGCTCGGCCGATTCGGGAGAAACAGGGAGAAGATGCACAAATGCATTTTGGGACATCTGGAACGAAAACGCGCGAAGGACGCTGTTCGGGAGAATCGGCCGAAAAGGTGAAAATGAGTCCGGAAAAGTTTGGGACATTTGGAACATGAAAGAGCGAAGTACGCGGTTCGGGTGTTTTGGCCGAAAATGGAACAACTTGCACTTTTTGACTTGGGACATTTGGGACAAAAAGTTCCGAAGTATGCGACTCGGGCGGTTCGGGTGAAAATGGAACAACTCGCACGAAAAGTTTGGGACACTTGGAACATGAAAGAGCGAAGTACGCGGTTTGGGTGTTTCGGCCGATCGGGGAACAAAGCGTAATTTTGAACTTGGGACAGTTGGGACGAAAAGCTCCGACGGGCCCGAAAATGGAACAACTTCGGGGATTTCGGCCGATCGGGGAACAGAGCGCACTTCGGAACTTGGGACAGTTGGGACAAAAATGTCCGACAGGCCCGAAACACACACAAAATGACCCAAAATTGCAGACTTTTCTCAATTTCACGACTTCGGTACATTAGAGAAGACACTTAAACTCAAAATTTTGAAATTTTTACTTTCATCAGAGTATGGAATTTTGAGTGGACAACAGTGCGTAGGGAGTAGCATGATGAGGGGTGAGGGGAAGTTGCGCGAGTGGACAGGTATGCGGAGGTTCAAGGTGGATGTGGAATGGGGAGAGTTGTTTGTGGAAGGCCAAGATGGATGGGAATGAAGGAGTAGTATGTAGGTGAGGGGTAGATGTGGGGGATAGGATTAGAGTTGGGCTGGGGGTAGGAAATGGGGTTTGGTTGAGTGGTTTGATAAAATGGGTATGCAAGAATCAGGATAATGGTGTGGAACATGGGAAGGTCTTGGGGTAACAAGGAGTAACGTGGAAGTTGGGTAAGGGATGGTTGAAAGGTGGGAGTGGGATTATATGGAGAATGGGAGAGGAGTCGACGTGGAAGTGTGAGGAGGTGTGTGGTGAGTTGGTGGTTGATAGAAAATGGGATGTAGGATAGAATGAGGTGGGGAGTTGTGGGTAGGCAGGTTAGGATATTTACAATTTGTTTTTATTTAATAAATAAATATACATGTTTATAGCAGTTAAAATGAAAAATGATAGAGATGTGAGAATTTATATCTAAATAAATAAACTCGCTAAGCGAGATAGTAATTTTTATTTTTAGATTTGAAAAGAATAATTAATCAAATTATATTTGATTGATTCAGAGTACATTTTTTGTGGGAAATGAGGTAGGGGAATTAATTGATTTAAGATAGATGTGAAATTAGGGTGTCTACAGATCTTAATTGCTATATCTTTCTTGACTCTGAACACCAACACCTAGCCAAGATGCCAACACTCAAGTGCCCTAATCCCCTCTTGGTACCCCTGATATCTTTGTATCTTTCTCGCCTCTTTTGGGCCTCTTTTATATTTTGGGCATCTTTTTCTTTTGAGTTGGCCATTTAGTTGTCAATTATGAAATTCAAATAAGGGAATCATATCAATATAAAGCTATGTGATCATAATAAAGGACCAAGCTTTAAGCATCTACTATCACCACCTAAGGTTGCATGTAAAGGTATTCTAAGAATATTTAAACATTGAAGTCATTTTTCACGTACCTTTAGTACAAATTTCTTATTCCATATGCACTGGCCTATCACCCAGCGGGTAATGTGTGCTCACCTGAGGCACGTGCAAGTGCCAACACCCTCCTTTATGTGAGCATTGTGAGAAGATCTTGCCATTGTTAGATGATTAAATGCAGAAAAGTGGATATTCATGTAAAAACACAATATGAGTTATCATATCCTTATACCCATGCATGAAAATGAGAAACAACACAACATGGATTATGAAGAATAGATCTAATTTATAATATCAAGAAATGACACTAGGGTTTACACTCATGAACAAGATTTTTAGAATATATATATATATATATATATATATATATATATATTGATCAAGAGTGCTAAGTAACCACATTACATTCAAAATACCATGCCAGGTCAAACACAGTGAATGTCAAGGATCTGACCCATACAGTGTATGTTAAAACAAAGATCTAACTCATATATCATGAGTCCAAGCTATGTTCCCCCTTATTACATGATTTTTATAGACCATCTTTTAGACATGATGAACTTCTTGCAACTACCTAATGGAGAAAACCCAACCCTAGGGCCCCTTAATACCTTTTGTTGAGCTTCTCCTTCCCCATGTTATATGTCTTCACTCCCTTTCTACTACCCGAGCATCTCTTGTTATAGGTCCAATACCCTCTACCATGCCTTCATTTAGGAGGCGATCGCATGCCAAGTGTCCATGTGGTTATTCATTGGTGAATTCTTATCCTATTCCGAGCTCTCCACCTTCTGTAATGATTTCTTCCTAGGAATATTCCCTACGTGGAATATCCTTTTCTTGACCACCAAGTCTCCAATCTGACACCTTATCCACTCGGCATGCCTAGTCGGGTTACATTTTTCCTCAAGTGCCTTTAGAACACTAAAGGAAGCCCTGGTGTCTTCATCTGTTCTAAAGGATCCATATTGGAGCAAGCCATTCATTGTGTACACTGATGCCTCAGATGCAGCACTAGGAAGTACTTTGAGCCAAAATGATGAAAATGGGAATAAACATCCAATTTACTTTGGGAGTAGACAAATGAGCAGTGCTGAGGTAAATTATACTGTAACTGAAAAAGAGGCTATGGCTATCATTTTTGTTGTAAAGAAGTTTAGGAATTACTTGCTAGGGAAAAATTTTCTAGTTGTAACAGATCAAGGAAACCACTTCATTAATGAGGTGGTAAAATCCCTAGTCAATAAGTTTTCTATTAAGCACAGGAAGGCAACAACATACAAGCCAAGCACAAATGGACAGGTGGAACGAACAAATTTTGTGTTGTGTCAAATTCTAGCAAAAGATGCAGCCTTGCAGGTACATAAATGGGATAAAAGGATTCATGCAACATTGTGGGCATATAGGGAAACATCAAAGTCAGCAACAGGATACTCCCCATTTTAGTTGGCTTATGACATTGATCCAGTTCTTCCTATTGAGTTTGATATTCCCACAGTCAGAGTAATGGAAAATGAAAGAATGGATGAAAGTGATTCAGTAAAAGAAAGGTTGGTACATCTTCATTTGCTAGAGGAAATGAGGGAAATAACTAAGGATACAGGCTATAAGAAGAAAATGAAGCAGAATGAATACTTTGATCAAAAGATCCGGTGGTCTCCATTTCACGTGAATGACTTGGTTCTAGTATATGATTCCAGATACAAAAAAAGAAGACAGAGAAAATTTCTTCCAAAATGGATGGGGCCCTACAAAATAGTAGTTGTGCATGAAAATGGTACGTACCGACTAGAGGAATTGGATGGCACTCCCATTATGAAATGGGTCAACCACGACAAGTTGAAGATTTTCCAAGCACCAGAATAGTCTACTCCGAGGACGGAGGAGAAGCTAGGAAGGGGGAAGATGTCGACACTAAAATTTTCCTCCGTAATTTCTATTTCATTAATATATGTATTAGGAATAGGATGTTGTTAAGTATAATTAGTAGTAGCATCCGATAGAAGATAATGGCGCTGCCAGTACGATGCCACCAATAATGTATAGTATGGTAACAGTCAAAGGTACAATAGGAATGTTGTGGTAAAAAGTAAATATTTGTCGTAAGTGGTCCGGTAATATTAAAATGTACAAGTTTGGGTAAGTAGAGAAGTAGGGTCTACATGATTAGGAATTAGAAATATTATATTGCTAATAAGGACAAGGAGTGAGGTCATAAATATTTTGTGTATTTTATTTGTAAAAAGTCGAAAAATGTGGAACCCATGTGAAATGATAAGGTTTATCTTATCTTAAAAGATAAGCTTACATGTACAGATAAGAATTAAGGTATGGAATATGATTCGTCAGAGTGGATTTCTTATCCTATCTTAGAGATAAGATGGATAAGCCTAGAAGTTATATAAATAAAGAGGCCACCCCCCTCATTTAGCATAGAAGGAAGTAGTGAGAAATATTGTATGAAGTGTAAAGGAAGCCATCAGTGTAAAGGTGTGTTGAAGAAGCCATTAAGAGGTGTAATTGTAAAGTTTCTCCCATAGTCTTGGTGAAAGGCAAGTGAAGTCAATAACACTTGAAGTACCTCATGGGTGAGATTGTAACAATTTCATGCTAATATTATAATTTACTCTGATATTTCATATTTATCATCATTCCTTTTTATCATAGTCTATGGTATTCTTGTGTTATGTTTGTTGTTGTGTTTCCATATTACATCCACCAAACTAAAGGCTGTGCATTAGTAAATAATCATAGCAAGAGGAGTTCCCGGTGAAGAATTATCATAGTGCCGGATTGGTGATGACATTTTGGTTCCGTTGCCGGGACTATTCCTCGTTGGTGGATTTTCTGGAGAGATATTCTCACTTAGTCAAAAATCAATTAGAGGGTAACCTTATTTTTACTGTGCATAGTAGTTACCATGGTAAAGTCATTTTTGCCGTGAATAGTAGTTACCATGGTAAAGTCATTTTTGCCGTGAATAGTAGTTACCATGATAAAGTCATTTTTGCTGTGAATAGTATTTATCATAGTAAAGTCACTTTTTACCGTGAATAGTATTTATCGCAGTAACTTCACTTTTTACTGTGAATAGTGTTTACCACAGTAAAGTCAGTTTTTACCGCAGTAAGTCAAGTTTTATCATAGTTACCATGGTCATTTCTATTTTACTGTAGAAAGGTGTAAAGTCACTTTCTATTACAGTGATTCCAATTATTTGTGCACATAAGTCTTGTGGGTTGGTATTTTACGGTGGTTACTTTTGAAAATGGGAAAGATTCATGTTTTTTCAGCCCAATCTAATGAATATGCTTCCTCTTTCATTCAAGAGTTTAAACGATCTTGTATTTGTAATGGCCTCATAAGAAGGGAACAATGGACTGAATTTTTTCCTACCTTTTTGGATGGTTCAGCACTTAGGTGGTTTAAAACACTAGGTGATAATGTGAAAAATTCATGGGATTTATTAACTGAAAGTTTTCTTGAAGAATTTGATGAACAACAGAAATATGCAGATCTCATGATCGAGATCACAAAGCTATCCCAAGGAGAGAAGGAGAAGATAAGGGATTATCATGCTCGTGTTCTAGAGCTAAGGAGGAAGCTCGATGCCCAGATCCGAAAGGAAGGATTAGCGGATGGGTTGATGAATGGCGTGGATAATCTCCTTTGTAAGCACTTCATTCTTGGGATGAAGCCAGAGATCAGACAACGAGTGAAGTATGACCACCCAGCTACCATTGAACAAGCAAAGGAGATTGCAAGAAGGCAAGAAGAAAGCATGGAAGAGGAGCCCAAAGAAATTGTTGCTAAAGTAGAGCCTACACCAGTACCTTTAGTCCAAAATCCACAACCACTCCTGGTGAGCACAAATATTTCTCCTAGTACATCTACTGAGTATGAAGATCTGCTCAAAAATATGGGTCAGTTAACTATTAATCTTTTTCAAGGAAAAGAATTTAGTTCTCAGGGAGGAGATAGAGGTCCAAAAAGAAATATTTCTGAAATTGTTTGTTATGGTTGTTATAAAAAGGGTCATTATAAGTATAATTGTCCAGATAGAGCTTCTACATCTGGTACAAGAGATATGATAAAGGAAAAGCACCTGTGAATTCTTTTGATGTAGTAGATAAGAGCAGAAATAATGAAGTAGATGTGTTTGTAACAAAAAAAAAGAAAGAAAAAGATAATCAAGATGGAAATGATCCTAAGAAGATGAAAGGAGAAACTAGTAAGAAACATAGGAGAAGGAAGTTGGGTGTGCAGGATTTTTTGATTTCACAGGGACAAGGACCATACTCCATCTTAGAAGTGTCCAAAAGGCCTGCAAATATTACATATGGTCAACTCTTGGCTATGTCTTCTGAGAAGAGACGGGAGCTACGAAGTGGACTCAGTGCTTAACAAAGGAAGGAGGTTGAGGTCCCTGTTTTGGAGGCAGAGGCAGATCCCTATGCTCCACAAGCTGAGGTATTATGTAATGGTATTTCAATTCATGATGTCTTAGTTGATGGAGGTGCTGCAGTTAATGTAATGAATATGTTGGGTTTAAAAATTGATCGCCCTTCAACACTTATGTTAAGGTCATTAAATAAGGGAAAAACTAAACCAGAAGGTGTAGTTTCAAATGTGGCAATATCTGTTATGGGAGTTGTATGTGTGGTAGACTTTCAGGTGATGAAAAATGGTAATGTTGCATACCCAATGTTGTTGGGAAGACCATGGCTAAGGAGAGTTCATACAATAAACTACTGGAATGAAGGTTTCATGACACTTGGACGTGGCAGAGAGAGGGTGAAGATAAACGTGATCCCTTGACATCATAAGGCAGAACCTGTGGATTCAAGTGATGAAACTGATGATTGGACATCCTCTGATTACTCTAGTACCAGTGAAGTGGACACTGAAGATGAAGAAAGTGAGGTTGATGTTTCAGTCATGGATATCCTTCTAGTCACACCGAATCATGACCCCATAAAATTATCTGAAGAAGAAATTGATGATCGTCTCCAGCAAATAAAGATTGGTGATGCTGTGATGGAGAGTGAGAAGGAATCCTACCTCTAGCTCTTTCGAAGGTACATACACATATTCACTTTTGATTACAAGGAACTCCGTCAAGTAAGTTGGGTAGAACATTCTATTGAGCTGGTAGATGGTGCTAAGCCCATAAAGCAAATGCCATATAGAATGAATCCTAATTTTTCCAAGACTGTAAAAGAAGAAATATATAAGTTGCTTGATACATGATTCATATTTTCTGTGGAGAATTCAGAATGGGTTTCTCCCATTGTGATCTCAATAAAAAAGAATGGGAAGCTACGCATTTGTGTTGACTACAGGAAGCTCAATAAGGCAACAAAGAAGGATCATTACCCTCTTCTATTTTCAGATCAGATCTTGGACAAAGTAGCTGGCCAGGAGTGCTATAGTTTCGCTGATGAATATATCGGCTACAACCAAGTTCGTATAGCAAAGAAAGATCAGCTGAAGACCACGTTCACCACTCCTTGGGGAACGTTTGCTTATAGAGTTATGCCTTTTGGGTTGTGTAATGCTCCGGCAACATTCCAGCATTTGATGAATAGGGTGTTCGAACCCTACATTGGGACCTTCATCAGAGTATTCTTGGATGATTTTTGCATCTATGGGAGTAAGTTGGACCACCTGCACCAGATGGAGATAGCATTTCAAAGGTTAGATGAAGCACAAGCCTCACTAAACCCTACAAAGTGTTTCTTTGGATGTTCTAAAGGTGTTTTGTTAGGGCATGTTGTATCCAAAGATGGTATTGGTACTGATCCTGATAAAGTTTCAAAAATCAAAGAGTTACCATTTCCTATTAATAGAAGTAAGTTGAGATCATTTTTAGGCCATGTGGGGTACTATAGAAGGTTCGTCAAGAATTTCTCAAAGATTGCACAGCCACTAACCTAGTTCTTGAAGAAGGATGTTACTTATGAACCAGGAAATAAGGCGCATGAAGCTTTTGGACAACTGAAGGAAGCACTGGTGTCTTCACCTGTTCTAAAGAATCCAGATCGGAGCAAGCCATTCATTGTGTATACTGACGCCTCAGATGCAGCACTAGGAAGTACTTTGAGCCAAAAGGATGAAAATGGGAATGAACATCCAATTTACTCTGGGAGTAGACAAATGATCAGTGCTGAGGTAAATTATACTGTAATTGAAAAAGAGGCTCTGGCTATCATTTTTCCTGTAAAGAAGTTTAGGAATTACTTGCTAGGGAAAAAATTTCTAGTTGTAACAGATCAAGGAAACCACTTCATTAATGAGGTGGTAGAATCCCTAGTCAATAAGTTTTCTATTAAGCACAGGAAGGCAACAACATACAAGCCAAGCACAAATGGACAGGTGGAACGAACAAATTTTGTGTTGTGTCAAATTCTAGCAAAAGATGCAGCCTTGCAGGTACATAAATGGGATAAGAGGATTCATGCAGCATTGTGGGCATATAGGGAAACATCAAATTCAGCAACAGGATACTCCCCATTTCAGTTGGCTTATGACATTGATCTAGTTCTTCCTATTGAGTTTGATATTCCCACAGTCAGAGTAATGGAAAATGAAAGAATGGATGAAAGTGATTCAGTAAAAGAAAGGTTGGTACATCTTCATTTGCTAGAGGAAATGAGGGAAATAACTAAGGATACAGGCTATAAGAAGAAAATGAAGCAGAATGAATACTTTGATCAAAAGATCCGGTGGTCTCCATTTCACGTGAATGACTTGGTTCTAGTATATGATTCCAGATACAAAAAAAGAAGACAGAGAAAATTTCTTCCAAAATGGATGGGGCCCTACAAAATAGTAGTTGTGCATGAAAATGGTACGTACCGACTGGAGGAATTGGATGGCACTCCCATTATGAAATCGGTCAACCACGACAAGTTGAAGATTTTCCAAGCACCAAAATAGTCTACTCCGAGGACGGAGTAGAAGCTAGGAAGGGGGAAGATGTCGACACTAAAATTTTCCTCCGTAATTTCTATTTCATTAATATATGTATTAGGAATAGGATGTTGTTAAGTATAATTAGTAGTAGCATCCGATAGAAGATAATGGCGTTGCCAGTACGATGCCACCAATAATGTATAGTACGGTAATAGTCAAAAGTACAATAGGAATGTTGTGGTAAAAAGTAAATATTTGTCGTAAGTGGTCCGGTAATATTAAAATGTAAAAGTTTGGGTAAGTAGAGAAGTAGGGTCTACATGATTAGGAATTAGAAATATTATATTGGTAATAAGGACAAGGAGTGAGGTCATAAATATTTTGTGTATTTTATTTGTAAAAAGTCTAAAAATGTGGAACCCATGTGAAATGATAAGGTTTATCTTATCTTAAAAGATAAGCTTACATGTACAGATAAGAGTTAAGGTATGGAATATGATTCGTCAGAGTGGATTTCTTATCCTCTCTTAGAGATAATATGGATAAGCCTAGAAGTTCTATAAATAAAGAGACCACCCCCCTCATTTAGCATAGAAGGAAGTAGTGAGAAATATTGTATGAAATTTAAAGGAAGCCATCAGTGTAAAGGTGTGTTGAAGAATCCATTAAGAGGTGTAATTGTAAAGTTTCTCCCATAGTCTTGATTGGAAGGCAAGTGAAGTCAATAACACTTGAAGTAGCTCATGGGTGAGACTGTAACAATTTCATGTTGATATTATAATTTACACTTATATTTCATATTTATCATCATTCCTTCTTATCATAGTCTATGGTATTCTTGTGTTATGTTTGTTGTTGTGTTTCTAGATTACATCCACCAAACTAAAGGTTGTGCATTAGTAAATAATCATAGCACGAGTTCCCGGTGAAGAATTATCATAGTGCTGGATTGGTGATGATAGTACGTTCATTCTTCTTCGAATGAAGACCATGTAAGGAGATGGTCTATAGGCATAGTACTTTGGAAGTGCATGCGTAGTACCTTACTTGGATCAGTGATGTAACCCATTCCTTGCTCATGCACCAATACCACACTTTTCCCTCCTATGCGCACTACCTTTGGAAAGCTTACCACTAGACTGGGATCTCCACCCATGCTTCCATACTCCTTCCATACACTCTCTTCCTCTATCTCTTTGAGTATTTCTTCAATGTTGCACTCCACCTCTTGCTCCACCAAGTCCTTTATTATACCCACCACTTCCCTTTCCGTGGCCTCTTATATTTGTTCCTTGGTGAGGCTTGGGTTCCTTTGATCCTTAATGTTTACCTCCTCACTTCCCCCTTTTCCATGAGCATCTCCTTCCTCCTCATCCTTTTCCTCATTCCCTTCCTCCTCCAAGTCATGTACATTATACACAGGATGGTCCTGACCTTCTTCATGCTCTTCATCATCCTTTTTTCCTCTGCAGGCTTCCAGGCTCTCCATTTCTTCTGAGTCCACCTCATCCACTACCTTTCGCTTCTTTCTAATTGGCGACTCCAGTATAGGGGATTCTTCCTTCTCATCTTCTTCAATAGGAAACTCCTTCCTTGGCGATACTTATTTTTAAGGGGTTTCTTCTTGCTCTGGAGCCTCTTCCTCAGGTGTCTTTTCTTTTTATCTAATGGGGGACTTCTTTCTTCAAGAATATGTGCTCAGATTCACGCCTAACTCTTATGCACCAACAGATTGAGCTATTTTTACACTTGGTGCCTTTCTCTCTAGTGCCTCCTCTCTCTCCCTCTTCCTCGGTGTGGCCTTCTTCCTTGCGGTGGGGTATTTTGGGATGGAGAAATAATTCTCCATGTAGGGGTATATCTCTTACTTAGGCCTAATGCGTAGGTATACCCTCGTTGTGGTCCTTCCAGCAATTGGTAGTGTCACAGGTTTTATCATATGCACCTCATGGGAGACATACTTCTCCACATAAGCACACTTCTTGGGGTATACCCAACTTTCTGCGTAGCTCGCGGTGGTGTTGGTCCAACTCACTGAGGTCGAACCTTAGTCTTTTGGCCTCCTTAAAGCGGTTGAATCCTACTTGGAAATATTGAGTAGTGAAAGAGAAGGGTAATTTACACCTTGGGCTCTTGGTCCCATCTATCAAGGAGAACTTTCCAACATAGAAATATTGGTTTACAGTAAACTCAACTTCTCCTCTCACCAGCTCTGGTAATTGTTCGGGTATTCTCCACTCAGCCCCTAATGTGTCACACTTTAGCTTGTACCATTTCTCCAGGCGCACCTTGTGGGCAGCAGTCATGGTGTCACAAGTATATTTCTTAAATATCTTGGCCGAGGAGGGGTTCTCATCTGGCTACTCCCGTACAAATTCGTCTGACCCGTCGGGCACTCCAATTTTTGAAAACAGGATGGTAAGGAGAACATTTCCAAACATGATATTCTCCCCATCGCGCGTGGAAATAATGATCTCCTCTGCTATGAAGGTACATAGGTTATAGATAGTTCCCTTTGAAATTTTTTAGAACACATTCAACCAAGCCTTGTTGATCTGTGTCAATCTCTCCTATCCGGTCAACTTGGTAACTAAGCACACGACCATCTTTATCACATGGTTAGAAATCATAGAAATGTCATAGTACTATGACCACTTCTTATAGTCATAGGCCTCCGCAATTTTATTTATGGCCTCCTTGTCCTCTAGGTCATCATCAAATGAATCTACCTCACACGTAAGACTAGTAAATTTAGAGATCAAGTGGGGAGTTATCCTCATCCTTATGCCCTGTGAAGTAGAAATGTTTTTCATGCATGCATGACACTAACCATTGGTAAAACCGCTCAGGTTTACCAAAACAGGGTAACTCATACAACTACAACAATCCAGCCTTCTCAATTTTCACCTTGACTTCATCATCATAGATGGGCATTCCATCTAGTGTCTGCTTGTCTAGTAGTCTCACCATCTCCAACACCATTTCTTGCTTTGTGGTGGTCATTTGATGGTTGTATTCACTTACAGACATTTTCCTTATGTGAGACACCCACTCTTTTCCAAGAAACACCACCATCTAGGTATTACATATCTGCATACCACTCCTCGTTAAAACTAGTGGAAACAACGTATTTCTCTTTTCCCCTACTCTTCTTTGGTGAGATGGTTTCCTTCTTTGGTGTCATCTTCTTGTCAGGTTACTAAAAACAAACTCTTCCTTGCTCTTCTTCCTCTCTCTACTCAAATCTGTGGCATACCTTTGTGAAATATCCCTTTACTCCTATGCGCTAGCTATAAAATCCTAACTTGGAAAACCCCTTCTACAAGATGATGTACTCTACTGAAATCTTCTTCCCTACGCTCGTGTACTTATTCCACTCTAGTTTGCAAATCACACTAGTCACGCACTCAGATTCTCATAATTTTTCCTTCGAACAAATCTTCTTCGCAGATGCCCTAGTTCGCAAGAGCTCTTCGATATCATAATCACAAGGTAAACAATAATGTGCCTGATCTTCTACTTATAACTTTCACTCATCTCCTGAAATAAATGCTATGCTAGCTACTAATTTACTTTTGTAATAAAGGTGACTTTTTCCACTAAATCTAACCTTAAGCACTCTTACCCCCATGCCCTATCCTACGTAAAAAATCTCTACAACCTTTTGGCACACAAAAATCCTTACTGACCGAATATCCTCACGCGTGCGCTTGAAGTACCGAAGGCACTTCTTTTGTCCTTAACCTAATTTTTGCCCTCACCTACCTCATGTTGTTCCTACACTTCTCATCCTTTGTATGTGGTCTTTATAAAGTTATCCTAACACCAAACTCCTTATGTCCACCTTTTCTATGCATGCTCTTCCACACTACGTGCCTTCAATCTGAGCCATCGAGACACAACTTCCACTACCAACTTCAATTTTACTTCGCAATACTCCACCCCACACAAAAATAGATGTAAGGTCCTCTGCGCATACACAACCTTTTGAAAATAATAAGTGGCTACCAACGCATAAGGCACTCAAAACACACACAAAATAAGGGAACAAACAACAAGAAAGGGAAACATAAGGGAAATAAATGCATTAAGGGGAATCCTAATCTAAATGGCAACACTGCCTTATTTATAAACACAAGGAAGACTTATTTATAATAGGGCTTCAGCCTACTCCCATTTAAGTGGCCTGGTAACCGTGTTCCATCCAGAGCCTGTAACTGGCATGTGCCTTGTATCAAGGATGTACAAGATGATGTATGGCCCTAACCAATGGACTTTCAATTTCTCAGGATGGTGCAAAAATTTGGAGTCATAAAGGAATACCATCTGCCCAACCTCGAATTGTTTGTTTTTAATATGACGATCATGTCATGCTTTTTTTCACACCTTTTCAACCTTCTGACTCCTCCTAGCAAGTGATCACCTTTCGTCCAACTACATTAATTTCTCCATGTGCTCCTGTAGTTCCTGTTCATCAGCTAATCCTTCTGTGCGCGTAATACACAACGATGGTAGCATAAATTCAACTGGTAAAACAACCTCCATGCAAAACACCAATTAAAAAAATGTGGCCTTGTTCAATCTATTGTAGGTTGTCCTGTATGCCCATAGAATGGATTATACCCTTGTCTTCCCACATCATATATTTTATTTAATGTGTGACTCAGAATTTTGTTAAACGCCTTGACATAGTTCCATTAGCTTGTGGGTGATAAGGGGTGGTCTTATGATGGGCCACCATGAACTCTACCAACAAAATCCTAACTGTTTCATTCAAAAAATGTGTACCCTTGTCACTAGTCAAGCTTAAAGGATATCCATATCTGTTGATTATGTTCTCTTATAAGAATCTAGCAGTTGTCACTATTGTGTAATCCCTTATAGGAATTTCATCCACCCACCTTGTTAAGTAATCAGTGTAAGTGATGATATAACATGAACCAATCCTTTGCGTGACAAGTGAAATTGGTCCTAAAAAATTAATTTCCCATTTTTCAAATGGTTTTGCACTGGATATTGGCCTCAAGGGAATTTCATCCCTTCTTCCTGGCTTGCCAAGGCGATGGCAATGGTCACAGGCCTTAAAAAAATTAATGCAATCTTGGTATATACTTTCCCACCAAAGCCCTACGAGTAGAATCTTCTGTGCACAGTGGCCTTCCCTACATAGTGCCCTCCTGCAATCCCACAATGTGCTTCCTCTATGATTGCAACACGCTCATGCTCTAACATGCGTTGTTGTAGAACCTTGTCATGATCTAACTTGTATAAGTCTCCACCAATTAGCATGTAGGGATGTGACACGTATGGCTAATTGTTTTCTTTCCAAAGTCTTCATTCCTTCCGGTGCCACACATTTTTTGAGAAACACAACAATATATTCTAAGTCAGAGGGCACACTCCACAACCTAAACAACTACGCATCTAGCATAGTATATTCAATTCTTTGCACGTCCTCTCTTGAATCAATCCTTGATAAATGGTCAGGTCCTAAGTTACTCTTTCCAGTGTTTCACAACAACTGTAAAGTTGAACTCCTAAAACAATAGAACCAATCTACATATGTGCCCTTGTAAAATAGGATTGTTAACCAAATACTTTAATGCCATGTGATCTGTGTAAAATATGAAGGGTGTTGCTGATAGATACTTGCCCTAAACTTATGTAGTGTGTAGATCATCGATAGTGCTTTGCACTCAGTAGTGGTATTATTCTGTTCTGCTGGTGACAACTTCCTACTTGCAAAGCAAAGGGGGTGATCAACAATCCCCTCACTAGGTTGTGCTAGCACTGTTCCCATGGCTATCCCTGAGGTATCAACATGCACATGGAAAGGTTTATCCCAAAGAAGGAAAACATAATCAGGGCGCAGTGTTGAGCTTATCCTTCAATGTATCAAAACGTCATCTGTTACGCCTCTCCCCAGTGAAAGGCACTCTTGTGCTTTAGTAACATCTCCAATGGCGTGGTAATCTTAGCATACCCCCTTGATAAAATTCTAGGTAGTATCTCGTATGCCCAAAGAATAAATGCACTGCACTCTGGCTGGTAGGCTCCCCTAAACCCATAATAATGGAAACTTTGGAGGGATCCACCAACAAGCCTTCCTTACATATGATGTTCCTTAACAGGGTTCCAAATGGAGTAGTGAAGAGGAACTTCTTGATGTTGAGGGATATGCACAACTATCAACATCTTTCAAACATCAAGCGCAAATTGTCACAATGGTATTTCACTAGTCCATACATTGTCCAGTCATTAAGGTAGACCTGAAGAAACTTATGGATGAAGTCTTGAAATGCTTGCACAAAAATGCACGAAAACACAGCAGGCGCGCATTCTTCAGTCCAAAAGTCATGACTGTGTATAGGAAAAAATTCCCCATTCAGTGGAAAAACTTGTCTTTTCTTGGTTTTCTTTAGCAATTCTAACTTGATGGTATCCTAAGAATCCATCCGTGAAGGAATAGATTTCACGTCCAGCTACTCCTTCCAGGATTTCCTCGGTGAAAGGGGTTGGAAAAGGATCAATTACACATACCGCATTTAAGTCCCTGTAGTCAACACAGATCCTTATCCTTCCATCCTTTTTAATGCTGATGATCATGGGGCTTACCCATTCCGATTCCTCTATAGATTCAATGATGCATGAAGCGATCATTTTGTCTATCTCCTCCTTGACCTTGACGTGAAGATTCAAATTCACTCGATAAAGCCTCTTCCTAATTGGGTGTGCACCCTCCTTTAACTTGATTTTCATTTCTCCTAAGGAAAGGTGAACACCTTTAAGCTCATAGTATCCACATAGAAATAAGTCCTGAAACTCGCACAATAGATCAAAAATCTTCAAAACCTCCTTCTCTGACTAATAGTATCTAATAGTGGCCTCCTCAGGTTCTGTTTCTAAATTGATGTTAACCTTCTTTGTTTTGAGGGGTTCATGGTAGGTGAGTGCTTGCTCATTAGCACTATCAATAACTTCACGTGCATACCTTTAGTATGGTTAACGTCCAAATTCTCCATCGCATTGCCATCTATTACATAGACCATTTTCCCTTCTCTTTCTCCATGCATGTGTGCTCAAGCTACACCTCTTTTGACTCTTCCTCATCAAAGCATGGTTCCAAACTAAGTTCACTGAATAACTCTAGTATTCTATGCTCTTCCATGGTACTATCTCCCATTGTAAGGAGCTTGACAACCTACAATGCCCTATCCACTAATGGTTTAGTAATCTGATATTCGAAAGCTTGAAGGAGGTCGGTCGTCAACTATTGCCAGTTTCATGTTTGATGGTGAATCTCTGAGTAAATATACCATGCACACACACAACCTTGTAAGGTGGAATACAACTCATGCACCCATATAGAAGGTGGAAAGGCCTCCACACCTTCCATTCATGCTTTCTCACATGCTTGGACGTGAAATGAGGCAGGTTCCTTCCCATGGTAGTCTCATATTGTAGTGGGTGCATTGCTTCAGGAAAACCTAACAGAGAACATGATTCTCACTTTGTGCCACTCTATAAAACTATCACGATGTGTCACCCACCAATGCACTGTGGTCCCGAGCAAGTTATAGCTAAGCATCCCTCTTTTTTCGATCTCATTTTTCCACTGAGCCTCCATTTCTCATAAGAAATCATCAAGGTTGGCTCCTCCAGAATAACTAGGTAACTTCCTTCCTCTCAGGTGCTTAACTAAGGGCACCTTTATCACTCTTGTAATCAAGCCTCTTAACTATCACCCAATTAACTCATAAGTCCTGTGCACCCAATTGTCACATGCCACACTAGTTGTATCACTCATGGACTGAGCATCTTAAAACTTAATAACTCCTTATGTAGGTTGAATCACCTCAGGGTCCCTGATAGAGCGCACATAGATCCTGTCAAGAACTTCTTCTCCCAAGGGCTTGGTATAGGGTGTTGACTTCCCATCGGTCAAGGGTATGATAACCCTTTCTTACTTGTTTTCAAAACTTATGTAGCCCTTGTTGAACCATAGGTCAACATTTTTCTTATAACACCATGGGGTTTCCCAAGTAACGCTGGAAAGTTTTCCACCTTGGCTAGCGCCAAGACTTCAAAATCCCTAATGAACTTTTCCCCTTGGATAGTGATAACAACGTCCTTCAAGACACTAATGGGATTTGCCTTTGTCTTGTTAGCCATATAAAAAATATTTGAGGATGGCTATAGTGGGGGCCATCACATTTGATGCCATACATCTAGGGTGAGGACATTGACTTCTGTGCCCATGTCAATCAGAATATTGCTCAAAAGCCATCCATTCACAACCACATTCATAGTAATCTCCTTATCATATTCAAGGCTAACGGGGAGGAAGGTTAGCATGTAGAACCTACCTTTCGTGCTCTACTCCAGTGCGTGTGTTACCTTCTCCCGTAGCCATTCCCCTAATAAAGGAATGATATTCTCTTGCCTTAACATCTTGCATATTTCTATGACCTCATCTAGATCCTACTATAGAGCCTCAACACTCTTACTTTGCTCTAACTGCCTTGACTACTCTTTCAGGAATTGGGATCTCTCCTTGTAGGCTTCAAATCACATCCATGGTTTCTTGATACACTTCTTTCTAATGAGTAGGGTCTGGATACTTTCCATGTACCACATCCTCTCTAATAACCAATAGTATTTACCTTGGTATATCCCTTCCGCGCGTAGCCTTGTCTCACATTGTGACTAGTACAGGATCTAGTTCTGACTCATGCACCACCCTTGGAATCCATTGTGAATCAACCTTCTTTACGCTTACCATCCCAATGCCTTTTTACTTTCAGTGTTGCTAGCTAATATGTTCAAATAGCTCAAGGAAATCCTCATACTTATGCTTCTTTCCACACTAAGATAATTGTAACAGATATAGGGCATTCACGCTTATAGTGCTGCGTAGACCCACAATTATAATAGGTTCCACGTGGGAACTCACTTCTTCCTCCACACTTACCACAACCATGAAATCCTCCTTAGAAACCTCTTGTACATGCCCCTCCATCCGCATGTCATTCCTAGTGGCAACCATTTTCCTTAGAATTGTTTGTGAGGTTTTTTTGTCGTACACCATTATAAATTGACGTCATTGTATCTAGTTAATCAATCTACAATCCTTGGTTTCATGAGTAATATAGGTGCAAATATTGTAATATTAAGACCCATGTTTTTACGGATTACGTGCACTGCAGTAGTGGGCACCTACCTGCATCATGATATTTGTGTCAAATCTCACAGTCCACTGTCATGGTGCACGTACCGAACTCCTAGGGAAAATTTCCTTTGTATGACTCCTCTACGTCACAATCCATGCACCATAGACCATTGTGAGTCTCATGCGCTGACTTCATAGATAGTTTTTCTATTTTCTTGGCCATTACAACAATCTAAGCCTCAAGAAAAGGGATAACATTAATATCCACACTTCCAACAGCCTCAGCGCACACGGAAGCCTCCAAGGCCTCACACGGGTCTATGAAATTACTGTGTGAAATTTCTCTCCTAAAAGGTGTTATCAACCCTCCAACAAACCATTGAGCATGTTGAGAAGGATGAATATCATAAGATAATTTTGATAAGAGAGTCTTGAAAACATGTGTCATACTCCCACCAAACTTTCTGCCATACCTTGTTGAATCTCCTTTCAGTACACTAATGCTCTTCTGTTCAAACTCAGGGATATGAAATTCAGCCAGGAAGGAATTTCCCAGCATGGTGTAATCCACCACTTTTTGATGAGGGTCATACTTTCGGTACCAACTATGTGCACATCCTTGCAATGTCGTTGCAAACTGAACTTTCCTTCTGCTCTGGGGTAGTGATCCCCTTTTCACACCATAGCAGCTCACACTTGTGTACATGCTTGCAACATCCTCAACACCTTTGTAGTTTGGTAGATGTGAAAAGAAATTTCAAAAAACACTTGCTAAGGTGTGTTGAGGTCCTTGTCCACCTAATCCAGAACCTTGATTTCCTCTGGTGTTACCTCCACCACCAGATCCACTAGATCCACCAAGTCATGTTCCTCCTGACCCACCAGATCCTATCAGATCTGCTAGACCCACCAGATCCTCCAGCTCTTATACCACCAAATCCACCTCCTGTAGCTGGTAATGGGCCTGAAGTGGTTGCGCCTAGTGTCCCAATGTCCCATCGAACTGTGTGCCAATAATTTGTGATATTACACCACTACTAGATGTGTGTCCCGCGCCACCTCCATACATGATACCCAAGCTTTGTGTACCCATAATTTTCCCAAACTATTGTTCCAAGACATCATTCACCCCAAATACAAGGAATGATTATGCAGCCATAGATGTACCAAATGAGAAATTATATCTCCTAGGTGCAGATTGGTCACTCCTACCAATACCAACTAGGTTAGCAATACTTATCTCTGGATTTGGAAAACTAAGTGCCATAGGGGTTTGTCACCACATGAATTCAGATCCGCGTTGATGACAACTCTCTTTTCTCCAAGTGACGAAACACTCATTAGAAGCTTGAAGGGGTCTCTCTCTCACATGCTTGCCAAGATGGGGTAGCATAGACTAGCTCAGGCTCCATGTCCTATGCATGTAAACCTTAATTCCTTCCTGCAACGTCTGCCTCCATAGATCCATCACTTTTACAACCTCACATTTTTATAGCATAACTCCCTTTCATGAGCTTCACTATACTTGAGTCATCTCTCTTCCCTCTCCTTTTTAAGCCACAAGGTCTGCCATCTTCCTCCACCCTAGCTTCCTTACCCAATGCTCAAGAAGAGCTTAGCTGGCCATAGGAAATACTTCCAAACTTAGTGTAATGATCAGGATCTTAATGGCTAAGGAGATAACACAGAAAAAATGATCCTCTAGGCTCCCTTAAGAACTCAAACGTCAGCAACCTCTAGGACAAGAATACAAAGAAATAATGTATTCCATGGTATAACTTGGTTAGCACTCTTCTCCACCAATGATCAACAACACGTGTCCAAGTCTGATCAACATCCTACAACCTCTGATATTCATCTTGGGTCCACATGTGAGATCTATAGTACCATCTTGATCTAGATGCATACGCCAAAATCCATTCATACAACTCTAACTAGAAAATCAGCAAAAGAAGGTCTCATACAACTCATGATACGGGTGTTCTTCTACCCATTTACGTGCATCAAACTCAGGTCTAGTACTAAATATCTTAAAAAATCCATCCTCCATGCTCTTAAACCATGCTTCGACACATTCCAAGGTCAAGTTCTCTGTCATCATGCACATCATTGTCACAACCAATTTGAAAAGAGGTCCTGACAACAATGGAACCAAGATGTAGTCATTTTTCATGTACCCTAGAGTACAAATTTCTAATCCCATGTGCATCGGCCTATCACCCAGCGGGCATTGGGTACTCAGTTCAAAGGCACGCGTGCACAGGTGATCGAGCCCCTCCTTTATGTTAGAATTGTGAGAAGATCATGCCATTGTTATAGGATTAAATGTAGAAAAGTAGATATTCATGTAAAAGCACAATATGAGTTACCATATCCTTATACCCATGCATGAAAATGAGAGAAACAACACAACATGGATTATGAAGAACATATCTTATTTATAATATGAAGAAATGACACTAGGGTTTACACCCATGAACAAGGTATAATCATATTATAGAACACACATATACATAGACATAGATATATATATTGATCAAGAGTGCTAAGTAACCACATTACATTCAAAAGACCATGCCAGGTCAAACACAGTGAATGTCAAGGATCTGGCCCATACAATGTATGTTAAAACAAAGATCTAACTCATATATCAGGAGTCCTAGCTATGCCCCCCTTATTACATGAGTTTTATAGACCCATCCCTTAGACATGATGACCTTCTTGCAACTCCCTAATGGAGAAAACCCCAACCCCTAGGACCCCTTAATACTTTCTGCAGAGCTTCGCCTTCCCCATGCTATATGTCTTCCACATATGTCTTCCCCTCCTTTCTTCTACCCAAGAATCTCTTCTTATAGGTCCAATACCCACCAGCATGCCTTCCTTCAAGAGTAGATCACATGCCAAGTGTCCATGTGGTCCTTCATTGGTGAATTCTTATCCTATTGTGAACCTCTCCACTCTTCTGTAATGATGTCTTCTAAGAATATTCCATACATGGAATATTCTTTTCTTGACCTCCAAGGTTCTAGGATGGCACCTTATCCACTCAGCATGCCTAGTCGGGTCACAGTTTTTCCTCAAGTTCCTCCAGAATACCTAAATATGGACTAATTCCTTTAGAACATGGTGTCCTACCTTGCGTGTGTAGCCCTGGTTTCTCCAAAACCCTAATTAAATACTTGCTCTGCATGTTTATCTCCGCGTGCGCTTCTTCGTTGTGTGGTCCCACACACTCACGTGGCCTTTGGTACTTAGCTAATATTTTAATGCCTAACATATCAATATACTACTACTAATGGAAAACACATCAAGCACATGTAACAATGAAAATAGGTAAAATGTGACACAACACATACGCTTCATCCTTAGGGTCACTTCCTCTTCTTTAGGTTCCACACTTCATTATATCACTCCAAGTTTTTTTCTTGTATCCTTGGCACACTTTCACCATCAATCTACATTTTTATTAGGTACACATCTCTTATCTACTTTATTTATCAAGTATTCACTCAACAACATAAAGTAGGAGAAATTACAGACACTAAATCACACACTTGGGTACATTTCTAGGTCCTAATCAAATACTACTATTCATATTATTATAAGCGAGAAAAATAGTAATGTACATCTATCTTTAGCCGCTTTTATCGTGATTTTTGGGTTTTCTTCTTGGGGCTTGCACACCCCCCTCTCCCAGTCTGATCTTAATTTCTTTATATTTATTGACTTTTGGACACCAACACTCAAGCACCCTAATCCCCTCTGGGTACCCCCGATCTCTTTGTATCTTTCTCACCCTTTTTGGGCCTCTTTTATCTTTTGGGCATCTTATTTTCTTATGGGTTGGCCGTTTAGTTGTCAATTACGAAATTTAAATAAGGGAATCATATATATATAAAGCTATGTGATAATAATAAAGAACCAAGCTCTAAGCATATACTATCACCACCTAAGTTTGCATCCAAAGGTATTCTAAGATTATTTAAGCATCCATCTAGCATTCATTCAAGAGATAAGGGACTACATTTTCTGCATACACTTCATAGGAGGGGAATTTCATTTTTCCATACACACATCTACTTATATTACTACATCTATTTATTGCTCGCTATTTGGTGCATCTTACACAAGAGCTTCCTAGGACACGATTCTACACACATGCACATAGAACGATATGGAGTCTAAGATGTATTGGACCACTCGATTATAAGTTCAATCTGTCGGGTGACCGCTGGGGTCAGTTTGAATCCTCATTTACATATTTTTATTTTTAGGATTTTATGTCTTGGGGTTTTGTAGGAGATCATTTGTTTTACAGCTTATAGTTGAACTCTATGATCTTCTAGCGACATACATGCGACAATCAGCAAAGTCTAGCGACAATTGTGTGATACAATTATTATTTTTTAAGTATTTTCACAGTCACATGAACCTACTATAGATTTTAAGTGCCTAGTTTCCCCTGACCTAGTCTAGGCACCCTAATCTAGGCATATCTGACAGTTCTATAATTTTTCATGTGCGGTTGCGATAGTTTCCTTCTCATGTTCATCAATCTTGCAATCCAACATACTTTGGTATCAATTGAAAAATCAGCTAAGTCTTCTACTCTCTCTCTCTCTCTTACGCCTAGGATTTAAATTTATATTTTCTTATTGCTTGTGTCAGATATGTACTTTATTGTTTATTATTACGTTGTGACTCTAGAATATCTATGGTTTTACAAATTTTATATTTGGTGAATCAGAAACCCTAGTTAAACCATAGCTCAAAGAGATTTGGAATAAAGTGATTATACTAAACCATTTTTTATTTCTTTTGCAAAAGTGGCAATTTGATGTTGTAGAGGACTCTTCCATATTTCCATAAAGGTATATTAGAGCATGTGACCATATGTGGGCCCTACCTAAAAATTCTTCTTTCTAAAGAAGTTCGGTTTAAGGAAAGATTTTCCAAAGGATTTGTAACTTAAATTGACATCATTTTTATCCCTTGAGTTTATCTATATGTATATTATAGTTTCAGATCATGGTTGAATTTAAAAATGGAAAAGTGTGCCTTATTTATGAAGACTATTTTTTGGGAAATTTAAAAACGGAAAAGTGTGCCCCATGTATATTATAGTTTTAGATCTTGGTTCAGAGATATTTTCATTGGTATATCAAACTTTTTTTTTGATATGGTTTTAATAAGTTATGAGCTATTCTTTGAGGATTAAATCTGGAGGTTGCTTGGTCTAAGAGGGTGTTAAGTGGCTTCATGAGGTAAAGTGATATTTATGAGTTTTTCATGTTTGTTTAAGGTTGATGAGTACTTAGAAATTTTTTATAAGGGTGTTACATGATTTGGTTAAGTGTGGACGTGAGTTTTAAGGTGATGGAGCAAGTTGAGTTCAAGGTCATCTCTTGAGTCCTAGAAAGCTTAAGGAGCAGTTTGTAGAGATTGACCCGGTTGAAGGCTTTACACTTGGATTTGGAAGGAAATATAATATGTTATGGAAACATGATTTAGATTGATGTCTATTGGTATTACTATCGTATCCTAGTGATGATATTTTATGGGAATTTAGGTCAATTTGTGAGGAAGAAGGTTTCTTGATTTTTAGGAAAAGTTTTCTCAGACTGAAAGATTGAAGTGATTGAGGAATGATATGGATTATTTGATGTTTGCTATAAGTTGGAGAGTTAAGAGGGATGAATTTTGTTCCTAAGGAAATAATTTTTAGGTCTTGGAAGTTTCATAAAGGGTGCAAAATAGTTTGGTAAAAATGGTTTCTGGGAAGCTTGATTTGGTGAAGAGGAAAGTTGGGTGTGGTTTGCACATATCAATGTGTCATGAGCTCTAACATGAATGGTTGTGATCTAAAGTTCCTGAGGATTCCTTTTATTGGTTACATGCCATAGCTTAGTTTTTCTTGGGTGGTCTTGAGGCCCAAAGGTGAAGACAGGGTGCTGGAAACAACTGTTCTGTTAAGGATATGAGGTTTTTGAGTTGTGTTATTAATTATTTGATTGGTGAAAGCTAATTAATGACCATGGATGATGTTAATATGTTATATTACACATTTTTTTAATGAATTTTGGGCTTGAATAATCATGGTTTTGGCATTTATGGTTTTAGCTCATCCAGGTGATGGTGTTTTGAGCTAGTTTTGTGCATGTTTGGTGGTTTTGGGCATGAGCGACCTACATGGGCCCATTATGAATGTTTTAAATGAAATTTTGGGATGTTTTTAAAGTTTTTTTGGTAAAAATTATGATGTAGGAGTGACCTTGTTTGTGTTAAAGATATAAAGTGCACATATAAGTGAAGTTTGAATTCAAAATTTCGATAGTGCTTTAAGAGTGAAAAACGTGACATGCCTAAGGGTGTGAAGGAGAATATATTGCATGATTTTAGAGCTGATGAAGTTTTTTATAGGTTGAGGAAGGTTAGAGAGCATGTGAGAAATGGTTTGAAGCAAGACAAGTGATTGGAAGAAGAAGAAAGAGCGAGTTAAAGGAATGAGGGCTTGATGATTTATGTGTGAGATGAAATTGTGATCTCTATTAGTTGTGGCAGAAAAAAAATCTGATATATTCATATTCAAGTGATTGAGTTGGTGCTTGATCATATTATGGGGTTATAGCCTCCTCATGGAATTGATGCTTCACTAAATTAGGGGTCTGTGCTCCTTATAGGGTTAGTGCTCCTTGTGAAGTTGGTGCTTCACTAAATCTCTTTTATTTTTATAATATAAGTAAAGTTTTAGTGGGTTTTCTTCCCCAGGATTCCCACTTACATATGGTGTTCATGTGTTGTGTATTTTTTTTCATTCTCTTGTGATTGAATGTTACATATCTTAATAAACACACAATGGTTTATGAATATTGAATGGATGATTAATGTAATGTATGAATGCTAAGAAAATGAAATAAATGTTCTGAAGGATTGATTTGTCCCCTATCATTCCATTGTTCTCCCAAAAATTAGTATCAAAGTGGGTCCTTGTGAAGCAAGTCTTACAACTTGGAGGAGATCCTACAAGCATAAGATAGCTAAGAAAATCAAGAAAGAGAATTAGGAGTAGAAATTCATGGCCAAGAAGGATGAAGAAACCATCAAAATGCTCAAGAGTCTATTGGATAAGGCTATTTCATATTTGAGGTCAAAGGTATAGGAATGTGAAAGGTAGAAAATGCCATGTGATATTTGTACGCATAGTCAAGATGATCTCAAAGAGGTGGTGATGGATCTACAAGCATATTTAACATTCCATAGAAAGGAGAACATTTGTTTAAAGTATGAAATCAGAGATATCTCATCAAAACTCAAGTCCAAATAAGAAGAGTTTTTCAATCCTAAAGAAAATATTCAAACCCTAAAGATCAAGAAAGATGAAAAGCCTAATCTAGTAGATCAAGGAGATGGTCCTAGTTCCAAAGGAAGTGAAGATGAAGGTATTCATGAAAAGAATGTCTATTCAATGCCAAATCTCATTAGAGAACCAAATGCTATGAGGTATGTAAATTTTCATGGTTATTGTTATGCATGTAATGCTTTTGGTCATAGAGCAAGGGATTGTATGAAGTTTTTTAGTTCTATGCATCCTTGGAGCAATGTAAAGGACCATAAGAGTGATCAGTCAAGAGACATACAAGAGGTTACTGTACGATGGAAAAGTGACATGCGAGCATGGGAATCTACAAGTACCTCTTCCTTGTACCTGACCTCCCGAGGTCGTGTCGAGACAGCCGGTGGATGTTTGAATGTGAATGGATGCAGACAAGCTAATCGGGTAATCTTATATCCTCAATACGTAATAAAGGAATATGTGAATCTAAGGAAAAGAATGCCCTCCTAACTTGAATTGGTGTAATGGTTCATTCAGATATAATGGTTGTTCGGAGGCTCCAATCAATGTCGATCTCTTTCGAGATCCTGTTTCTTGGTTGTTGGATACATGGGAAGTGACCTGTGGGAGCTTCATATATATCTCCAGACAAGGTCATGAAAATGGTGATGGGCAACTTAGTGGATTTGTAGTTAACTATGGGTGATTTTTTGGTCTAGCCCAGAAAATATTAAATTGATTGGCTTCTATATTTAATACGGAGAATTACGTGATGATATCCGGCGGGAGTGGTGAGGATCTAAATACCAACGTTCATAAGCTGGTATCAATACTTAACTGATTTGTAGGCTTGTTAGGTTGTGGGTCTTGGGGATCACAACCATGAGTTCGTGGTTGTTGTGGACCTGTTATGGTCATGTGAAGAATCAATCCCTTCTCCCAACTATCTAGTAATCGTATGCATTTTCGGCCTCTATGTTTAGAACTAGAAGTTGTATAATTTTCTCAGAGTACCTAACAGGTGTTCTGGCAACTTGAATGCGTAAGCTAGTATCTATGTCAATGAGGAGGTCTCCCGTGTTAGGCTGTGGAACTAAAGGATCGCAACCAAATGTTTGTTCTCTGTTGAATCCTTGTACAGTCATTCAGGTATTTTATCAAGGCAGTCTATAGTTAGGGTGGTTTGACCAAAATGTGTAAGCTTTGTCGTCTTCGATATTTAACCCTCTCAGTTGTTCACT